>CAJHZI010000688.1:0-369428 GCA_905160935.1 Enchytraeus crypticus | reverse complement strand
TGAAGATGATGATGATGATGATGATGATGATGATTATGATGATGATGATCAAGCTTCAAGTTTTAAGTTAATTGACAGCAGAGATTAATTTGCTAAAAAAAATTCCAACAGAACTGCGCATTCTATTTTCATCACAAGCCTTAAAGTGACACATGCAAAATCTAAGACTACCAGGCTACAGACAGAGATAGTTATTAAATTTTTTACGCTAAACACAATTCTTGTCTAAATTCCATGTTCCTTTACACTACGCGGTCTTGTACATTGATCCGAAATCGAAATTGTTAATCAGATATTAACACATAATATTATGTGTTAATATTTACACATATATGGTAGCGTTAAACTAACAGATTCTCTTTATGATATTGATTAATTAATAATAATAATAATAATAATAATAGCTGATCACTTCGTGGTAAAGCTAGACTTCTGTAATGCTTTTAATTGCTTGAGTAGATCACGAATGCTCAGCGAAATACATCACACGATACCTGAGCTGTATAGTTTCTGCCATCTAGCTTATTCAAGCCCTTCGTGGTTGAAGTTCGGAGACTGGTGCATTGAATCACAGGAAGGAGTCCAACAAGGGGATCCCTTAGGGTCCATGCTGTTTTGCTTGACTATTCACCCTCTCCTTACTTCTCTCTCTAGCGCTCTCATGGTGGGATACCTAGATGACATTATTCTTGGTGGTTGCGAGTCGTCGATTGCAAATGATGTACAGACTATCATCGACAGAGGCCGAGAATTTGGGCTTCAATTGAATCGTACCAAGTGCGAAGTCATATCATCAGTTTGCAAATCTCCGGGCAACTCAGTTTTGTCATCCTTTGTGCCAATGGACCTATCCCATAGTACTCTACTCGGCGCGCCACTCTCTGGAGAAGAAGCTACTACCACCGGTTTATCAAGTCGCTTGGAGGTTCTCAAACGTACAGCATCGAGCTTGAAGTCGCTAGCCGCTCATGATGCTTTGACAATCCTTCGCTTTTCATTAAGTGCACCTAAACTTATGCACATTCTGCGCTCTAGTCCGAGCTTCTCTCATCCGCGGCTGTTAGACTACGACGAGGCTCTTAGGCAAAGCTTGTGCGCCGTTGTCAATGCAGATTTGTCTGATTAACAGTGGCAGCATGCCAGTCTACCGGTGAGCAAGGGTGGCTTGTAATTCGCCTTGTTTCCCATAATCGCGCCTTCAGCCTTCTTCATCAGCGATGTAACGAGGCAGTTGCAAGACGCCATCTCCTAAGATCTCGCCTTTCTGCCGATACGCTCCATTGACCGTTGCTTTCATTTGGTCCACAAGCCTCACCTCCATGGCTCCCCTTCTACCTCAGTCAACCAAAATCAGACCGTCTTTATAGTGTGCGGATTTTATACCCTCTGTTAGAATCCCAGTCCAGTGCAGTAGACTGAGCACGACTCCTAGCTGTATCAACCAAAAAGAAGCAGCGACTTCACGCTCTCCCTTTTGATTTCGAGTAGCCGTTAGTTTCCGTTTAGGGGCGAAAACTTGCGAGCCTCACATGTGCCCCTGCGGTCATGAAGTCGACGCTTTAGGTCTCCACGGCCTCTCCTGCAAACGAAGCTCAGGTAGAATGTCTCGTCATCACAATTTAAATGACTTAATATGGCGAGCACTTTCAAGAGCAGGCATCCCTTCCTCTAAGGAACCAAGTGGGTTGTCCAGATCAGACGGCAAGCGTCCGGACGGCTTGACTTTAGTGCCCTGGTGCAACGGTAAATGTGCCGTATGGGACGTCACGGTCATTGACACTATGGCAAACTCCTACCTGAATACGACTTCAGTCACAGCCGGTGGAGCTGCTGTTCATGCCGCCTCTAGGAAGTTGGATAAATACCGGATCTGTCCTTAGGATATGAAGTTGTTCCGGTGGCCATTGAAACCATGGGCCCGATGAATCCCGAAGGAGTTGACTTTATTAATGGCATAGGCAGACTTATTGCAGAGCAAACCGGCGATAACGAGAGACTTCTTTTCTTTGGCAAAGGCTTTCCATGACTTTGCAAAGATTTAATGCAGTCTGCTTCAATAATTCTTTTAAGCCGTTTGATGATCTCGAGTAGCCAGGCGGCGATTCAGCATGTATTGCTTGAATCGTTTTTATCAAACCCCAGGTTCTTTACAACGGGGTAAATAAAAATATAAAAAAATAATAATAAAATAATAATAATAATATTAATAAAGGTTTAACGTCCATTTCTCATCCAGGGATGATGTCAGGGACGTCCCCAACAGCACACATCACTACAGATCAATTTACCCAGACCAATCTGCAAAAGAAATGTGCTGGGGAGAAGTAAGGTCCTTAACGAAAGCCAGTCCGGTGATCAAAAAATGGTCAGGGTAAATTGATTATGTCTATGGTGGGAAAAGTAAGTCTTACGCTTGCTAGAGAATATTGAAAGAGAAAAAAAAGAGCAAAGATTAGCAGGTAAAGAGTTCCAGATTGTGGGCGCTGCGTAAGAAAAAGAACGTCTGCTCAATGATGTGAGAATATTTGGAACAGAGAGAAGATTGGCATCGGTGGAACGAAGTGCACGTGAGGGACGATAGGTAAGAAGAATTTCAGATAAGTAAGAAGGCTTGCCAAATCGCAGAGTTTTGAAAGTTAATAGAGCTATTTTATATTTTATGCTTTGATTAACATGAGCCAGTGAAGACTGCGAAGTACAGAAAGAGAGCGAAATTGAAGTCGAGAGGACTTGCAAACAACACGTGCAAGAGAATTTTGGACGTGCTGCAAACGCTTGAGAGCAGAAGTAGGCAATCCATGTAATAATGAATTACAGTAGTCGAGCTTTGAATGAACTATAGAACTTGCAAGGATAGTGTCTGAATTTCTAGTAAGGGATGGGCGTATTTGCCTAATCTGACGAATCTGAAAGAAAGAAGCGCAACAAACAGAAGAGATATGGGATTTAAAGTCAAGAGTAAGAACAACGAAGTTTTCTTTACCAGGCATTTTATGTAGAGCTAAAACAAAAAGATACCCTTTAAAAAGTATATTAGTTGGAGTATGAGAAAACTGATTCTCATTATGAGGTACATGTAGATTAGTTATAGTAAGAACAATTCTCTTTACCAGGTATTTTAGGCAGAATAAGGCTTCCATATCCTTCTGCTCGATATCTCTGCCAGCTGTCAAAAGAGAGAACCTCAAAAAATAACCGAGGCCACTGATAGATCGCCTCTGAAATATTCAGAAAAATTGTCCAGTTAAACACAAGATTTATATGAGTTTCTCAAGTCAATCAACCACTAAATAACAAAGTGCCTAGCAAGGTTTGGTCTCAAATACTTTGTATTTCTTCCAAAGATATTCAAATAACTAACTAACTATATATATATATATATATATATATATATATATATATATATATATATATATATATATATATATGACTAATGTGATATGCTTTAATAATCAGTGAGATACCATCGAAAATGCTTTACAGTTTTGTAGCCTGAAAAGCCCAAAAAACAGACAGTTTAAAATAATATGAAGACCTACGTACGCGTATAAACTAATAAATATTACTAAAATATAGCTACATATCAGCATGTCTCCTATTCAAATACAACAACTTAGTAATTATTGATTTTAGTTCAATAGCTAACAAGATGCCTGGAAAAACATGCAAAGCATACAAATATTTAAGTGCCCATTACAATAAGAGAGTTTTATGAGTGAATGGAAGAATGAAAAGCAGGGAAAGTATGTAGAGGCAATAGTAGAGGACAGAGGAGGAAAGATCGAAGAGAATGTGCTCGGTCTATCTGACAAATTAATGGCTGTAAATCTACAGTTCAAAGAAATGCAAGTAGAGTGGCCTACCCCAGCTGAGGCCCATGAGACTTCTGAAATAGCAGATTGGCATACAGTTAAATCTCGTAGGAGTGGAGCTAGTGTACGAAGGAAGGCTATGGCAGCACAGGATGTTGGAGCGGATGAATCAGTGTACGTGACTGACGATGGGGATGTGGCGGTAGAGAACTCAGGGGCTCGTGATATTGCGGGAGAGTCGGTTAAAGATATCTTTTCTTTACTAGGGCTAGAGCAAAAAACAGTAGTGTGAAAATATTGGGGGACTCTCTCGTGAAAGATGTGTGCAAAGATCTAAGTGTACAGAGTGGAGGTGTGTTTAGTGGACGGAGTAAATCTGGTGCAAAGATTAACGAGTTAGCCAGTGAAATAGAGAGAGTAAAAGATGAAAAGTGTCACGTAATCATCACAGTGGGAACAAATAATTTAGTTGAACGTGAGGCCAGCAGTATTATAAGAGACTATAGAGAACTAATAGATAGAGCCAAGAAAAATAAAAACAGAAAACTGACAGTAATAGGAATTTCGAAGAGATTTGATCTCAGAAAGAATAGAAAGAAAGAGGTCTTTGATAAATATGAGATTAAGGGAAATATGTAAGGAAAGTGATGTGGAATTTATGAAGATTGAGTTGGTAAGAAGCATGACTGGCAGAGATGGCGTTCATCTAAATGTGAAAGTTAGACAATTTGTAGGTAGGGAAATATTTAAACATAGTGTACATTTTTTAGGGTAAGGAATTTAAGTTGGGAAACTGATAAAATTGATAAGGTTAAGTTTGATGATAGTAGAATTTGTAATAATAGTCAATCTGATATAAAGGATAATGTTGAATATGTAGGCTTAAATGGTAGAATCACTAGTAATAATTGTGTTCCTGGACATTTATTATCAGATACAAATCGAAGTATTAAATGTATATATTTCAAAGCTAGAAGTATAGTAAATAAACGTTTATAATTGGAATTATTAATTAAGGAAGAGGATGTTGATATTTTTGGTATTAGTGAAACATGGCTATTTGATGATATTAATGATAATGAGTTAAACTATAATGGTTATAGTTTATTTAGATGTGATAGAAATGATGAAATAAAAAAGCGAGGAGGTGGTGTATTGATGTATATTAAAAATGTATTCCATTCTAGTCATATACAAATACAGGATTTATACAGTTCTAAATTCCAAGAAAGTATTTGGTGCAAAATAAAATGTAAAGGCAATAATATCACTTTTGGTGTAGTATACCGAGCACCTGATAGCTCAAAGATAAATGATGAATATATGTATAGCTTAATAGATAAATTAGCAGATTCTAAAGTTATAATTATGGGTGATTTTAATTATCTTAATTATCCTGAATTAGATTGGAAAAATAAAAATTCCATTAATGCATCTCATCCATTTATAGAATGTATTAACAACAATTTTTTAATATAATTTTGCAATGAGCCTATGGGGGGAAAAAATTTCCTAGATCTTGTTTTCTGTACCGATGATATTATTCAAGATTTTGAAATTGGTGAGCCTTTTGGATCAAGTGATCATCAAATTATTAAATTTAATGTTAAATATAATGGGGAAAACAAAACTTCTGTTAGGAAATATGACTATTTTAAAGGTAATTATGGTGAAATTAGAATGTATGTAAGGAGTAATAATTTATTTCTGTTCTCTAAAGATATTAATTGTAAAAATGTGGATGAATTATGGAGTTGCATTAGTGTGAATCTCAATTTGATTACAAATGATTTCATTAAATTAAAAGCTAAAAGTAAAGATCGATGTAAATGGATAACAAAAAAGGTTAAAAGCACGAGGAAAGCAAAGAAAGCAGCATGGAATTTATATAAAAACAGTAACAATGATGAAAATTTGTACAGAAACTATCAAAATTTAAGAAATAAATCTACTATCAAAATTTAATAAATAAATCTGTAACTGAAAATAGGAGAGCCAAGGTTAATTTTGAAGAAAAATTAGCTAATAATATTAAAACTGATCCAAAAAGTTTCTTTGCTTATTCAAATACAAACAAAAAAGTGAACAAAAGAGTTGGCCCATTGAAAGGAAAAGATGGAATTATGATAGAAAATAATCAACACGTAGCTGATCTTTTAAATAATTATTTCACATCTGTTTTTGTATAGGAAGATATGTTAAATATGCCTATACCAAATAAAATATTCAAGCTTAGTGATGATATGGCATTAAAGCATATTGAGATAGATAATAATATCATGATGCACAAATTAAGTTCATTAAATGTGTGTAAAGCAGCACGGGGGGGGGGCCTGATGAAATTCATGGAAAATTGTTAGCAGAATTAAAGGAAGAGTTGGCTCCACTATTAGTACAGCTTTTCAGGGCTACTTTAGAAACAGGGTCTGTCCTTCAAGACTTTAGAGATGCAAATGTAGTCCCTTTATATACAAAAGGGAGTAGGAACAAGGCAGAGAATTACAGACCAATTAGTTTGACCAGTATTATAGGGAAAATTTTTGAAAGTATAATTAAAGATAAAATTATTTCTTTTTTTAGACAAACACAACCTAATATATGATAGTCAGCATGGTTTTATTAGTGGACGTTCCTGTTTAACAAATTTAATTGACTTTTTAGAAAATATTACAAGTGAATTAGATATAGGTAATTGTATAGATGTGTTATATTTAGATTTTGCAAAAGCATTTGATAAAGTACCCCATATTAGATTATTGATACCCAATATTATAAACGGAAAGATATTCTCGCCGATAGCAATCTCTACCATTTGACTTTATCCGCGAGATAACTACCAATCTGCTTTTTGCATACTATGTTACTTTTCTATTCTCACCTTAATCTTGAGTCTGTAACGTCACATTTCCAAGAATTCTAACCATTTAAGCGGATTTCGCGCTCTCCTATTGGCTGGAGCTACCTGCGACGGTTGAGTATCAGCCCCTAGCGACGACTTTTGTTTTAATCTACCGGTGAGAATAACCGCCCAATCTCGAAACAATAACTATCCCGTCACATGTAGCTGAAATCAGCTCAGATACCGACCAACATCTCATTCATAAGATGCAAAAGCGACTTACGGCGACGATATCGTTCTGATTGAAGCTTTATAAGACCCGCGGTGAGAAAGTTAGAGGCACACGGTATACAGGGTAATATTCTTAGATGGATAAGTAATTGGTTAAGGAATAGACGGCAAAGAGTATGCGTTGACGGCGAATTTTCTAGTTGGACAATGGTGAAAAGTGGTGTTCCACAAGGATGTCTTAGGTCCTCTGCTGTTTCTAATATATATTAACGACATAGACATAGACATAGTATCAAAAGTTAGTAAATTTGCAGATGATTCGAAAATAGTAAAAATTGTAAATAATAAAGCAGATGCAGAGGTTCTAAGAGAAGACATATTAAGATTACAAAATTGGTCTAAAAAATGGCAGATGGAATTTAATAACGATAAGTGTAATATAATGCATATAGGTAATAAGAGTTTAAATACAGAATATATTTTAAATAATAAAATACTGAAAAATACTACTTCTGAAAGAGACTTAGGTGTAATAGTGGATAATTCATTAAAATTTAGTGAGCAATGTAATAAAGCTGCCAATAGTGCAAATGCCGTTATAGGTATAATAAAAAGAACAATGACAAGTAGAAGAAAAGACATTATATTAAAGTTATATAAGGCATTGGTTAGACCCAAACTTGAATATTGTGTTCAGGCTTGGTGTCCCTATCTTAAGAAAAATATAGAGAAATTAGAGAAAGTCCAAGCTAGAGCCACAAGATTAATTAAGAAATGTAGTAATGTCAATTATGAAAATCGCTTAAAATGTACTGGATTGTTATCTTTAGAAGAGAGAAGGGTTAGAGGCGATTTAATAGAAGTTTATAAGATGCTTAATGGTTTCATTAAATAAATTATAACAATTTATTTCAATTAGCAAGTAATAACAGAACTAGAGGACATAAATACAAGTTAATTAAATTTAGAAGTAGGCTTGAGATACGCAAAAAAATTTTCAGTCAGAGAGTTGTTGGTGTTTGGAACGGACTGCCAGAGGAGGTCGTTGAGGCCGAATCTGTCAATCAATTTAAGAATAGATATGATAAGTATATAAAGTATTTTAGGGAAAGGTGTGAAGTATTAATAGAAAAGTAATAGGCTGAGTTGTGGGGTTGCCCAGTCCTATTAAAGTGTATAAGTTTTGATAGTTAAGTAGAGTTTATATAGTTTATTTAGCTTTTTTGTATAAAATGGCTATTGTCTCTTGCTGTAATGTTTGGTATGTGTGGTTTTGAGGATGTGTAGGCCTAGGTATATTGTAATTTGACAAGTGTTAGCATATTGAGTAGTATTTGTACCTGTTAGTGTACAAGTTAATAGTACAGGTGTGCTGGTTTCCTGTATTGGTACTGCTTATTAAGTAAAATGTGTTTAATATGTTATGCTATGCAAGATGTGTAGGCAAGTTTTTATTTTATTTTGTGTGGGTCTCAAACAAGCAGTTGTACTTTCTGACCTAGTGTCGTTACGTTATTACGATTACTTAGTCCAATATATCTAACTAAAATCAACGTCACAATTACAACTTTTGGTATCTTCTATATTTAAAACCCTACAATTATTTTAGATACACACTATTGAAGAAATTTATATTAATTTTGTGGTCTCCAGGGCATTTTCTCAAAGTGATGCAAAATAAAAACATTTTGTGAGAGTTTTAACTTTTAGCGATTATTGCACACTTACCGGTTTTCTCCTGACCTGCCCCGGGCTTGAAGAGCAGGTCAAAACTTATTGGAAACGAGAAATAAGCAACATTATCCTGCAACAGAGCAATCAAATTACATCTAGCATAAACTTTTTAGTATAGGTCTAATTGAGAATGCATGATAATGAGAAAAATAATGCCAAAATATAAAAATGGTTAAAGAGGTACACCGTTCCAGCTGGCTGGTTTTGCCACACACTTTACCAGCTAGGATAGCCTTCAAGTTAGTATCACAGAGAAACTGAACGTCTGTGAATTCGCAATCGCATCCAATCCCGTTGAATAACTGAGCACTTTTTTGTGCTTAGAGCATCTTCAGTTTAAATTTCTATACCTGAGAAAGCATCAGTAGATAGTGAGCCATAGTTCCCACCTGGACAGGTGATGCTTTACTGTCAGACACTAGTAGTTGTGCCATTTGCTAAATCAACTAAGCTACATCTTACTTTCCAATCTGATCTGGCACCGATCTATTAAACCTTCACCATACAAGTAAGCCAGTGACCCAATGGATCCCAGCAGAAAAAAAACTGGATCGTTACAAATCTTAATCTAGAATTGCTGATATTACTACATGTAGTACTCAATAATTAAATCATCTAATATACTTAATCTTGGCTTGCCCCTGCCTCTTTTCCCTTCCAATCTGCTTTCTATCTTGGCTTGCCCCTGCCTCTTTTCCCTTCCAATCTGCTTTCTACGACCTCCATTAATAGACCTTAATCCTATGGGGGAAGGTCTATTAATAGAGGTCATAGAACGTAGAATGGAAGGAAAAAGAGGCAGAGGCAGGCCGAGATTAGGTATGTTAGATGATTTAAAGACCCATGCATATGTGGAAATGAAGAGAAAAGCGGATGACAGAAACGAGTGGAGGCGTTACATACCATGGACCTGCCTGTAGGCCGTGCACTAAGAGAAAGAGAGAGAGAGAGAGAGAGAGTACTCAATACAGAGAGAATACGAAACTTACAATGCCAACGACAGTGGTAGCACAAGTCTGTGTGACTCCAGACATTGCCTGAACGCCATTCGGCACCCAACCCTCAGGTAAATCAATAAACCAATCCACAAACAGGTTGTCGTACTCAAACTTACTAGCAGAGATAATTTCTCCGTGAACTATCAACCGTAGTACATCAGGAGGAGTCTGTGACGAAAAACATGCCTACTATTTGTTTATTAATTATTTAAAAATACATATATAGGCCTAGGCCTATATATATATATATATATATATATATATATATATATATATATATATATATATATATATATATACACAAATATATATATTTGATATGAATGTATATACATTAGTCAAATAACATACTTAAAATTGTTTCTTTACTAAAGAACTTTACTATATAGACACTGCTCCAGATTAAATATATTGTTTTCATCATTTCTACAGAAATATATAATCATTCAATTACTGCTCACCAGTCATTTACAGATATTCATACCATTCTCTACTTAATTTTTCCTTACTTAACTATGTGAGTCTCACTTAAAATTTCCAATTGCTTACCATTTGAAATTCTTGACCCACACAAGATGCAAGAAAGTCTGCATGCCTGGCATACATCTGCAACATTTATAAATACTGTAACTACGATTGTAATATCAAAAGTCTTGCAGAAATTATAAGGCAGCGTATATTTAGAGGCAGAGGCAGGCCGAGATTAGGAATGTTAGATGATCCAGTCATATGAGGACATGAATAGGAAAGTGGAAGACAAAGAAGAGTGGAGGCGTTATATGCCATGGACCTGCCAGTTGGCGGTGTACAAGAGAAAGAGAGAGATATTTAGTTAAATATAGAATGTAAAGTTCCTTTCTCTGAAACAACGATTTAAGCCGAACTAAAATGTCGCTAGATGCTAACAATTAAGTTGATTTAAGATTAATTTATATGCTTACTTCTGCATATTTTAAACAACTGCCTAAATTAAAAAAATAATAATAAATAGGCAAGACAGACGTAGATGTTAATTAGCTAAAAATAACAGATAGTAACCAGAAGTAAAGAATTTAGGTTAGTAGTATTAGAGGTTCCAGAGTTGTGTCCAGGGCATGAAGAATAGACCAACTGTTAAATTCAAGTGTCATAAGAGACGACAAAGCATAAACTGAGGCAAACAACAGGAAACCACCTCAGAAGCTATATTTTTTACCCAAGCTATAGGCTACACAAGTTACGGGTAAGGCATAGCCGTACCTTATCCCTTTTGTGAAGGGATTGATTTGTTGATTTATGGAGTGCTATATATGGAGCGAGAAAACAAACTCAAGAGTATGAATATGCATCAAGGACCTGCAACTTGACAGTACACTAGAGAAAGAGAGATAGAGATAGAGAGAGAGATAGAGAGAGATAGATAGATAGAGAGACAGAGAGAGAGAGAGAGAGAGAGAGATAGAGAGAGATAGCGATAGCGATAGCGATAGAGAGATAGATAGAGAGAGAGAGAGAGAGAGAGAGATATTATTAGAAATAAGCTGCACCGTCATACCTCTCTGTACATCTTGAATTCTTTCTCCTGTTCTTGCCTGAAAATTAAAACTGAAATAGTTTAAATGTTTAAATGCAAAACTGACAATGAAAAAAGTTCACCTGCTAAAAATGTAAGAAACATTACGACAGTTATAATTCAGATGGAAGCGACAAAAATTAATAATTACAAAAATTAGAGCTAAATATTTAAATTATGGTGTAAATTCATTCCATTGCAAAAAAGTGGAACTTTACTGAAATTTAGCTTATTAAATCCTAGAATTATTTGTAAGTCTCTTCTGTAAAATAATTTAAAAGTTATCTAGCACAAAAAGTTATATTGACAAAAATGAGGATCGTAAATTATCCGAAAATAGAAATTGTATGAGTCTAATATGTAGTAACAGATAGATCAGGTCCACTCCATAATGAACAAAAAGGTACCAGATATTTTTCTATACTTAAATGGAAGTACCTGCTGAGCTGCTTTGAAACGTTTTCAATCGTATACTGGCACAGCTCTAAAATTTAAAATAAAATCAACAATCATGCAAGTTGTAGTATAGATACAACGAATATATAATTGTAGCAACTGCACTTAGAAATCAAAAGAATCCTATTTTGAAAGTAATACACAGATCATATGAAGAATATGAAACTAGGAAAACTTACATAAGACAAGATAAATTTCAGCTTCAACTCTCTCTCTCTCTCTCTCTCTCTCTCTCTCTCTTACTCTCTTGTGTTCTGCAAAAATGGAGATTCCGTATATATTTTTCTACTCAAAGTCAGCTTAAAAAGCATTACTGCTCTTTACACACTATTGATCAACAAATTCATCCCATCCCATCAACAACACTAGGCTTTTACCAAGCCATTATGTAGCCCTTCCCTTTGAAAAATACAGCTTTTGAGATGGTTTTACATAGCCTTCCTCTACCACTTGCTTAGCAGCCTCTTACATCACGTGCATTTTACGGTTAGGCTATTCTGTAACAGCCTATTCAAAGCATGGTGGAATTTCAACTAAAATCTAAAAATTCAATTAAAGATAGAAACCACAAATAAGTAGTAGTCTTAGTCTTAGGACACTATACCTTTAATATTTAAAATTCTTAGCTAAGGAACCCTATAGAAGTGCACACACTGAATGTTTGACGAAGATATCAAAAATAAGAACTCCAAAAATAAGCCACATTATGATACAGCATACACTATAAGATGAGACTATTAAATGTCTGATTACTGCAAAGCCAAAGTCAAAATTTAGTGTTCAATTTCTGTCTCAGAAGTCAGTGACCGTGCGATCAATAAACTTAAACCCTGCACCTACTGATCCACCGTGGGACAAAGTACCAACAAGGCAACGGCTAAGCCCTAATAGAAACAAGCATCAATGAGTATGACAGTGTGACACTGACCCATGCCTCTTCCCTGGGCTCCTCCTGCTTTGTACGGCTTGCGACCTTTATTGAAGTCTGGCGTGATACTGAGCACTCCGTTACCATCCACTCTGATCGTACACAGCACTATCTCGTCCTCTGCAGTACTTGTCCTAGAACAGCAATCATTTGAACTTTTAAAGTATATTTCCACACTGAAAAAGCCTTATTGGTTTTCACAAAGTGCAAACCAATATTGGAAAGTGCCCAACGTTCTCTGATACTGACTGGAGCCAGTGGCGTCGTCGGTAGGATACTCGACCGCGGATCAGTATGTGCAGGGTTCAAATCCTGGGCTCGCTCGTCGCTGACATCGCTTCAAGAGAGGAAACTGACGTTAACATTAGCTTTACTAGCTTTTTACTGAAGATGGAACATAAAATATTCACTTAGACAAACATATAATTATGCTAAAAGACATAGAATGTTCTTAAATAGTAGCTAAATCATGACATGCAAGCAGTAACATTAAACCACAAAAGGAAGTGGATGGAAAAATAATGAAATCAGTGACACAGAGCTAATGCTACATACCTTAAATCAAAATCAAATAACAGCTGTTTCTACATTTAGAACACTTTGATTTACATTAACTTTTAGTTTCTAAATGCTCTTTTCATTGCTGAACTATTTCAATTTCTCTCTTTTGCATTTGATATGCTGAACAAAGTTATAAATAGTAACTATGCAAAGTAGTCTCTAAAACTATGCACAATTCATTTAAAACATGAATACAGCTCTATAGTCAAGTGAACAGAAAAACAAGAACATTACCGCGATGGAGGAGCTAGGTCGGCCATTATGTACATTGTTTGAACACTTCCGCTGACGAGTCTGTTGTTTTTCTTCAGATCTTCCGACGGATCCTGTATCACTATGTTTGTTCTCGGTATCTGCTTACTGCAAATAAATCACTATGCAACACTTCGACCAAGAATAACATAGTAACACTCACTCTACTGTCAATCACATTTACTAATTAGGTGATTAATAATTATGCAAAGTTTTTATTTATACGTCGTAAGTAATACTGTAACATTGTAAAACGGCAGATGATTTGATGCAATCTCTGAAGCTATACTTCGATTGTAAATAACCTTAAAAAGGAACATTTTCCACACTCAACGTATGCTTTTTACAGAAATTCGATAGTCATTGTTAGGTACTCTAACAAGTATAAATGTCATGGGTGTTAGTTCTATACACATTGTAACACTGAGATATCAACTATGGAAGTTAATTACTGTGATGCCCCATGTCTAATCCTTTAAAAGTATGGGCTTCACTTGTGTAGTCTCTCCAAGCTAAAAATAACTTCAACTAGTGTCTGAAGTCACGCTAACACAGATAGCCTATATAATAACTATTTATTTTTAACAGAACAGAAAAGTCACAACGCTATCAAATATTTAAAAAACTATAATACTTGTACAAATATTGCTTCAGCCAACCTTTTGCCTAATGTACTCTTCCTATGTCGGACAGAATCCATGTTCTCTGCTAAAACAGTCTTCTCTTCAGTTGGAGAAGTTGTAAAATGTTGATTTATCTACAAACAATGATATAAAGTTTACTGTCAACAACAGTTGTTCTGCCACATTAGGTTTGGCAGGACTAGAACCACCTAGGCTCCTGAAATAGCTACAAAATTTTCTATAAAGTATGGAAAAGTTCCCCACCCAACAGAGAGGAATAGAGAAGGTTTATTTGTATCCTGTATCCAGACCCTAACTAAACTTAGATTCACAAAGATGATGATAATGATGCTCAATAAAACACTGATGCAATTTCAATTCATTCTGAAGCTATAAAGAACCTATATCCTGTGATTATACCATACTCAATCTGGTGGATGGACAGATAATTAATTATCAATTAAGTACTGAATGTACAATAAACATCGTATCGTTTTGTACTATACTGATGTACAAGATTATACACCACTCAACTACTCCTGTCCTTGCCAGATTTATTTCGATTTAAAAGTACCTGGAATATATATGTGTAAATGCGAAATTGGTGAACAAAGTTAAGAAAATACAAAAATTGGCCAAGATGATGTTCAATGACTTCAAAAACTCAAAATTAGTTGCTTAACTGAAATAAATAAGCCTAAATGTAAAATTGGTTAGCCAGTTAAGAAAATAAGAAAATTAGCCAAGATTTTAATGTCTTAAAAACTCAAAATTTGCTTTGCCAATTTTAATAGCAAGACAAACTGTCACTCATAACCATGAATGAACTAACAGAATGGCATCGTACAAACTCCAAACTCCTAAAATGCTCCTCAATTTAATTGAATAAATAATCTGCAAGATTTACCTGTTCATTTGCAGTGAATGGATCATGATCAACGTAAGAGAAGAGCCGATATGTTGGTCGACCTGATTTGCTGAATAAAGTAAAAAAACACTAAATAAAAAAACACTTAATTATATATAACATTTATAATATAGCACACTGTGAACATTAACAAGAAACTTTTATAATTAGCAAAACTATTAATAAGACTATTAATGAAACTATTAATAAACTATTACCAAAACTAGTAATAAAAACAATAGCATAATTACTATTATCTATAAATTATCAATTAAGAGTTTAATTCAGCCAAAATGTTTACAATTCATGAATGCAAATTTCAGAGCAAAATACATAAAATGAATTAATATATAATTTAAACAGATTTGAATCCATCATTCAAAGTCATTCATACAGGAATAAATGGCATTTAAAATTCATAAATATATATCAACTTCTTTATTCGTCAACACTTGACAGGAAGAATAGTAACAGAACATCATAAACATAAAAAGTAGGATTAAAAAAAATTAAACCACCACCAAAAAGTAAACACGCATCATAGTGAATAATCAACCATGACGATATCAATCACTTTTAAAACCACATGTTTAAACCGTTAGGCAATTTAGACCATTTTCCGAATAATCAGTCCAGTGAATGTCCACGATTTTACTCTCAGATCATCACAGCCGGGATTCGAACACACGAGGATTAAATACACTTCAGGATTTGTCATTTCAAACATAATGCATAAATCTAATGCATAAATATAATGCATAAATCTAATGCATAAATATAATGCATAAATTCTACATTTTATCTAGTTCAATTTTGTTTGTGTACTAACTCTAGGACAACAGCATCTTCATGATATTTTTTCTCGAGAACTGTTGTGCAGTTTTCCAAAACCTTATATCTCGCTACTTCTGCCTGAAAATTTTAAAAAATTAAGAAGATACTGCCTAAACTCGGCAAACAATACAAAAACTAACAAAAATTAACAAGAATAACAGTGATACTCAAGTGATAATGAAATTATAACAAATTGGGACCTTTAAGATGATTACAACTAGAAAGAGCAATATTTTCACCTTATAAATGTTATTGCTGCTGTTACAGTAGAGAATAGCTGATGCCATGCTGATAGAGTATTTTGTTACGAATAATAATTAGCTCTAATAATTAAGGCACGTAATTATGATAATTTTCAACAATCTCTTCAAATAAGTTACAAATGAGAAATTTATCACATAAGAACCTTGCTGTAGACTTTCTCCTGCCATTTGAAATCGTAAGATTCTGAAGCGACATCCTGCTGTTTTGTTTCACCACCCTCTCTGGTTTCTAACTTCTTCTGATCAGGAATCTTCTGAGGTATCCCAGTGGTAGCTGAGAGCTTTTCTAGCTTAATTCTAAATATACAAACAGTTAATACAAAACAGTATGGATTTAATATTACAATGAAAAACTTATGAATCTAGCCAATTTATTTGAAAATAAATAAATTATTACAAATTCTACAATCGCTTATAATCATTTTTGCAAAATTAAAGAACTGCACTTAAATTAAGACAATATTAATATTCACTTAGAACAGATCTGTATAATTTAATTATATAGCAAAACACTAAATTCATGTATTTACATATTTTTTAATAGAAATAGCTTTAGGGATGCAAATAATTTTTTAGCCATACCTGATTTGAAAATTTCATTAAAAACTGAGTTGATTATAGTTCTTTCAGAAGAAATTGAGAGTTCCTAGAAAAACTGATAATGGAAACGGGTACAGCTGCAAGCACTATGTACCACTCAATCTCATAATTTTAATATAAATTCCATTACAAAATTCGCAATAGACTGCAACTAAATACCATACTATTGCTCTACTAAGATAGATTTTAATTAAAACAGTTAAATTTAATTCCCATTATCACACATGACAAATTACAGCCTAACGATGGATGCTGAAGTCATACGATTGACAATTAAACGCAATTATTATACATTATACCATGCATACCAACATTATAGAGATTCAAAAACTTAATATACATTAAAGAAAGATAAGTCGCATTAGTGGACACTGGATGGGCGTGGATGAAAAGAAATTCTTTAATTCTATAAAATGATAAATATAAATTTGTTTGGAGTAATAAGTCTAATAAGTTATGGTCCTGTAAACTATATTAACAATCTTTAAAAAAAGATTGTGGATCGTCATTACTTTAGACTAAATTACTTGAAAAGAAATTTAAAAATTTGAAATAATCAAAATATAAGTAAGGTTTGAATTGCAATCAGCATAATAGAAAACCTGAGGCAAGCGCCTAAACCTCACAAACTCTCAAAGTACAAGTATTTAGCCTACTTGCGTTAATCTTATCTTTCAGTCAGCACATATAGACTTTAGTGGTATTGCTATAATTGTATCAAATTCTAAAATCCTACCTAATTACCAGTTGTTTGACGGGATCTCGCGGCCGATAATAGGCCGTACCAAAGTTAGCATCAACATCCGCCATCTTGCCAGAAAAATAAACAAACAATTCTCCATGGTAACATAGATGTGAAAACATAACATAAAAAACATAACGGCACACTAATAATAATAATAACAATAACAACAGAGTGCTACAGTCATCAATGACAACATCGAGCACTATTGAGACAAAATCAAGCCGACGAGCAAAAAAAGAAGGTCCAAAAACGGTGCAAATTCCAAAATCCATAAATTCAGTCCAAAGTAAAGGGAGTTAAAGAAAAGGTGGTTTAGGCGCAGGTCGCTGCTCATGGACACTGAAAAGAGAGATGGAAAAGATAGGTATTCAACTGCTTATGAAACTGCTCATAGGAAAGCAAAGGCTGATATGATTCAAATAATTCACATCAGTAACATCTGTAGTCAGCAACTACTGTAGTCAGTAACATCTGTAGTCAGGAAGCATCTGTGCTTCCTGACTACAGATGGAAGCAAAGATGCTTGTTTAAAACCACTTATTCACGCAGAGGACCCACTGTCGTCAAAATCGATGAACTAAAAAAAGTATATAATAATAATAATAATAAATATCAAGGCTGACATTGATCGATCCTCGGAGAAATTTAGGCAGTCAGCCTGTCGATGGGCTTGAAGAGTCAGAGAGTGTGGTAAAGAGGATGAATGAAATTTTCGCAAACCGAACGTGGGTCGCTACATATCACAACGACCAGAGGCGCGTTAAAACAGTGAAGGCTAAGAACTACGGGACTCACGAGAGGACAGTGGAACAGAGGCCTGACGAATGCGATGGCTCATCGGGTACTCAGACTGGCTACCCCTCCTCACCCAGCCATCTGTCCAGATCTCCCTGCAATCAGCGGCATGCCCCGTTCAATCCCAGTCACGCTTCCCCTCGACATTCCCTGCAGAGTTTATCACGGAATACGACAGGGGAGGCAAGGAGAAGGGCGCTGGGGCCTATGTCTGAACATGCAGAATCCGCTAATGGAATCGTGGAAAGGATTTATAGCGTTGCGGAAAGCGAGCCCGGTGAGTTGCAGGACACTGAATTGGAAGAGTTGAATGAACAAATTACTGGTGAACAGTTGAACCTCGACAAAGAGAACACTGACGTGCTAGGTGACGGTCGCGGTGTGGTTCAGGAATACTATGTGGACGATGTTAGTCCTGACGTAACCAGAAACATGGAAAACACCTCTATCAGTCTACCCAGAATTAATCTTAGACCTGCCATTTCAGCACCTATGCAGAATCTAAGTCCCATCCCATCTGTGGCTTCATCTGTCCTAACCCAAAATAAAAGCCAAATCCAAACAGGTGCCCGACCCATACCCCCAAAAACTCAAATCAAATCGGGGATTCAGTCCACGCAGCCTCAGCCTCAGGTGCCGACTGGTGACAAGCGGGCACTGGGGCAGCACGTGAGTACTAGGGTGATCGTCAACGAGTTGAACACAACCCGTCTAAAAGAGAAGAGATGCGTCCTACGTCCCTGCCTCTCAATACCCCCCTCCTCCTCCTCCAGTGCGTCCATAGAGCCTGAGATAGGTTCACAAGAGTTTTCTGCGCTGACCATCAGCGAGAAAAATAAGAAACTCGAGGCTAGAATGGCCTCTGTCTCCCAGGGGTCCCTCTCACCAGGGCACAGCACCAGGGTCAAAGGCTGAACCAAATGTTGGCCTCAGGGCAGGCTGATGCGGAGAGGCAGAGCTCATCGAGTTTTACAAATCAGAGCTCTAATCAAGCGGATACTCGCTCCCAAAATTCTCTAGGAACAGCTATCCAGATTTCAGGGTCGATGACTTCTAAAAGCGGTTCTCCCAGCAGAGTTCTCACAACTGCCTCATCAACGCCTGTTCAGGGGAGTCACCGTCGTGGTGGATCGATAACAGATGAAGTGGAGACGGGCTCTGCTGGAGCCAAAAGTTGTGGATTCAGGGCAATGTCACCCGCTGCTGCGATCAGCAACGTTTAATAATAATAATAATAATAATAATAATAATAATAATAATAGTATATAATAATGATAACACATATAATAGTGAAATATCAAACTATGTCGATATCTATCGCTTTTTAATAGCACATGTTTAAACCTTTAGGCAATTTAGTCCATTTTCCGTGTAGCCAGTCCAGTGAATGTCCACGATTTTACTCTCAGATCAACACGACTGGGATTCGAACCCACGGGGATTCAATTCACCTCAGGATCTGTCATTTAAAACTTTATGATGTTACCCGTAGGCTATTGAAACATTCAATAAACGAAATGTAAAGATCCGAAGCATTCTTTGATCCAAAGCAGTCATGTCTACATCTTAGCCTCGTTTGATATTTTGATTTTGGTTGTTGCCCACAGGCAATTTTAATTCGCAAGATGTCATAGATTCATAAGTTGTTTAGAAATTGTAAACATGTATTGTTGGGGATTGAAATAAGCCCTTGGCTGCTTGCTTCCATTTTTCTTGCTGCCTAAGTTTGAAGAAAGAATGGAATAACGAAGGATGGTAGCAGTTCTGGTAAATTATGGAAAATTAAAAATTATTTATATCTGGTATCTTTGGGTGTTTGAGATCAGCTGTCATTTTCTAAAATGAAAGAAACCTTAAAGGAGCAATCAAGCTTGATTATTTGTTTATGTATGTGTTGAATGTCTTAATAGCGTAAGAATAACAATAATAACAACAATTAGAGTGCTACAGTCATCAAAGACAACATCGAGAACTATTGAGACAAAATCCAGCCAGCGAGCAAATCATCTTTGGTAACGACATTAACTTTTAAATGACAGATCCTGAGGTGAATTGAACCCTCGTGGGTTCGAATCCCGGCCGTGCTTATCTGAGAGTAAAATCTCGGACATTCACTGGACTGGTTATACGAAAAATGGTCTAAATTGCCTAACGGATTACACATGTGGTTTTAAAAGTGATAGATATCAACATAGTTGATTATTCACTATAATACGTGTTTTTACTTTACGTAGTTGATCATTTCACTACAATGCGTGTTTACTTTTTTAGGGTAGCACTTACACTAATCCAGGTTAAACTTGTTTATAAACAAACCTGGGTAAAATGATTAAACGACGAACTGTATACTAGGTAAATTTAGAGTTTTGATTTTATAATTTGTCGTTCAAATTTACTCATATATAACTATGAATTATATTTTAGGTTAGGATTCAAATTTTGATTGGGATCAGGGTGAAAGACATGATATATTTATATTATATCTTTAAAAACTTCCAATTAATTTAAATTAGGTCGCAATTTAATAATTTCGTCAATTCTAAGATGATTTTGAAGCCAAAATCATCTTAGAATATCACGTTATAACGAAATCTGTGATAAATTGGTAATATTATCTTTCTCAATTACAGATCTTAAAATTTACACCATTAGGCACTTTCTATTTACCTACTCTGTAGTTGCGTTAGACTCTTTACTAATTTTACAAAGCGACGTGGACGTATCTGGTTATCTCGAATGGTTATAAACTTATAAACATTTTAAGTTAAACATCAATTTTAGTTAAATGAGCTTCTTCGATAATGTCCTTTTTAATACCATACGTTTAACCAGTAGGCAGTTTAGTCAAATACTCATGTTATCAGTCTTATAATTTTTTGAGACTTAAACTGTCTCAATCCTACCGGCAATATTCCCAGGATGTCAGGAACAACGTTGTAAAATTTCATGATGTTACCTAAAGTACTTTCACATAGAGCTATTTAGAAAATTGATTGCCATTACATCTTGACATTAAGACGAAGTGAAGTGAAGTCATTCTACTCTACTATAATATATGGAAAAATAGGCTTATGCTGGTATGTTTCGCACACAGTGTAAAGTAAAGCTAAAAGCTGTACATGGGTATTGAATTTCTATTCAATACCCATGTACAATTTAAGGTGGGTAACACTAGATGTTATTTCAGATTGCACCACAAGGTGCAATCTGAAATAACAGCCAACTTCGCCACGGCTGGAGCCTTTGGCTAAGTCGGTTAGATACTCGACCGCGGATCAGTATGTATGGGGTTCAAATCCTGGTCTCGCCCGTCACTAACATCGCTTTCGAGTGAGGAAACTGATGTTAACCTTCTACATTCAGTTAGTAAAGGTTATTTAAAAGAGGGCACTGAAAGTTGTTCAAAGTTGCGTGTCAATCTGCTTGATACAAATTTATGACTGTTATAGCAAAGAATAGTATCTTGGTACATATGATCTCAAGATCCAAACAGTTATATGACCTTGGTACTTTGCCTTTCAGACTGCTTTGCCAAATTGTTAAAACCTTTTACGAAACATATATGAGTTAGCTATACAGAAACCCCATCCTAACCTAAGCGTAAAATGGTTGGAGTTTAAAATGTAGTTCTTTATGTTTTTAAATCAGGTCTCTCGTGTTAGATTATGAAGAGAAGCTAAAAGATTTATGCCAAAATACATTACTCAGTGCCATTGAAAACTTAATGGAGCCAAAGCAACCTAATCAGAATGATGTTAGATGTGGAACAATTTCAGAAACTTATGGTTCATCGTCAGTTAAGAATGTCTACAATCTAGTGTCAACTAATGAAGGTCATATTTATGCTATTAAGGCATCAACTAGCAAAAGGGAATGGCAGCATATAAAACAGTTCTTTAGGGTAAGTTGATATTTATTATATATTAAATTTGGTCATTTTATTGTAATGGTTTATATTCAGTAACAATTTCTTGGGTGTATATTATATTGCAATATTATGCTTGAAATATACCATGGAGCTCTTTCATATAGTTAAATGGTTTCGATTGAAATGTGTTGACTTGATTGTATTGAATGCATGGAAATCTATTACGTTAAGTTTTTATGTTTTACTATTATGGTAGTTGACTAGTTTTGTGATTCATTGATTTGATTAGTTTTTTCGGTGTCACTGCTAAATGATCAAATGATTTTAAAATTTTCAATGTTTGTTTGTTCAATAAATGTTGAGGCTCATTTATATATACCTTTTATTCACCACTTGGGCAACCAAAACACACACAAAACAGAAACAGATATAAATGCAAATGTGCAAAACAAAGAAAATAGAACATAAAGAAAAACAATAGAATGTTCAGGCATAATATGTTCTTTTTTACTCCTCTGTAGCGATTGATTATTCTGGAACATGCTCTTCCTCAGAACTAGTTCTGATTCTTTTCTTGTGAAAATATGGCATAGGACATGATTTCTTATTGTTCTGCTCAGTGTTTCCTTTACTGAGTTTTAGTTACTGGGTGTACTACTTTTTGTACTTGAAGGTATAAAGTGACTTCTAATTCTTCGTTATTTCTATGTTTTTGTAGTCTGCATTCCTGTCATGTGAATTCTAATTCTTTATTAATTTAATACTTTTGTAGTCTGCGTTCCTGCCACAAGGTTATCCAGAGAGTGTAAGTGAAGATTATCTACAGTATCAGATCTGGGACACTGTTCAGGTAATTTTTGTCTTTAGTTCAATTTGAAACGAGAAAGACAAATAAGATGAATGTTTCATAATTCAAGATGCACTTTGCAATTATGCCAGAGATGGTACTGAGTACAGTAACGTTTGTTCAAATGAACAGAGATTCAATTTATTTTAAAAAGGACATGATGACACTTACTTCTTGCCACTCATTGTTATATAGTACAGAAATATAAATTTTCATGTATAGTCTTTGTACCATATTGTGATGCTACAATAATGCCAGATGGTACACCAGATGGACTCGCGTAGACTGAGGGAGGATCTTTAAATATTTATTCAAGGCTAAGTATCTGAGTCATAGGAATAAGAATTCATGATGCCAAATGTAATGATCCTGATGAAAACCTGATGCCAAATGATTTTATAGTGCAAGAAAAAGTTTTAAATTCTATGCTAATTACAAAATTAAGCAGTCTTTGCTTTCTCACAAATTATTCTAATGTAGAGATCTAAAACCTTCTTCTTTAATAGAAATACTTTTGCCGGTTCCCATAATTTACTCAAGTAAAGTTTAATGTGATTGAGAGACAAGTACTGGATGACTGAATTGATATCTTGACAATCAAACCACCACATTATCCTAGCATAGCTGATGCTATGCTAGGATCATCATCACTTCCCAACGGCAAAAATATCGCCTGTGATATGAAAGCAGACTTTAAAACTTAGTTGTAGCTTTGATTCAATATCCCTGAAGTCTTTACGCTCTTTTTGCAAGTATTGGACGTGCGTAATGTCAATGTCCATGACCTGAGACCAACACGTAAACTTCCGTTCCGCTACAATCCTTCCTTGGACTAAACACCCGGATTTTGGCTTGCACCGTTTATGGACCCTTCCCTCTGCTCATCTTATTTGGTTTCACAGTGTTCGATGTTGTCATGGACAACAGTAGCACTCTTATCATATTGTTGTTGTTGTTGCGTATGATATTTTAGGCATTTTCTAGTGGTATCACTGGAGCTCTAGCCACACAGGCTGTGCTGAAGGGAGTGGGGGTGGGTGATGAGTCAGCCACTGTGCTGGCTGCGACCATCACATGGCTTATGAAAGGTCTGCCTGCATGCAATAGCTAATTTAAGTAATGAAATCCACATAGAAAATAAAAGTTTACCTTGTATAATTTCTATAGTAGGTGTGTATACTTTTTAGATAAGGTGCGGCAATACGTAATATGTAGTGATATAAAACTGCTTGTGTATTCTGCCTGTTAGGTGTATTCTAGGTGTAATCGCTACAGTTTAAAGTATATTTTTCATCTTCAGTCTTTCAGTTTTGTAGTTGAAATATATACGTACATATTTGTTATTGAGGTTTTTCTAATTTTTAACTAATTAGCTAATTTTAACATGTGAAATGGATAAGTTTGTCAAAGTGTCTTGATTAAGTTTAATTGTTATGAACTTTTTGTCTTGAACTAAACAGCTTTTAGTTCAGATAAAAATCGTGAATATCTTTTGGTCTACTTTTCAAGTCAATAATGTTAAGTTAATTATCAGTTTTATAGTTTTTATTTTACTTATCTGACTACTGACTTTAGACCGTTAGACTCCAGATTTCTGTAATGTTTTTCTATATCAAAAAAATTTAAATACATTTTGCAAATGTACTATTGGGCCTGAATTCCAATACCCTACACTATAATATTATAACTTTGAAGCTAAAAGCTGGTAAAGCTAATGTTAACGTCAATTTCCACACTCAAAAGCGATGACAGTGACTGGGGAGCTAGGATTTGAATTCCACACATAGTGATCCACGGTAAAATATCTTACCGACATCACCACTGGCTCCGGCTGTAAAATATTATATCTTTACCGAAATGTTTTTGTCGTATTGTTTATTTTATGCTTTAATTGTTTTATTCAGATGGAGTCAGTATGGTTGGAAGGATCTTGTTTGCTTGGAGGCAAAGGTGTTGCTGTCCATATTATTTTTTCAGTGTTGAATTTGCTCAATTGTCAAATTACTGAGTCTTGATCATTTAAAATCGTGTTGACGTCATATATGATTTGTGATTTTATCTCTACCACTAATAAGTTTAATTTAATAAAGACTCAGTTTTCTAAGGTTACTTTTTACTCTGTAGGAGTACTTGATAATTGCTATTATGAAAAATTAAGAAATTGTTATTCAAATAACGATTAATAAATCACTGTCTGAATATGGTATATATGTATATATTATAATTATATGATATATAATAATGTATCATAGTATATATATATATGTATATATATATATACATATATATATATATATAAAATGTCCTAAAATGTATATATATATATATATATATATATATATATATATATATATATATATATATATATATATATCTATATATATATATATATATATATTTATATGTCCTAAATTGTAAAATTAATTGATATTTTTACAGATGATTGAATGATATTGTTGATTGTCTTTGTAGTTCCTATCTGGACAGTGACTGTAAGAGATGGCGTCTTTTTGCCGATATTATAAATGATGTGTCAATATTTTTCGACATCATGGCCTCTACTTCATTCACCGCCTATTTCCGGCTAATTGTGCGTTCTGGACTATGTAGGGTAAGCACTGTCAGTTTGATATACATCAATCCTTTCATATGGATTTGTTTAACCTTTATTATTATTATTATTATTATGATATCTTGAGAGAGAGAATTTCACTCAGGAAGTTGATGACTACTGTAATTTATTAATTTATTTCCTTTCTTGCATATGTCGCTTTGTACTTTGAAAGTTGTAAGCTGATTAAAAGGGCTGTTACTGCTAAATCATGTTTCTGTGGTTTTTGTACTTCTATCACTCCTAATCATTATGTAATGATTTCTGTCACTGCTAAATTATTATGTTTCTATGTTGTGATATTTCTGTCACTGCTAAATCATTGTGTTTCTATGTTATGATACTTCTGTCACTGCTAAATTATTATGTTTCTATGTTGTGATATTTCTGTCACTGCTAAATCATTGTGTTTCTATGTTATGATACTTCTGTCACTGCTAAATTATTATGTTTCTATGTTGTGATATTTCTGTCACTGCTAAATCATTGTGTTTCTATGTTATGATACTTCTGTCACTGCTAAATTATTATGTTTCTATGTTGTGATATTTCTGTCACTGCTAAATCATTGTGTTTCTATGTTATGATACTTCTGTCACTGCTAAATTATTATGTTTCTATGTTGTGATATTTCTGTCACTGCTAAATCATTGTGTTTCTATGTTATGATACTTCTGTCACTGCTAAATTATTATGTTTCTATGTTGTGATATTTCTGTCACGGCTAAATCATTGTGTTTGTATGTTATGATACTTCTGTCACTGCTAAATCATTACGTTTCTATGTTATGATACTTCTGTCACTGCTAAATCATTACGTTTCTATGTTATGATACTTCTGTCACTGCTGAATCATTACGTTTCTATGTTATGATACTTCTGTCACTGCTGAATCATTACGTTTCTATGTTATGATATTTTTGTCACTGCTGAATCATTACGTTTCTATGTTATGATATTTCTGTCACTGCTGAATCATTATGTTTCTTTGTAATGATACTTCTGTCACTGCTAAACCATTATGCTTCTATATTGTGAAACTTCTGTCACTTCTAAATCATTATGTTTCTATGTTATGTTATTTCTACAGGCCTTGGTTGGGGTTTCTGGTGGTGCAACGAGAGCCGCTCTTACTCAACATCAAGCTCGGAGAAACAACATGGCCGACGTCTCTGCTAAAGATGGCTCTCAGGTGATACTCCTAGTGGCAATTATAATTTATTTGCACCATCTCAATTTTATCAGTCTACTAGAGATGATAAAATAATACCAATACAAATTAAACCTAGCATCCATTATTTGGGATCAGTTAAATGATTTATTAACATTTCAGAGAGTAACTAAGGTATTTGTGTGATCTGCCATGATATCAATAGTTCTAGTAACAGTATAGTTTGCTTTTGTACTACCTTTGCAATGGAAAGGGATATCAAAATGCTTCATATTTTATGGGTTAACGATTTTAGTAGTTATTTATAGTGTTAAAAGTTTAAATTTTGTAAAAAAACATAAATTTAATTAATCTTTAGTTCATTTTTTGATGAGATAAATATTTTTGAGGCCTTAGGTAAAGCTAAGCTAATAAAGCTAAGGTTAACGCCAGTTTCCTCACTCGAAAGCGATGTCAGTGACGGGCGAGCCCAGGATTTGAACCCTGCACAAACTGATCCGCGGCCGAATATCTTAGTGTTAGAAAGCAAAAATATGTTATACACTATATTTTTGAGAGAATTACATTAAATTATGACCCCTCTCCGCCGAATTATAAAAATAAATTTAAATAATTTGCACTCCTAATAGGAAAATATGACAACATTTATAGCTATGGAATGGCATCTTCGAATATTATAAGAATTTAAATTACTACTTTTACTTCTGCAGCAAACGTTTAGGTACTGCTGACACATAGAATCAGTGTAACAGAGTTCCACTGAAACCTTAATGTGAACTTAAATTATTTGATTATTTGCCCTAAAGTATAACTATAAACTATCTTAACTATCACACTTGCTATGTAAAATCAGAAAAATGGCGCTTGTCAATGGTGAAAATTCATCTTGTCTATAATATGCAGAGTCATAACTTATGAATTTCATGCTACTACATGTAGTACATGCTACTACATGCAGTACATGCTACTACATGCAGTACATGCTACTACATGCAGTACATGCTACTACATGCAGTACATGCTACTACATGCAGTACATGCTACTACATGCAGTACATGCTACTACATGCCGTACATAATTTTAATATGTCTTGTAAAGGTCGTCTTTAATCTTTTATTTTGTATAAAAATAGGATATAGATTAATTTTAATGTTTGTGAGTGCTAAATATATGCACCTGCTGAGTAAATATTATTTTCTTAAATCCTAAACCACTATTCAAATAAACAGTATTTTAACTAAATAATTTAACATTTTGATGTTGCAGGAAACTATGGTGAATTTAGCAGCTCTCATATGTAGCCTAATTCTTATTCCAGTTGTTACCGGAAATCCCCAGTTAGTACACAAAAACATTAAACTATATTTCTAAAAGATGCAATAAATAGAATACAAAAAAAATCTTTACTGGTGTAACATGTATAGAACTTCAATTTGTATATTTGTTTAAATTCTCTTCGTTAATACCTTTCATCATTCACCTTTCAGAATCTTGTAAAACTTTTTGCTGGTGAATACGAGTAATTTAATCCTAAATTTCTTTTTTATATTCTTCAATATATAAACACTACAGTTAATTTTGTTAGAATATCACTCTCTGTCTATATCATATGTTTAAAACATTCTTTAAAATATTTAAGAATATAAATAAGATTGTAAAATAATTGCTACATAACATTTCTAAAATTCTAATAAATGTTACATATTTGATTACATATTAAGTGCTTCTTCTTATTATTATTCGCTAGTACAGATTTTTAGATTAGTACTTGGGTATGAATGTGATTTGCTGTATTCTTTTCTAGGCCTAAATATTAAATAAATCATCATTTAATTAATTATTAATTATTGCCCCAAGAGAACATGAATGTGCCAGTATATGCTTCAAATCGAATGATTAATTTTCTGATGATTTATATGACTCTATGCTAACTATTCTGCTGTTACAGATTAGTGTGGACATTGTTCATCATATTCACTTCTCTACATCTCTATGCTAACTATTCTGCTGTTACCGCTGTTCGAATGGAAACATTTAACCAGGCTCGACTTCATCTCGTTGTGTCCAATGCTCTGCAACAACTCCACAGTTGTCAGGAGAAAAATATAAGCCTTGACCGTAATCACGTGCTTGGAGTGAAACAAGCCAACTTCCTGGAACCTGTCTTGTGGCGTTAGTTTATGCTTGTTTACTTATCTATCTTAGTAGTGTTAACACAATTAAGCCTTGTGGTCGGATAGTTTATGCCTGTTTATTGATCTATCTTAGTGTTAACACTGTTAAGCCTTGTGACAGGATAGTTATGCTTGTTTACTCATCTATCTTAATTTGAATGTCTCAATAGCGCAATGGTTAGAGGTGTAGATAACGTCATGAAGTTTTAAATCACAGACCCTGAGGTGAATTGAACCCTCGTGGGTTCGAATCCCAGCCGCGCTGATCTGAGAGTAAAATCTCGGACATTCACTGGACTGGCTACACGGAAAATGGACAAAATTGCCTAACGGATTTAACATATGATATTAAAAGTGATAGATATCAATGTAGTTGATCATTTCACTATAATGTGTTATTATTATATTATCTTAGTAGTGTTAATACAGTTGTGCCTGTGGCAGGATAGTTTATGCCTGTTTACTTATCTATCTTAGTGTTAACACTGTTAAACCCTGTGGCAGGATAGTTTATGCCTGTTTACTTATCTATCTTAGTGTTACCACTGTTAAACCCTGTGGCAGGATAGTTTATGCCTGTTTACTTATCTATCTTAGTGTTACCACTGTTAAACCCTGTGGCAGGATAGTTTATGCCTGTTTACTTATCTATCTTAGTGTTACCACTGTTAACCCTGTGGCAGGATAGTTTATGCCTGTTTACTTATCTATCTTAGTGTTACCACTGTTAAACCCTGTGGCAGGATAGTTTATGCCTGTTTACTTATCTATCTTAGTGTTACCACTGTTAAACCCTGTGGCAGGATAGTTTATGCCTGTTTACTTATCTATCTTAGTGTTAACACTGTTTAACCCTGTGGCAGGATAGTTTATGCCTGTTTACCACCCCTGTGGCAGGATAGTTTATGCCTGTTTACTTATCTATCTTAGTGTTACCACTGTTAAACCCTGTGGCAGGATAGTTTATGCCTGTTTACTTATCTATCTTAGTGTTACCACTGTTAAACCCTGTGGCAGGATAGTTTATGCCTGTTTACTGTAGGATAGTTTATGCCTGTTTACTTATCTATCTTAGTGTTACCACTGTTAAACCCTGTGGCAGGATAGTTTATGCCTGTTTACTTATCTATCTTAGTGTTAACACTGTTTAACCCTGTGGCAGGATAGTTTATGCATGTTTACTTATCTATCTTAGTGTTACCACTGTTAAACCCTGTGGCAGGATAGTTTATGCCTGTTTACTTATCTATCTTAGTGTTACCACTGTTAAACCCTGTGGCAGGATAGTTTATGCCTGTTTACTTATCTATCTTAGTGTTACCACTGTTAAACCCTGTGGCAGGATAGTTTATGCCTGTTTACTTAGCTATCTTAGTGTTACCACTGTTAAACCCTGTGGCAGGATAGTTTATGCATGTTTACTTAGCTATCTTAGTAGTATTATCTATCTTATATTCTTACGACAGTATAAATATGTTAGGATGTATTTGTTTAGGAAGTCGAAGAAAATTTCGCATTAACTTGGGATGTCAACTGCAGCAACTTTCCAATGTGTAAGTATCATGTGTATTTTCAATGAGTTGTTCTCTTTTATTCTATGACAATTCGCGTAGAAAACTGTTCATTGCTTCAATGTTCATTGTTCAATCTACAGTAGTTAGTTACAGTTACTTAGTTATCTATGATGATAACAATTGTATCTGACGCTCAATGGGACCTGATGTACGGAAGCTAGTTTATCTTACATGACTAATTTAAATGTAATTTAATTTATTAATATGTAGGATCGTTCTGCAAAGTAGTCTGGAAGACCGATTTCGGCCACGACACTGCTTTATAGGTTTCCGTTGTTAATTAGATTATTTTACATTGTTAATTAATTGTTTTAATCTCGCTTTCTCTTGCGGCCGTTGCATACTAAGTCGGTGCGTTGGCGACTGTTGATGCAGAGTATGCTTGGACGTCTCTGACACTGCCTTATAGCCAGGAACCGGGCGCTAAATTTTTATTGATTGATTGATAATTCAATAAAATTTTCTTAATAATTAATAGTGTCCGACTTTCTGTGTACTGCCCTTACTTATTGTTGATCAAATTGGGCTCTAATAAATAGTATAAAACATTATCGTGCGGGATACTAATGCTGTTCTTGGTTTGTCAGTCGTTTGGCATCAAATAGCATCGGTTTGCCTCAATTTGGTGTCATAGGACTATGTGTTGTTGTTGTTATATTATAATAACTTGTAATCAATATATCACTACTCTGTAAAGTCATATTATTTTTCTTGCTTTGTCCTCTAGGCAATTTAGTTTGTCAGAAGCTTTGTCAACGTTCAGAAAATCTTCGTACATACTCAGCATTGATCTAAGAAAGGGTAGGCCGTATATTCATCCTTAGTTAAAGTACTATATATATATATATATATATATATATATATATATAGATATATATATATATATATATATATATAATACTATATATATATATATATATATATATATATATATATATATATATATGTATATATATGTATGTGTGTGTGTGTGTGTGTATATATATGCCTTTCTCTCACTCTCTCTCTCTCTCTCTCTCTCTCTCACTCTTTGAATAATGAATGAATGTTCCTATATAACATTTGTTCTACTACTGCTACAACTATTTTATTTAATGGCTTATTTATGTGTATAATATAAAATAATATAATACAATATAATAGTATGTATTTAGACATGTAATGCAGATAAAATTAACAGCATTTATGTTTGCGTCAAATGTTTTCAGTGCTATTTTTTGCGTTTTGCTTGCATGATTGTATTTGTAGTTTGTTTTTGTCCTGCTACCTGAATGTTGACAATAAAGCTCTATATAAAAATTGTCTAATGCAGGTGAGATTAACATAGTGCTGCACTCGAGGTCAGAGTTCATTGATCAGCTGAAGGCCTGCTATCATGCCCTAGTACTTGAATACTGCTATCACGCTGTGTCACAATCTAAACATACTGTGGTTAGATATTTATGTGTTTAATTTCACACATGATATGTACCTAATTGCTGTCTTTTTTATATTTGCAATTTTATTTATTTACTCTTCACCTGTGGCTATTTTATCTTAAATTGTCTTGAATCTGATTTGCATTTACTTCTATTTTTATATCTTTTTTAGAATTTTTTTACTGTATCATTAATTTTATTTGTATAATTACAGACCTGTGTCACTGTGTGAAATATGTATCAATAATAATTGGTCATATAATTCGAGGTGTGAAACATATACACATCTTAACAGTTAGACTTCAAGTCTAAAGGCACCTCCCATAGCTTTTATAGTAAAATATGACTGTATTGAGGGATGAAAATAAAGTTAAGCTCTTAAGTCTTATGATTTTAATGCTGTAGATGTTCGATGACTTCTGGTTAAATAATTCTGTGACAGCTATACGAGAAGGTAAGTATCAATTAAATTTTGTAAATTGTTGAACTTATAAAATAATTTTTTTGGGTTTAAATTATCTGGTTTAGGTTCTTATTCAAATGCGTAGCAACTATTTCTGTGTTTTGATGTTAAGACCAAAACAATCATAGGAATATTTACCTTGGACCTGCCACTTGACAGAACGCTGGAGAGAAAACATACCACAATATATAAATATATTTATAATATATTTGTCAATGCTATCATATGTTTGACGTACATATATAATCAGTGTAAAATCACTGTAAGTAATGACTAATTTGATATTGAATATCCCAAGGACATCTACTAAAGAAATGTACTTTATAGGCTTAAGGACGATGAAGATGATGTGTATTTGATATTGAACTTTTACTCCACGGAAGTTGCAGTGGATTTATTACACTATGCGTAGAACGTGATAATGGATAAACTGGTTCAAGTGTGTAATCTATGTCCATATCGTATGCATTGATGCAGGTAACGTAACCGCAGCATTACGGGAGTCATTGGCCTTTGTGCAGAACAGCTGGTCAACTTTCTGCGAGAGAGTCGAGTCAGTGGGTTGGAGAACAAGTCCTGTGCAGTTATGTGCTGATGAATGGCGGAGTGAATGGGACTAACTACACATTGCTGATGAATGCAGGAGTGAATAGAACTAACTACACATTGCTGATGAATGTCGGAGCGAATGGAACTAACTACATATTCCCTGTATGAGGATAGTGCGGAGTCAAGTCTTTATAGAATGAGACGGAGCAGCTATATTGCTTCAGTCCCTCAGTTTATTTGTTTATAAGCGAGAGAATGTGTGTGTGAGAGAGAGAGAGATCATTCTTGGTCAGTTCTCTGTCTCTCTCTCTCGCTCTCTTTTCTCTATTAATTGAATGAAGAATGGAAGGAAAAAGGTTAGAGGAAGACCAAGACTTAGGTTGATGGATGATTTAATAAATAATTGGCATAGAATGTTAATTCGTATTTTTATATGAAGAGAAAAGCAGAGAGTATTAATATGTGGAGGATTTATACTCCATGGACCTGCTAAAATTTGAAGTCAATGCACCGAGATAGGGAGAGAGAGAGAATTTAACTATTACTTGGTAATGGTAGCAATTTCATATGTTAATTTATGTCGCTATAAGCCTATAATTGTTTTATGTGAGAAATAAACCTGTAAAACTATGTCTACGTGTCTCTCTGTTTTGTGCTACCTAGAATTTATTAGAATAATTAATAATTAGAATTTATTACCATAACATAACATTACAGAATCAGGAAGCATTTGCATGCTTTTTTAAGGCTCACTAAACACGTAACTTGCATCAATACTAGTAAAAATATAATAACCCATAGTTCAATATAAGACTGAGAACGACATTATACAACTGTGCATTTATCAAAAAAGCAAGTAACCAACTATAACTATATGAAATTTCCAAATTAATATTGCTATTTAGGCCTAACGTCACATATCTGTGCACCGTAATATACTTAATTAGGCCAGGTTGTACAAGCGTAGTACAGGTAGTGGTCAAAGAGAGACCACCAATCACAGAATTGTAAAGAAAACATACATAACAGTAATTAGGAAGCAATTGCATGCTTGTTTAGGACATACCAAATACATATTAAAGACATATAGGATTATTATAACAGCGTCATACGTGTTGATACAATGACAACATTAGCTACAGGGGAGCTCTGAATGGTATGATTAATGTGAGCTAATTAATTGATATCTTGGATACTTTCATCATCATCATCTTCCCTTAAATCACACTTCAACCAGGGTCGGGATACCAATAGACTTCCTCCAGTCTTAAGACTTTTGAAGTTTATTTTTGGTTCATTTTTCATGTAACCAGTCGGACATTTTACTCTCGGATCAGCGCGGCTGGGAATCGAACCCGTGATAGTTCAATATTCACCCCAGGATTTTTCATTTAAACTACCTGAAGCCTCTAACGCCTGCGCTATTGAGACATTATATTATGTATATATCCGCTGCCAGCTAAGCTTATTATGTGATTCAAGCGGCAAACATGATTAATAATAACAAAGGCCTACCACAAAATTGATATCACGTCTGGCCTTAAAATAAACAGACTTTATCTGGAAAGTCAGCTAGTTCGTTCGATGAAATAAATTATTTTGATGAGCACAAGTGACAAAGAACCATTCTGCAAGGCTCTTGTTTTGCGTCGATTTGGTAATGCAACTTTGTCAGCGTAAGCGTATTTTATGCGTACATACATACAAACATTCTTTCAGTCAATTTTGTACTATACATTAGAATTGTGTCATATCCAGGCATCAGGATAGGCCTGCTAATTGATATTCATATTGCTGCAACTCGTGGCCTAGAGAAATTCCTTGTACATAACTACCAATTACAGTAAATTTTCATTTTTGATCTGGATATATATATATATAATAGAGCAATTGAATTATTATATATAATATACGAAGTTTAACGTCTCATCTTAATATCGCTATTTCTTAAGGTTTGAAATAAAGTGTTCTGGCGAAGTGTCTTATACTGGAGCTGAATTAGGAAGACGTACATGCGACCTTGACTCTGCAATCTGATTGGCTATCGCATGTAGAGGCCTATTTAGGCTTCTTTCGCTACAGGCCTAAGGTTGGATGTAAACAAAGCATGTAGGCCATTATTTACATTGGCTGTGAGTTAGGTTGGAGGAATTAGGTCGAAATATTTTATAATCCGGATTATTTCTTTGTCCGGCAGTCTTTTCATAGCGCGCGCTCGCTTCACAAGCACAATTACAAGATATCTCTGGTAAGTTATAGTTAAATTAAAGCGTAGCAATTGAGAGTTTTACAGTTTTTTTGTTGTCTTCTTGACTAACAGCTGATCACAAAGCATTGTTGTCCATCAAAATAATATTATGCTACTTTTTGTTCCAAAAGAGAATCAAGAATCTCTAATCACAGTAATTAATAATAATAATAATAATTTAATAATGTAATGCCTGTTTTGCAAAATATAATTGTTCTTTATATTATAAACCAAAGAATATGAAATGTCTCAACTTTAGCTAGTGGCATGATTTCGATTGCTACGGACTCCGGACCAGTTGGGTCAAATTGCAATTCTTCGAACTTTCCTCTAATAATATTATCTTTAAAATTAGAGAATGGAAACTGGCATGGATATCGGCTTGTAATGTTTTTTTATAGATCCTACTATATTATTAAAATGTTAATTTAATAATCAGCTTTCAACAGTATCTTTGGTATTGTCTAATAAATATAAATTTGCAGAAAATTAATTGATAAGACAGATTTTAAATCATAAATATTTAATTATTCAAATAGTGAAGTCATAATTGAAAAATATAGTTATTAAAAATACGAATATTTTTTTACCGAGGTGAGAAAGGTTGTAGAGATATTTTATGCTATCTTATTATTGACTTAAATTATCTTTCTACTATCATTATAAGTTAATTATTTTAGAATGGGCAGGTAATTTAGACATAAATAGGAAATATTACCATTGAATAGAATGTCTGAAGTCCTTACTGGAGGGGCAAAGTAAGCGCAATTTCTTAAAAGCCGCATGAAAGTATCTAAAACGAATACTGTAGCCTTCCACCTTTTTCTATTTTAATCTAAACTCTTTCACACTTTTCCTTCTAAAATAAAGTGATAATCTGATTTTGTCTTGAACAGCCTCTTGAAGTCTAATCTATATCTGTCTGCTTTGCTTGACAAACCACTGAGAAATATCCACTTTTCTTGGGGATAACCATTGGAATTCTCAGTTAACAAACCTTCTAAGTTGCTATTTCAGTGCAAGCTAAAAGAGGCTATGTTTATTGTGATATTACTGCTATCGTTAGCTACACGGTAGCTACATTTAAATTAATGGTGGCTTTCTTGTTTCTTATTTTAAATGTTCAACTGTGGTCCTCTGATTTTGAATTTAGTTGATTTTGTTGTTACTTTTACTGTTGTTATTTTTGTTGCTACTATTAATCTTGTTATTGTATATAGACCAGGGATTAATACACGTTTGTTATGCATGTAAATGTAGACCATTGACTATTAGATGTATGGCATATTTATTTCTGTACTTATGAGCTCAAATATTTAATCTGCGGGACTAACAACTAATAAAAGTTAGTGTTTAACATGATGGAAATTTCAGCCAGTCAAAATTGAACAATTGGCGTATGTAGCGGTCAATTTGGACCTATGCCCTTTCATTCCCAAGTTAATCAGTCCTAACTTTTAGGACCGAGATGACTTAGTACCGAGATGACAACTATATATAAACCATCTATATATATATATATATATATATATATATATATATATATATATATATATATATATATATATATATATATATATATAAACCGTTTAGTAGATAAATTGCATTATTGTTGATCTGAATGGGTAACCTCTAGAGGTCTATCGATAGTATTAATAGTAGGGCCTACTAAAATATCAGAGCTTTTGTTGCAAAAATTCATTTGTCTTACACAAATCATATTAGGCCTACACATTTATATTTGTAATACCGAAGTGCACATCCTTTTCCATTTCGGCACCAGGGACAAAATGACTTGGGCCCGAAATGGTGAAGAACCGAATTTACGGTATACCCAATTGGCTAGAACTCAACATTTGCTTATATCCTTTAGTAACTGGGCGGCTCTTGCAATATTCTTAGTGCTAAACAAGTCTAAATATATCAATCAAAATTTAAATAAATAACTTTAGTATTATGTGATCTATTATCTTTTCCTGTCTAATTTTAAAGGCATGCACTTGATATGATATTGCACCGTGTTTCTGAAATCTGATAATCGTTGACTATTTAGTGCATATTTCTTGCAATATCTATGGTAGACTAAATTTATTAGGCTTACAATTTGTTTACTGTGTTCATAGTGCTTAGATGCAGCCTGGAGGTAATATTATCATCAAATAAGAAGCCGTGTGTGAAACTACTGTATACCATGTATATGATTCATATTTAATTACTGATTAATTTTAAGTCGAATTATAATCTTTAATATATTTCTCATTTTCTGTCAGGTAGCATTCCAAATTAAATTATATATATACAATTATACATGCATTGTATATATATATATATATATATATATATATATATATATATATATATATATATATATATATATATATATATATACACACATACATGTATACAATTATATATATACAATTATATATATATATAATTAAAATTAACATTTGGATTTCTGTCTGAAAATGAGTAATATATAGATTTTAATTGCTAGACCGTATTCTCTGTCTCCCATCCTCTCTCTCTCTTAGTCTCCACTACTGCATTATGTTCACAGTTACTTAGCACTTAAGCAATCGCTTGCAAGGGCTGTAGTGCTTATTATACTTTAAGTTTAAAAGCTACCTAAAACAGCTAAAATAATAGCTTCTGAGGTGTTAACCAAATGCCTTCTTTTGTGTTTGCTAGAAGTGGCTTAAAACATTGACAGCTCTCAGTTGATTTAAATATTCACTTTACAATTTTGAGTACATTGACATCAATTATACAACAAATGAAATATTTTAATGAGATGTATAGGAAAGATTGGCCGCTTCTGCAAATTATTTTAATATCAGTCATTTTATGTACCTGGACTGATATAAAAGAAAATTGTAATTTTCAAGTAATTTTACAACAGCAAGTTTCCAGCTTAACGGTGACTCCTTTTTAAGTAGATTGGCCGTCACTACTGGTTGCTCATAGGCATAATATTAAATACTTGATACAAGTTAAACACAGCTACTAATATTTGTTAAATTATTCATGTTTAGGATTCCAGCATCATTTGTGTGTACTCTGTAATCTAGGCAACTATATGACATTATTTAATTAGATCACAGAGATTAATTAGGCTCCAGAGATTGCTACCAAATTTAAAAGAACCGAAAAACTTTGAAAGAAGGTTTACTCATATCCTGGGTTTCAAGGAAAGATGATGATGTATATATTTGTTATGTAGACTTGGTGCTATATAAAACTGTATTTATTGACATTATTGTAATTAATTTAAATTTAATGAAGCTTAGAAATAATGACAATTATAATTCAATGGTAACAATAGCCCAGTAATATTTTAAATATTAGTATGAAATAGTTAATAATTTGGTATACCATGAAGCTAATGATGTTTACATTATTGGAATACTGGGATGTGTCATTGTTAGTAAGCTATATAAAGGATTTTGAAATTTATCTTTCAAATATTTATCTACATAGCTACAGGAAGACACATGTGCTCAAAGTTTTTAATTAAACATTTTGCATTTTTGAATTTTACTGTGATAGTTGTTCTTAATAAACTTGACTGTTCATAAATCTAAATTTTCTAGTAGACGTAAAACTTTACACTGTATATAAAGTTAGATTAATTATAAATTGTTATCGAGTTGGCCCAAGCCTTTCTCACAGAGTCTACTGTAGGCAGGTTGATTATAAATTAATTATTTTCCAATGGACCAGCGTCTTACTGAAGGCCAACAATTTCCGTGAAAAATTTTATGAAATTGTAAATTTCATTTTATAATATGATACGATACAGCTATCTAATAAATAATCTCACAATCCGATTCTCGGGTTTCTCTAATCTCTGAATCTTATTTTTTCAGTGTCATTGTCTTGCTTCTTTTTCAATTATTGTTTAATTATCTGTGTTTAGAAAAAATTGAGGCTGAGGCAGGCCGAGATTAGGTATGTTAGATGAATTAAAGACACACTCATATGTGAACATGAAGAGGAAAGTGGAAGACAGAGAAGAGTGGAGGCTTTATATACCATGGACCTGCCGGTAGGCAGTGCACTAAGAGGCAGTTTAATAAAATTAATTTGCTCTAGAATTCTGTTTGCAGTATAATTTAGTCATGTTGAAGGAGTTAAATATTGGTCAAGAAATACCATTAAATTATTTAGTTGTTGCTTAAACGTAAATTGTGTCGTTTTGGATTCTATTCCTATTCATCTGATTAGTAGGTAAAATAAACTGCTGATCTCATGCTGATTCTTTTCTCGTTTTTTAAAATAAATTGAAATCTATGAGAGCGTTGATTCATATTTGTCTTGGATACTGCTTCTACTGAAGGCTTTGCTATGTTATTAAGCTTATCGTCGCCCGATGGAATGAGTAATTTCATTGTTTTCCGGTTGCTAGGTATTAATCAGTGTATGCCTTGAGCGATCTTAATTCGAAGAATTGGGGGGGGGGGGGGGGGAGGAAACTAGTGTATTTTAAAATCAAACCATGCTCGTATGTAGACGGATACACATACATACAGATATTCAGATAAACAAAATACATTTTTAGAAATTAATCAAACTTACCTTGGGCCTTGGAGATTTTAAAATTAACAAGGAATTGACTTATCGCTTAATGTAGTTTTCTGAGAGACCTACGGTCTTAGAGCAGGCGTCTTATTACTAGCTATCAGAAAAGAAACATGGTCAGAACTATTACTATAGAATTTCTACCTATGGTTTTGTGCCCTTACATTATAGTGTATCTGTGGACTAAATTATAACCAAATTGAAGTTCCTGTCCCCCCTCCCCAACTTTCTTGGTCTGATTTCTAAAGAAAAGTATATACTGCAATGAATGCTATCCGTTAATCCATCAGAATTTCTAGTAAAAAACCGAAATATCTCTAGGCATTTAGTCCTTGTTGCCATAGAAACATCTGATTGTAGATATTTACCATTATTTGGTATTGTCTAAGAAATCTGTACAGAATTATTCAACATTGATTTTCCAAAGGTTAAGATGTTGAGCAATATCCAAGAAATCTATTGTTAGGAAATGGTGAAATAGTAAAGAATAATGAGCTCGGGATCTGTTATTGGATTCTTTCTTTGGGTGCTTCTTTGTGTTGGTATTGTTGGATATTGTATTGTCTGTGCAATAGATTATATATATTGTACTGCATTTTGATATTGGATATTTTAGTTATATCAAATCGCTCTCTATATAAAGAGCGCTATTTCTGCCTGAATATATATATATATATATATATATATATATATATATATATATATATATATATATATATATATATATATATATATATATATATATATATACTGGTATGGAAAAGAAGGTCTATTCATATCCCGATCCTAATTAAACTGGGATTCAAGGGAAGATGATCACGACATACTATATATATATATATATATAATATATATATATATATATATATATATATATATATATATATATAATGCTGATGAATTTTTAATGTCGATTCATTAGAAATTCAAGAATTTCTGCCTTGATTCCTCTCTTCTTACAGAGACTACAGAAAACTATTGATTGGTGCAAGCCCTTATTACCTAGGCAACGCGTATGAGCCTTTACAATTCTTCCTTCTTTATAACATAACGGTTTTTTGATAATCCAAGCAGAATTGCTTCTAAAATTCAGAAAGTCTTTTCTGAAATTTTGGAAGATTTTATCAAAGATAGCTAATGATTAACAGTTGAAGGACGGAAAAGATAGCGCACGTGAATATATATTAGATTTCTTTTTCTCTCTAGAATCTTTTCCAGGCGTTCAAGTCCTTCAAATTAACCCTCAGTGCAAAAAGGACTCGGAAGACGCGATATGGTTCTAGCCGATAATGACTGACGTAGCATTTCTGTAAAATTGTGCTATTATTCCTCTGACGACGAAAGTTTTTGGGTTTTAAAATTAATTTTTCTATATCTTCAGGAAATGAAACCTTTAACTATCCTGGGTACAGCTAATATAACGGTTTCTCTACCGCAGATGCGTGATTCTGCTTCGAAATTGTGATTTGAAAAGTGCGAACGTGATGATTGTATTGCTGGAATCTGTGTGGATTTGTGTAGCAATTGCTTTGAGATATGATTGAATCGATGACATTTAAATTTTTGTTGTTTTAATCACTAAAATTTTTGACATTTACAATGTTTCAACTTGGTCGGCTGAATTGATGGTGCATGTAATCTTTAAAAGCTGAAATAATTGAATGACTTATTAGGCTGCTGCTTTATTAAGATATACAATTTTTTACAAGAGTTGGAATTTTTGTCTTTAATTGCGATGTTAATTTAGTTTTTTATTACGATTGTTTTAATTTATTTTTAAGATGTATACAGTTTTACATGGAGACAATTTTTGCTATGTTTTGTTTTATATATTTGAGCATTCGTGATCGATCCATTTGACCATTGATCCTTCATGTCTATTACGTTATTATCGGGAGATTATTTGTGAGAGCCAGTAATTAATTTTTCTTGGATGAGGTCGTTTAAAAACTGGATTCAACGCATTATTCCTCAGTCGAAGGTGTTACGAGCGACCAACGAAGGCTGTCATTATGAGTATTTAACGAGTTCCAAGTAAGGTCGACTAGTCTTACTGTGAAACTGTATTTAATCACTCTCGCTATTAAAATCCGACTCTTCGCAGGGTTAGTAAATGGTCATTCAGGCATGTTTCTGGTGTGTGCAGTCTAGAGTACTGTGAAATTTGATGGCGAGTTACTGCAGTGCAGTTTTATGCGCTGTAATGAATTCTAGGTAACATCTTATCATCAGTCCCACCAGGTACTTCACTGAAAATCCTCTTACTGGAGAACTCTGAGAGAAAACCTCCGACTAGCTGTATAACAGACTGGAGGGCTCATTTCCGCCCGCTTTCAAAGCTTTTTATTAAGATTATATATCATAGGTACTCCCCGTGTTGTATCCGGGTTGTTAACCGACCAACCGGTGACTGCTGGTGTCGTAGAAGGCGACTAAAGCTCTAATATCCATACCAACGTCAGAAAAGGCATTCGGTTGGTGAGCGCCTAGGCTTCAGAAATTGCTACAAGTATTTAAACGAATGGAAAAGTCTCAAATAGGGAATTGGCTGGTGGTGTAGTGTAGGACAGAGAGGATTTGAGACAGTCTATTTGTATCCCGACCCTGGTTAAGCTGGGATTCTAGGGATGATGATGATGATGATATATCATAGGTAAGCGTCTAAGCCTTGACTGATTTACAAAGAAATTAGCTGATTTATTTATCCTTTAATATTGAATAATATATTTTCATTTTTTTAACTTAGAGTCTGTGTACTCTTCTTAGAATTTGATAGCTTTCGTCGATTATCAGAGTAACCAAGGTCGGTGGGATTAAACATTTTTCGTTACCTCTGTCATGTCCAAGTCGCTATGAATTTGGCGCCGTTTGGTGTTGTTATTAATACTGCATTCTTTGTTCTGTGACTACTTTTATTTTGGTCTTTGTGTACGCAGGGCGTGCCTTGCCTCGTTCAGTTTATGTGGCTTCACTTTGAGCGTACTTGGCCACCATTCGCTGCTGACTGTTGTGGTGTTGTAACTAGCCTGACGTTATTTATATCCTCTCGCAGGAAGCTAGGCCTCGTATCGATCGCATCTCAGTGCTCTTGAGTCGAGCATGGTCGTATGTAAGGACAAAGAAAAAACCTGGAGTTAACTACACAACAGTGGCGTGCATTGTCATTTCTTGTATTAATTGCGAGGTTGTTTTAGTATGATTGTAGATATCGATTATCTTCTGTCTCGCTCATGTCCAAGGCGCAGATTTCCACCTTCGGTTGGCTCGTAGTGGTTGTTGTTATCAAGGGTCAAAATTACCGTCGTTGGAGTGTTTAAACTGTGATATATCTACTTTAGTAGACGCTTACGATTGTTATAAATTAGATGGACTAGCTTATTTCGTAATAGGCTTTATTAGACGTCTAAATTTTGAGATCAAACTACCCATAAATCTTCTAAGAAGCAGTACAAGCTTTCAAAATGTATGTATACCACTTTTCTTAGCCTCACCTTTATAAATGGAGTTCTTCATGTACGTATGTGAACTTAGTTTGTCAAAGTGTTTTTAATTTTTGGGCATTAGGGAGACTAAACACGAATAAACTAAACCAAGTGTCTGATACTTTCTGACTCAGTTCTGCTAAATTGATAAGCGATATATCAAATTACACAGACTTTCGGGACACTTGCGCAATTACGAGTTAGCTAATTCTAGCGTATTTTGCATTATAAGTACGAGAATGTTTGAGGACAGATTGAATATTACTGTCATGCTCTGTTAGTTGTTTGTGTATCTTCTGTTGTTGTTGTCTCATTTGTTACTAGTTCATCATCGTTACAATCATCGGAGTGTGCAACGCAAACCTGTCTCGACCAGTTAAAGTAAATTAAAACGCAGCCAGATGGGTCATGAATTTTTGTGTCAGTGATTTCTAGAATAAATTTCATATAATTATTATTAGCAGATCACGTAGGCCATGTTTGAACTAGCTCAAATTTCTAATCTAGCTTGCTAGAATTAGTTAAATAATGTCACGTAGGCTTTTGTTTTGCGAGTTTTTCTTGTTTCGCTTTGTTCCTCAAATTCTCATCTTTGCACCTTGATATATTGCTTAGATATATGACCTGATTAGGTCTGCAGAACTGGGCCTTGTTTCACTGTTGTTTATTCGGCTCGTTTCGTTATTTTACAATCGTTTTGACGGAATGTTTGTAAAATGGAACCATGTTAGTACTGTGGGTCCAGTCCTATTATTGAATGAGCGGGCTATAATTAGGTCACCATAGTAAGTTAGAATAAGCCCATAGGCTTATTACAGGCTAAAACAGAATAAATAATAATATTGACTAGAATGGCCTCAATCAGTAACACGGATGGATCCAGTTGTTTCTGATTAAAAGGCCTAATATTGATTAGCCGGATTAGAAACACTTCGTGGTACTGAATGGTCGATAATTACAGCTCATAACCATTTCGTAATGGCCAGTGGCGGATTTGTTCTAGCGGTCCACTTGTCGACTACAACAATATTTAGAATAAGCTTATAACGTCGTCAATGACAACATCGAACACTGTGAAACGCAGTTATTTGTATGTGTTAGCTAGCCCGTGGTTCTAAGGTGTTAATTTCACAGTAGGTCTCGTGAACCACTTTTTAGGCAAAACCTCTTGTACGAAATTGTTAATACCGTGTGTTCTCTAATAGCTCTCTACTTGTCCTAATAAACATAACGTTTCTCTGGAATAATTTCAAGATCGCCCTTGCATCATTCTTTGTTCGTGTCAAATGTAGTAGTTTTTATACACTTCATCTAATCTCTTGTAAGACATGTATAAGGCATCAGCATATCAAGTAAAATCCAAGTATTGCTGACATCAGCTGTACAACCATTATAAAACCATTTTTTCGCTGTGATGGTCTGTGTTTTTATTTTATTGTGTTAGTTCAAGTTTTTATAGTTGGGAGGAGAGATTTGACTAGATGTATTTCTGTTGAATGCGCGACTTTGGCAAAATTTAAATAGTAAATTGGTAATTATATAACTCTAACAAATATAGAATAATAAAAAAATATCTAAATAAGAAATATGAATTACTTGATATATTGTAAAGTATAGTATAACACATTTTACATATCTTTATACAGCATACCATACTATGTATTTATGTGAATTTAACTGTAAATCTGTTCTTCGTTAATTTGATGAAGTTCTTCTTATATACAGCAAGTGTCTTATTATATTGCACTTGGATTAACTAGGTTTGTTTTCGGCTTAATCTACTCTCGAGAGCTCGAGAGCGTGAACTGGTTATTCTTATATTAGAATTGACGTCGCCAAGGTTTTGTGAGTACCGTTAGATTAACATGAATCTCTGCTTAGTATGCATGTATATCACTCTGTGAACCTGGGAGCTTTGTCGATGCCATTAACAATGTTTAGCCTTGGACACATTCTAAGGGGGGGGGGGAGTCTAATCTACTAAAAAATTTCTTAGAACTTGAAGGCAGAATGGAAGGAATAGAGGCAGAGACTGGCATAGGTTATGTATGTTAGATGATTTATAGATCAACTCATATGGTCATATGTGGACTTGAAGAGGAAAGCGGAAGACAGAGATGAGTGGAGGCATAGCCTCCACTTTTCTGCCAGAAACTCTTCTGCCAGAAACTCTTCTATGGACCTGCCAGTAAGTAGTGCACTAAGAGAGAGAGAGAGAGAGAGCCCTACAGTTGCTTCAGCTGTTGCATTTTATCATCGTTGGGGATTTTAATTTTGCATGACCTATCTAGAAGTCTAAGATTTCTGCCAGAATATTGGCTCTGAGTAAAATATTTATTCATCCATATTCACAATAACGTTAGAAACCAGAAGTTTTCACATGGAGAAATATTGATCACTCCCTCTGATGTCTAAACAGATATGTTAGCATTTCATTTTTTAAGCTCTTCGTAAATAATTGTTGAAGGCATTTTTAATAACGCATAATAGAACTAAACATATCGCCTTTTGCACGTTATTATTAACTGTATTCTTTTCAGGATATAGTGCACGATTTCGTGATTTTTTTTAATTAGAAAGGGATATCGCCTTTTTTCTTTCTAATAAATACTTAAAAGTCAATCAACTGCGTGAATCTGTAATATCCGTATAATGTATTTTTGTGTTTGCAGATTAATCGAGGCGAAATATATTAAGATAGCGAAGTTAATTATTTGAAGATAAATACTTTTAATAGAATTTTATACCTGGAAACTTCCTATTGTTTTCAGCGGACTCTATACTGCTTTCAACTTTTGTCATCATATATTGTTACCGCCATTAGACTTCGTATTCCTTTCTCCAATAGACGCCATCTTTGTTTCTGCATTTGGCTCTGAATGTTGTAAAATCATTCAGCGAGGGAGCAAAATCAGATCTATTGAGGTACCAGTGATTAAACCAGACGAACCTTCTTTAGAGAGACGCCGAGAGAATAAAATTGAAAGATGGTGAAAACGTTTCACGAGTACCTACCAGACGAATGTCACAGAACATACAGCTGTATCCACTGCCGCGCTCATCTAGCCAACCACGATGAACTAATCTCTAAGGTAAGTTGCTGATAATGTAATTTATATTTAGTAATCTATATTAAAGTATCTCGCGAAAAAAGCAAGGGTCAAATTGAGCGTCAGTTTCCTGCTCAATAGCATGTCAGTGACGGGCGATCACTGGGTTTGAACCCTGCATCTACTGAATCGCTGTCGAACATTTTTCCAACATATCAGCGGCTCAGCTCATAGAGAGAGAGAAAGAGAGAGAAAGAGAGAGAGAGAGAGAGAGAGAGAGAGAGAGAGATATGCGTTTATTTGTTCAGCATCAATACTAAATCACTGACAAACAACATACGTGTAAAAATTATAAGATACTAGCAAAATAAATCATATAAAAATCAAATGAAAGCAAACATCCGAGCAAACATTAATAAGCATGCACATCAATAGAAAAAGTAAGGGTACATATTATGAGTACGAGTAGCCATCAGTGAAGATACACAGAGAAGGATGCATACATACATAGAGAAAGATGCATAGATTTAATATACTAGCTGACTATGATTCATATTTTCATTGTCTGTTGAGAAATATTAATAGTTTGAGTGTATTTCTACTTTTATCAAATATAACATTTGTGTGCTGTGTTCTCCTGTAACAGTCAGGTAGGTGTAGCGAGTGCAGTATCATTGATTGATGTAATCGAGCACTGTTAAGCGCTGGATATTTACAATAAAATTATGAAGATATTAAAATATTTAGGAAATACTATAAATATTAATAGAACAAAAACAATTCTCTTAATAATTAAAGTATCGTATTAATAGAGATTTATCATCCGCTGTCTAATCCAAAGATGATAAATACGGGACTTCTCCACAGAGCACATTTGTGCAACCCCCCCCCCCCCCCCGATTCATTCAAAAGGTGCTCAAAATAAAGAAATTACAAAAAAGTGTTATAGAAGGATGAGATCCTAAATGGTGCTGTATGCTGTTGTACTGGTGAAGCGATGGGGTTATTAATACTGTAGAGGATGATATTGATATGACTAAATGTACCCGCCCGCTACGTGATTATCGTTTTATTGTTGATTACTTCGTGTTCAGAGCTTTGTATATTGCAAATAATTTCTGAGGCGAGTAGAGAGTAGAGCCGCTCTGCTGGTTGTTATGGTTATATATTAATTATATATATGGTTATGTAATATATATATATATATATATATATATATATATATATTTATTCGTGTACAATTTAAGGCCATACATTTATTACGCCAACTAAGTGCTACAAAGTTGATAAAGTCTCAATCCAATAATTTCAAACGTACTATTTTAAGTATATCATTACAGTTGCAATGTAATAGCAGATATATTCCTATATAGGAATATTGAACTAACACAGTCCTGCTAGTCTTGCTGGTTTTCTTTTGACTGGTTGCTCTGGTAGAATTTTGTTTGCCTCCACGCCAGTTGCTGTTAGCCTGCTGCGGATGTTGAATGTTGTTTTTGTTCTACTTTGTGGGTCAGCTCAACCTTGAGGAGATGTGTATTGTGTAGTAGAAGGTCGACTCTGGATTACTATGGTACACTCACTTGTTGATCGTTTGAATGAAGAGTTACCAGTGATTATATACGAGATAAGATTACTATAATTTAGGATACTGCGATTTACGGCAATGTACGCTATCAAAAAACAAGCATATAATTAATTGCTTCCTGACTCTGTAATGTTATGTTAAAGGCTAAGGGCTATAGCCAAGTTTAACGTCAGTTTTCGGTTTCAAAAGCATGTAAATGACGTGAAAACGCTGGATTTGAACCCATTATCTACTGATCCGCGGTCGTGAACTTTAACAAGAAGTCACTGGCTTATCCCGTAATTACACTCATGTATATATACAAAATTTTTGTCTATACCACATAAATATGTTGTATCAGTTTGGTTGATGGGATTGTTAAATCTTTTAAATTTTTCATTTGTTTGTAGTCTTTGCAAATTTTACAGAATTATTCCTATTGCATATTTGCTTATTCATTCTTTTATAATTTATTCAGTAGCTAATTAATAGTTCAAATGATTGATTGAATGAACTACTTTTTTTAATCTTTTTCTGTGCGCTGAGCTATTCTGAAATTTCTATATACATAATATTCATCCGCTTAATTGGAATTGATAAATCAATTTAGTCTTTTTGTTCACTATGTTCTACCCAATTTAAGCAACAACTAGTTTCAACTGTTTCATAGTTAATTGTTATTGAACACAAGTTTTCATAATTTTTCAAACCTGCTTTCTGTTTCTAAATATACAGGATAGACTCCGGTTACTCTCTATACGGAGTACATTGATTTGACGGAATAGTGCTCCATCTCATAAAACATCAATCCTGTAAAGTCTTATTTCAATTTTGGGCACTTTTCTTGAAAATCCGTGTTTTAGAGCTCTAAGCTTTCACGTCACGTATTTTTGGTCAATGTTTTATTGGCGCTTCCTGGATTCATGTTCGACTGACGTATACGTGATCTACGGTCGAATCCTGGTTACAAACTTTACCTCGGAAAATTTTCTACAATCCTCGGATGAGTCGAAGGAGGCTATTAATAGAACTGTTATGAGTTTTTCCCATTTTCTATTGGCCGGCCCTATTCCTGCAATCCTTGAAACGTAGCATATTATGTTCACCGAATGTTCTTCTTGTAATGCTACTTCATATCACATGTTTTCTTGCTCTTTATATTTTCGTAATAACTCAAAATCGTTTCATTTTGCACATTCCTTGTAAACCGTTTAAAGAACTTTCTATTCCTATAGCCTTATACCATTTTTGTATAGCTTAGCTACTTACAATGCACACCAGCAGTCAGTCTATTTTACCACCAGCTGCACACATTAATGACAGCTGTAGAGGTTCTTATCTACCTGTATTGTTCTTATTGAAGATGGAACTCAGAACGCTTTTTAACTCTTGCTTCGAACTCTAGAATCTTAACCATTACGACGTAATCTCACTCGGTATATTTTTTGGTCGGTTATATTTCGTTGAGTTGGCGAGTTGGTAGCACGCTTTCCTGCTAAGCTAGAGGGCACGTTTTCGATTCTAGACAGACTGTCTGTTACGATGTACTTGAGATAGGGGAATAGGTATTACGCTTTCTCTTTTACCCACTTTATTCGCTTATAATATGAAGGCAGTTGGCACTCCAGCGTTTGATGACTTCAAGAAGCAATGTTTTCTTGCTGCGGTGAAAACATGGCCTAGTTATAACCGTTTGCTGTGCTCCATGGCAACATGCTGCTAAATAAATGCTCCCATTTAACGCACAGTTCTCATTCGACAGCCTAGTTAGGGACGTCCATGGAATGGTTCTGTATGCACACTACTAATTCATTGAGAATAGTAGCGGAAGTTTGCTATTCCAAATGCTGGCAACGTTAAAGATGAATCTTTGAGACATTCAAAGTTAACTAACTAACTACTCTACGTACGTATTTCTGATGCAAACTGCTTCCCTTACACACGAAGCAATTATCTATTCGTATATGCAAACCTTCCATTAACCACAAAAGTCTAATCTTACCAATCTTCTACCACAAATTCCGAGGCCTTTGTGTAGTGCTCTGGATGCAATGTATGCAATAAATTGCGCACGTAACATTGAGTGCAGTCCAATGCTTCCCATTTCTGATGTTATACGCAATTGGCGTTTTTGTTATTCGGGAAATTAAAAACCTTATTGCAGATGTTCTCAATCTGAAGTGCTGCCAACTCAACTGTTTATTATTTTATCTCGTCATCGATCTGAAGCTATTTATAGAAATCGTCCACCGACCCAGATGTACCAATGTCTGAACTGCTTGGCGATTGTGCTCAATATCCAGTTTAGCAATTTGGCGTCGTAGGTACAGTTTCAAATCTCAGTCGTATATCACGATAAGAATTATATCTGATGAGAAAGGGACTTAGTTAAGATCTCCAGACTTTAGTGGGTCGGATAATTCAGTGCTATCACCTTGTACCCATGACCTTTTCACTCTGTTAGGCTTTTATTTGTCGCAATCTCGATAACTTTTACTGTGTGATGGCGCTAGCTCATTGACACATTTCAAATTCTGTTCAATCTACTGACGTATTACGTATGTCATAATATGTATTAATTTTGTTATTATAGCTCGATTTCGACTACTCTACATCTCTTAAGCGGACCTTAGCGAGTCGACAAGTGTTCATAAAATCCAAAAGTGACTATCCCTTCGATAAAACCTTCGATAGCTTACTATCGGAGTGTTATAAAATTCCCCATTAGATGTTTTAGGCTGTTTTTCGGTTGTTTAGGCTGCTCTTCATAAGAATCCGTTCTTTCCGCATATCTCTTTTCTTTCTAATATTGTAAGTTACTCCTCGGATTCATTAATTGACAATTTTTACCTTTAATATCATTAGGATATTGATATTGCTGAAATGTACTTACATTTGACATATATTATTACTAGCTCTCCACGCACTTACACACTTTCCCTGTGACCAAATAGATTTTAAAATCGCTCAAAAACGGACTACAACTAATTTGCTCCGAGATCTTTCACGTGTCATACATTCTAAAATGAATCTTTTTTTATAAACATGTGTCTAATACATTGCTCTAGTTGTCTGAAACAACCGAATTCTCTGGTGTGACTCTGCATTCTCTGTTCGTTTGATTGCTAGTTGTGGATCTCGCTAATGGATAGACTGTTGTTGCTGAATCTCAGAATTCTTAGTTTTACACTCCTTGCATTTATAGATTTATTTAATTTCCTTTAAGGAAATGTCACATGTGTACCATTTTAATTTTAACTAAAATATCTAAATTTCATTGGAAGTTTTATGTGTAAGCTAGACTTATAAATGTATATAATAGTAAGTTTCTAACATTTGGTTTTGTAATCATTGTTGAAAATTTCAATTGCTTATTCTGAGTTATTCATAGCAGAATGCAGTTTATAATCAAATACTGTTCAGATTAGTGTTTGAATTAGTATGTGTTTAAAAATTTTATTATGGGTTTAAACATTAACATGTGTTTATATTAGAATGTGTTTAAATTGATATCTTTTTAAATTATTGTGCTTTTGCTTTTCGTTTCTATATAAATCTCATGCTGTATAATTTTTAAGCCGTTGTCATTCATAGTTTGATGCATATTAAAATATATAATGACATATATGTTTTTTATTATTGGTTTGATATCTGGTCGTCGAGGCCGTTAAGAATATTATTGAAGATGTTGTATTATATAACAAACAATAAACGCTTATTTTCGGAATTGCTATCAATTTTTAATGTTTGTCTCTATAGTCTAAACCTTTGTTCTTGCAATGTTATCAATGAATTTACTGAATATTGGATTAAAGTTAACACATCCCATTAAGTTGAATTCTTTCGTATATTTCTCCTTCTGGCTGGAGCCAGTGGCGAAGTCGTTAAGATACTCGACCGCGGATCAATAGGTGCGGGGTTCAAATCCTAGGCTCGCCCGTCACTGACATCGCTTTCGAGTGAGGAAACTGACGTTAACCTTAGCTTTACCAGCTTTTTTTACCTTCATGGTAGAGCTTTTTAATGACCTGATCCGCTTATGATGTCACTTTCTCTCGAGCAATTTTTTTTCCAAATCCTGTGAGAAAACTGACGTTATACTATTTTTAAGGCGTCCTTGAACTTGCTCTGTCTTTTTGTTTATTCTATCTCTGCACTTGGCGAACAAAAGAGAATTCTCGAGTGAAATTTGTACTTATGGTTTTCTTCAGTTATTATCTCTTTCATTTAACTTGATCGCTTTCGGTTGATGATGTAAACGGTAAAATATTATATATATATATATATATATATATATATATATATATATATATATATATATATATATATATATATATATACGAGCAATAGAGTTGACTGAATTGGTAGATTGTAATGGACTAGTTTTTTCTGCGGCATTCTTCTTGCTTTATCGAGCTAACTAATTGCTAGATGTATTGTATTCAGAAGAGTACGACCGGTTTAAAGTAGAGATGGGACTTTTATTATGAATTTCCAAAGTTCGGGTTCGGTTCGGTTCGTTGAAAATAAAAGTTCGGTTCGGTTCGGGTTCGGTTAGCAGTTGACAATTTGAGAGTTCGGTTCGTTGAAAATGCAAGTTCGGTTCGGTTCGGGTTCGGTTCTAACAAGGGTTCGGGTTCGGTTCGGGTTCGGCTTGCTTTCCAACACGCAAGAGTTCGATTCGAGTTCGAAATGGTTTGGTTTGGATAATGTTGCAATTGTTTAACTTTACTTATAATAATCATGGTTGTGACAAACATGTTTAAAATAGTTTATGGTAAATATGCTTAAAAATTCATTAAGCCATAATAGCTGCCACATTTTTTCACCTGTGTAAAATATGACAATGAAAAAAGGAGAGAAGTCGTATTTAATCCTGTACATAATATTGTAAATTGACCAACAACTGTTCATAATATACATATTTAGCTTTATTATTGTATCTGAAATATTCTCCTTGATTATAACGAACAAATAGAATGCTTCATTAATTTTTAATTTTTTTTTGTCACTATAGGCCTAAATATCAGATACGTTTATAATTAAGTGGAAATGTCTTGGCTAAAATTTGATCCAATATTTCAGAGACAAAGTGCAATTTAGCAACAGAAAAATGTCAAATAAAGATGATTTGGTAAACACGTGTACTTCCATAGAAAAATGATCATAATATACACCGTTTGCTATCAACTGACCAGTAATAAGCTTCATAATTTACCTTAGGGTTTCAAATTTGAAACTCTCAGATCAATTATGAAGTTACGAAAATAGTTATTAAATTATTGAATTGCTATGGTGCAAAATTATTTACTCCAGACAGCCTTAACACATATAGTATGTCATATATAATTAGTTGTAAATCTGGCTTGAAAAATATTAAGGTAGCACACTATAATTAGCAAAAATTCATAATTTGAATTTAACAAGAACAAATCCACCTAGATTGAGTCAAGAATTTTCAGATTTTTATGAAATCTGTGATTTATGAAATTTATGAAATCTGAAATCTCTCATCACTTTTGTCTCTTTGATATTAATCTTCATTCCATATTTCAATGCCGTATCATTCAGACTATCCATTATATTCTGTAGGCCCGTCTCGCTTCCCGCTACCATTCCTTTGTACCACTACCATTTTAAAATTTGTGTCGGAACCAGCCTTACCTGAATATATGCTGTTAGATACTGTAAAACATTTAATGCAAAAACTAATATATATTTGTACTGTTTTTACTGTCTTTATTTAATGTCAGGCTGGTGAAGAAGAAAGGAACTACAAGAGTTTGGTTCAATTCGGTTTGGACGAAGTCTGGGTTCGGTTCGGGTTCGGCCAGAGTCTGGGTTCGGGTTCGGTTCGGTTCGGCCAGAGTCTGGGTTCGGTTCGGGTTCGGTCAGAGTCTGGGTTCGAGTTTGGTTCGGTCCAAATTCTAGATTTTAGGGTTCGGTTCGGGTTCGGTTCGATTCCCATCTCTAGTTTAAAGTTATAAAGACTCCGATTAGAAAAATTCTCAAATTTTGCAGATTTTGAGATTGCTTAGACTATCATTGCAATTTGATCTCACATCGTAAATGTTATGACGTAATCTTAAGATTTATGACTATTTCAATATTAGTGTTCTCTTGCCTTCAAGATATAAACTTTTGTAAACTGTACAAGTGCTGTGAATAGTCAACTTTACACTGTAAATAGGACACTCTACTTGTTTCACTTACAAAACAAGCACCGTTCTTGGTTTGGCCATTCTCAAATCTTTTGAATCCTTCTACTGAAGAAATGCGCTTTAGATTATAAATCTGCAGGGGCATTGTAGAGAGCAAATTTTGGACTTTGGACCTGCTATTGAGATGAGGACCGCAGGAATGGAGAATTGTTTATCATTAGTGTCACACTTCTGCAGTGAGTGAGAGGCCTGTATGATTAATATGAAGCGTGGTTAATGCAGTTCATTGAACTGATTATATTCCGTCATGCTTTACCGTTCTGTTTGCTTAGCCTAAATCTGCTTCTACGCTCTAAATTGAAACGACGACGATGATGAAAATTATAGTGATGATGTTCATGAATTATGGGAAACGAATTTCAAGAGGAGAGCGTGCGAAAGATTTCGAATTGTAGCCTTTGAAACTTTAATAGAAGATTTAGTTTCGAAGTAAGGTCTTGGAAATTTTTCTGGTGGATTTGGAAAAATTGTATTTAGTTTCGAAGCGATTTCCTGATCAGCATCTGTTAATGAGTAGCATTTCAAAATAAGTGGGAACATTCTCAAAATAGATTATAAAATATAGGCCTACCATTTGTTACCATAAATGCTACTAAGCTGTACCAAATACGATACTTATCTTGCTAGCATTTCAGTTCTCTTCAAATGTAAATTTTGAATTTAGTTTTAGAATGTTAAAATGAAAGCTTCAAAGAGGCTTTTCCCCCCAACGCGGTAATTTTCACCAGTTTTGTATTGACAGTATAATAATAGAAGTGATCGGTAGATTTGCTGTTGTTAGTGTCAAGGAATCGGATGAGAAATGAAGTCAATATTTTGATTATATTTTGTCTCGTAACGCAGTAACTATGATACTGCGCTAACCCATGCAGCCAAATGATTGTTTTTGGTCGTATCCTTCTTATACAAAATGTCAACATTTTCGTATTGTGTTATAGATTCGAGTCATTGACCATCGCTGGGGTATCTATCAATCAATCAATCAATCAATATACTTATTTAGAAATCACCACTTTAGAAATTTATAGAGCTTTTAGGTAACTTATTAGACATTTAGACTTATAAACTTTGATGATAAAAATAAATTAATTTTATGGGATTAAGTATCCAAGATGACAGAAAGTCCATGACTAGGGAATAATTGTCGCTGATGCTGAAGTGGCAGCGCGACGCGGACGTTTTCTGAAACTATCGATAGATCTGAAAAATTAGGATTTAAAATTAGTAAACGTAGCATATTTTAATTTAGGCATTTTATCAATTTGTTAATTTCTCATCTTCTGCAGCTTTTCTTGTGTTTTGATGTAAACTGGTCAATATAATTGCATGCATAGATATAATTATAATTACTACGCAGCAATTTTGCAATCGGGCCTAGATGTGATACGAAGTAAGTTTCTATTTGTTTGCTATCGTCGCTTGACGTATTGTTGTACGTAGAAAAGGATTTTATTGCCATCTCTTTGTGTTTACTAACTGAAGGATTTTTTTCTTGTCAGAAGGTATAGATATCGCAAGGTCAAATTAATTATATGTAACAGATGTTCCCTCGTTGATTTGATGTATGGTTAATTTATATACGTAGCCATGAACGTTAGCCAAGGCCTTAGATTGTTTTCATGTTATGTCTTCTTAATAGCAATTGTCTTCTAACAAAAAAATATTATTTTAGATTGACGAATCTTTAATATTCTAGAATTTATTTGCTAAAGGCTGTAAAGCTGATGTTAACGTCAGTTTTATCTCTCGAAAGCGATATCAGTGACGAGCGAGCTCAGGATTTGAGTCCACACATACTGATCCTTAGTCAGATAACTTACCAATGTCGCCACTGGCTCCAGCCAACAAACTAGTAGTTGTATACGTTTACCATGGACTTCTAGATAATTAATATATAATGTATCATACATATAATATATATATATATATATATATATATATATATATATATATATATAATATATATATATATATATATATATATATATATATTATAATTATATAAATATATATAATATATGCATGTATATATATATATATAATTTATAATTAGTGGATGCTGTATATAAAGGTGTCCATGGTTTAACTAACAGTTTAACTAACAGTTTAACTAACAAATGCACACGTTTAGGTTAAGTGCGTGTAAGCATTTTTAAGTTTAAACTCTGTTGTTATGTAGATTTCTGCTTATTTGTCTGTTTCAGTCTTTCCAGGGCAGTCAAGGCCGAGCTTATCTATTCAACTCTGTGTATGTATAAAACTGTCTATCTAGGTTGAATTATCTACTCTATCTGTTCTTTTTTTCTTTTATCTGTCTTTGTCCCTCCATCCCCTCTGCATGTCTGTTTGTGTATCTACTTAAAGCAGTGTGCCATCTATATGTCTAGTTGTGTATCTGTTCGTCTCTGTTAGTTTGCGTGTTCGTCATATTGTCTATCTCCGCCGTATCAGCCTAACAATCTGTTCTTCCTGAATCTTTTATGTTCTATTATGTTTGTTTCTGTCTTTTTATTTTTTTATTTCAATTTATTCAATATAAAAATGTAATTAATCAAATATATAATTAATCAACTAGTGCTACAAATGCAATTAACTTGGGAAAAATTTGTTTCACTGTTCATTTGTTTCATTCAAAAGAGATAAAAATGGTGGCAAAAATAAAGGAGAGACAGTTGAAGTAATCCAGTTAAATTAAATTGGAAAGAAATTTCTTATGACCAGCATTTCGTGTATGTATGAAAGTGTAACTTCAGGTAGTTTGCTCTTTTTATTTAACAGTAAATGAAATCAAAAATAATTATTTTCAGCAAAATAAATCAATTTATTAAATATATAAAGAATGATGTACAACACATTTGTTGTCTGTTTAAACATTTAGCTATTCTAAGAACATAGTAGGCCTACAGGATTTAGTTTGTGCTTAGAGGGGTCTACAAGTGGTCTAGAACTCAATAAGCGTAGTTTTACACATCTTGATGGACATTATAAATATCGGTGATTTTGTTGTCAGTGATTTAATTATATGCGATTTAGCCAAAATTTATCAGCGATATTGCAATACTCTATTAACAAAATATAAGTAAAAGTATATGCTTTTTCACAATATTTTCTCTATAACCAGCAGTAGATAAAGTATGTTTTTCATCCATGCTTATATCTGTGCTCACACATGCTTGTAGCTATCTCTGTCTGTTTTTATATATGTTCGTACGGTCTCGTATGTGTTTATAAGTGTGTGTGTTTTCGTTTAATGTTTACAGCTTTATGTGTCGGTGTGTGTAGCAGAGCTTAACTTATAGTGGTGTTACCTGTGTGCTCAATACCGGTTTTAGTTAGTCCATATGCACAGTTATTAGTATTTATTTAGTGTTTATTTAGTATGCACAGTTATTTTGTATACGCGTTTATCAATGATTTATCAGAACCGAACGAGCAGTGTGGACTGTGTGTGAGTGTATGTGTGTTTGTATGCCAGTGCGTGCGTGCGTACAAACGTGTGTATGTGTGTTTATCTCAAATCCTCGATCGATACTCAGAAAAAATTCTCAGCAGCTTTAGAGTCCTGAGACGACTATGCTTGTTCTTCACTATATTTTTCTGGATGTAAGTTAAACCGTCAGTGATTTTCTTTCATTCACTATATATATAGCCCTGCAAGCAATGCTCTCTAGACATTGAATTTATTCTGATTGTACACAACGATGATTCATTTAATATATCATGATTGTACACATCGATGATTCATTTAGTATATCATGATTGTACACATCGATGATTCATTTAGTATATCATGATCGTACACATCGATGGTTCATTTAGCATATCATGATTGTACACATCGATGGTTCATTTAGTGTATCATGATTGTACACATCGATGGTTCATTTAGTGTATCATGATCGTACACATCGATGGTTCATTTAGTGTATCATGATTGTACACATCGATGGTTCATTTAGTATATCATGATTGTACACATCGATGGTTCATTTAGCATATCATACTCCTGTATTTTTCATAACAGCTGTGTATTTATCATAACATATTATAGCTGTGTATTTATTTATCATAACATATCATAGCTGTGTATTTATTTATCATAACATATCATAGCTGTGTATTTATTTATCATAACATATCATAGCTGTGTATTTATTATGGCACATCATAGCTTATCAAAGCATATCCAAGCGATGTATTTATCATTGTCATTGGTATTCTTTCGGGCGACGAAACTGACGTGAAATAGGAGTTTAGTTACTAGCAAAAGAGAGTGGGTGGTTACAGAAGTGGAAAAATCCCGTAAAATAATAGTGGAAAAATCCACGAGAATCCAAAATCTGACGAACTTGTTGACTTTATTGAGTTATTAGTATAGAACTGTAGTTTAAATCATCTGAGGATACATCCGCTTAATGATTTTAACCAAGGGCCTGGGTCTAATGTTGTTCTATGTCATCGTGGATAACTATTGCATTATTTTTGCCAAGAAATACTATCGTCCAATAAAAGAAACTAGTTTCTGGATGCCAAGACCTCTGATTATTATGCCGTCCCGTGTAAATGGAGATGGAGAAATGATTTAGAGATGATTGAGAGTTCTAGAAATAGACTGTCAGTTTGTGGACATAGACTGTAATTCAATAGAATGATCAGAGATAGTCTAAATAAAGACTGGGTTTTGAATAACAGCGCGGCCAGCATCAATTGATGCTTTCAGGAATTAATGCACGATCTTATATATGTTCATGGTTTTCCGGATCTCCAGATTTAGACTTCATGTGAATTTAACGTTGCTGTCGCCGCTGAATGTCCTGCATAAGCGACGAGTTAATAAAATTAAATTAAAATAAGAGATTGAAACCTTTGTAATCTTGTGTAATCAACAAAACGATAAAAGAGAGACGATAAACGGTGCAGTTTTTTTCGATAAACGGCTTGAGTAGCACAAAAGGTTAAAGTAGAAGTGAACATTTAACATAAAGGTCAACCGTATCTTTCTTAGTCACACTTCGAAACAACTCTGATAAGGTTGATCAAGTGCAGAACTGAAGGTGTTTGGAATGTTTACTTGCATTTCTTTGCTTTACTACTGATATTTGCTCAGCTGGACTCAACACCGACAGTTTTCTGACTTTAATTTATCGACTTATTCAAAAAAACTCCTGCCGTGCTTTAAATAAGTGTAAACGGTACTGCTCGGGGTTGTCAAATTGAAATATTAGAGTACAGGATAGGTCTATGGTACACTATCTCTGATATTATCACATCACATTATTCACATGCGACACCTGGGTATTGTCTGAGACAGTGGTCTAATGGTACGAGCAGTAGAGTTTAACCTCATTATTTCTTATTTCATTGTGCTAGAATGAGTTGTTGATGGTAGCTCCATGTTTTTCAAATTTTATTCAATCAAATTTGCCTTACCCGTACATATTCTACAATACGGCTTGATATTACACACAGCATTCATTTTAGTGCCAGGTAATAGGTATTGATTGTTTGCTTGTATGTTACTGTCAATCAGACAATGCGAGGCCCATGTCGAACGGTCAGAAAGCATTCGAGTTGATGTGCAATTAGCGTGAATTATGGTTGTGCGTTGTAAAAACTTTCCAATCCAATTTTTAAGTCTCTCTTAACTAGTACAATTTCGAGCATTTTACACTGTAATAGACTCCACCAAAAAATAACTCAAATCGATCTTGTAGGCATAATAAGTACGTGGAGAGATAACATATAGTACAATACAATTATAAAACGTTAGATATATGATATAAAATAATAAAATACAAGACATTACAAGATTTTACGTCTGGTTCTAAACCTAAGGGCGGCATTAAAGAAGCTGAATATGCATAACTAGCAGTTCTCTGCCAATAAATCGCGCTTAAATTCATTGAACGAAGATAAATTTGTAGATTTGAGTTTATTCTGTACAAATGCTTCTATTAAGGTCAGATCCAGATGCACAGCGCGCTTGTTTATGGGAGTACTGGCTGCCTCAGACCCGTAATATGATAGATAATACATTTGTGGTGGTTGTGGCGCGTTCGTATATCAGATATAATTAAGAGAGGAGGATGTTGATGTTGCGCTATGGACTATCAGTTACGAGATAAGTGTAGGATATTATGAGGTCAGACCCTGGACGTGATGTTATTAACATCCTACTAACATCCTGCTCGCGTTAATTACTGCATTATCAACTTACCAGCAATATCAGCGTTAGCAGCGGCTTGGAAACCGCTTCCGTTACGGCGAGTCTGTTCCCGGACTCGTTGAACTCTGCTAGAGAATAGTTGATAATAATAATAACAATTAGAGTGCTACAGTCATTAAAGACAACATCAAGCACTATTGAATCAAAATCAAACCGGCGAGCAAAAAGATTGTCCAAAAACGGTGCAAATTCAAAAATCCAGAAGATCAGTCCAAAGTTCTGCGCACGCCTGCACTGTTCTCTGTCTTCCATTTTAGCTTGGAGTATATGAAACATTACTACTAGTGCTATACACTGCAGATTATGCATTTATTTGTCCTGTAAGTTTTTGTTTTTTCGCGTGTACGCATTTAAACACTTGGATTTACTCGAGTCATGTGATTTCGTAAGGGAAAATCTCTAACAACTGGTTTTTACTGTTGAACCCGGCCTAAAGCTGTTAAAAGTTTTTTGACATAATCGCGTGTAGTGGAACTGATAGAAAGTCAAATGAAAAGACTGCTTTGTGTCGTTTATGCGCAGCTTGATCTGCAATGCAATTCAATGCAATTGAAAAGTTGTGGTAAAGTTGTATAGTAAAGCAAACCTGGATCTCTTTTGTGTTCTCAGTACAATGTATGGCCAAATGTACGTTAGCAATCATATTTATAGCACTATTGTACTTTTTGCTTAAAACGACTGAAAACGCTGTTGTTTATTAAAGCTAAGCTAAGCTAATGTTAACGTCAGTTTCCTCACTCGAAAGCGATGTCAATGACGGGCGAGCCCAGGATTTGAACCCCGCACATACTGATCCACCGTCGAATATCCTACCGACAACGCCAATGGCTCCAGCGTGATTGTGTTATATTTCATTGTTTCCATGAACTTTCGAGTCTGCCAAAAAAGCATGTATGCGTTAATTTAGCTGTTCACGAAAGAAATAGAGTAAATGCGTATAAGTTGTTTGTTATAGTACATTACCAAGACCACGGATATGAACTTTTAGAGAAAACGAGAAAATTGAGGTGGTTTTTATCACTCCAGTTGTAGCCACTAGCTCGTAGTAGAAAAAGATGTCCGCTGTATTACGGCCACAGCTGTAGGGTGAGGTTTCTGCAATGTTTCTAAGAAAAATTGGTAAAAATTGCTGTTTAAAAATATAACGATTAATATAACAAGGACCGTTAAGTTACCTGATGCCGTTGTTTCTTGCTGATACCAGAAACAACACACTCAGCTGACTAATCGATGTGTGATATTTTTCTGATATTTACGCTCTTTGTCTTGTGCTGTTTGTACTAATTGTAGGTCTTGGGGTGGCTTTTGCGCAGATATTCGGCTCATAAACGAAGGTTTAGCCTTCGAGTTGTCGCGATTTTTGCGCTTTATTTACGTCGCCAGTTTTTCACAGTTTATCTGCTTGTGTTAAATCAATTGCGTGATTCAGATTTGTTATGAAAACTGGCGGGTAGCTTTGAAGTTGCATTTAGTATGTACTTAGTTATATTTCGAGTTTATGGTTATAAGCATGTGTTTATTTTGGGACCTTTTTGCTTGTTTTTTCCAAGCCACTAAGATGAAAAATGACAATCGTATATAGCACTAATCTATCTAAAGCATAACGTACACGAATGGTTTACTGGTCCATAGCGAATGTGTTAGAGAATTTACCCAAGTTTTTCACTTCAGTTTTGTGTGCTCTTTATGAAACAGATGCAGAGATATATGATATTTTTTCTCTTGGACCCACCTCTCGCCCAGAGAGGTGGGACATGGCTAGACTGATATAGTATAATCATGCTGGCATTTAATTTCTTTCATTCTATGTATGTACATATATGCAGAATGAGTAATATTCAAGCATGTTTCTAAATTATACAATTGTACATCCGTTATATTTAGCCGTAGGCTAAGGCCGGATTTGGTATGAGCAAGAGTTTTGTGTAAGATTTTTACAACTCTACTATAATAATGTTTACACTGGTCGTGCTTTAGTACAGTAATTGCGACGCACTCTAAAATAGCAGAGGTTTTTTCGGAGTTAGTAGGTTTTACACTTTAGCTCTTGAGGTTGCGGGATTTTGTCTACTCTTTGCCTGGTACCACTGTGAACACTGAACAATTTTCACTGACGACTATACGTAATTGAAGTCACATTGAATTAAGACAGAATGAAACTTTGCAAATTTTTGATCGCACAAAAGTAACAGTTCAGTATAACTTTCTGTAGCATAAGGATTTTGTTAGAGACAGTGTATTTGAATCGTGGCAGTGTGGCCAGGACCATCTGAATTGTGTTACCAACCTCGTCATCTGCTTATACTTGCTCTAGGGGTATCTTTAAAGTATACATCAAAATTACTCAAATGTTTATGTGAATAAACCAGATTTAGCCAGATTTAGACCTTGGAGGGCCTGCAGCACGTGTGAATGAAAAATTGAAAAATGGAAAATCCTAAATGAAAAATATTTTCTTTTATGATCATAATACTTGCGTGCTTTTCCCGGCCCTAGCTAAACTGGGATTCGAGGGAAGAAGATGATGATGATGATGGTGATGGTGATGATGATGAAAATGATGAAGATGATGAAGATGAAGATGACGACGATGATGATGATGAATGCTTAGGTGCTTTCTGTAATAAAAAAGTGTATTATTATTACTGTTGTTATTGGCACAAGTCTTTGATTATGATTGAGAATAACATGCGAACTAGATCGACTGGTTCTATCCAAATTCTGCTTCAGTTAATGCAATGAAGCGAGAAAATTAGTTGCAAATGAATCATAAATGTTGCAAGACCGTAAATGTCATACTTGCTAGAATATTGAGATTAGATTGCAGTTGGAAGAAGCTGACAAAGCTTCAGATATGGCGGACATCAGTTCAACTGTTGATAATTACTCCGTAGATCGCAATCAATGGTAAATTGGTGTTTATTTTCATGAGAACTATCAGGTGTGGAACTTGTCAGTGTTTGCATTATTGAAAGATTCAAGTAGTCGCCTGCAATGGATTTGTTTGGAACCGGTTTTTGATTGGAGTGTTTTATCAATATTTCATTAGGGCGACTGTTGTAAAGGTTATTGCTCGTATGCCATTGTGTGTTTAATTTCAGTGTTAACGTTTGTTTTAGGCTATGTTAGTTTTATGTTGTAAGAAAACAGTAACAACATTTCATCCCCTTTAGCCAAAGGGCTGATTTCCGTAATACTGGATCGACACTGTTTTATCGCCTTATACGGACATAATACCTGTTTGGTTGAGGTTACCAACTTTTTATGCCTATGCCTCTTCATATGTACCAGTTGTTTGTATGATATGAACTACTAACGACAAAATTTAGCCTACTACTTTTGATTAAATTTAAACCTATAATTGTAACAGTTAAACTATTGGAATTTAAAATTTGAGTTTAGCCAGTTTCGTCCCCGAAAAATTTTCACCATCATTCTATTGGCTCAATCGTCGCTTATATAAAGATATAAAGGTTTTTTTCTATGTACCACTGGTGTGAAGCGTTGTTTATATCAAGATATAGAGGTATTTTTTATTTTCATGTACCACTGGGTGTGTAGCGTTGCTTATATCAAGATATAGAGGCATTTTTTTTATTTCTATGTACCACTGGGTGTGTAGCGTTACATATACTTGTTACCGTTCTTGGTTAGTTATTAGTGGGAGCGTGACAAGAGCAATCGTGGAGAGCTTGTTTAATAATTAAGAGTTAGTGTGACAGGCTCACTGCGATCCGTAGAGCATTGACGTCACTGTCAAGTTGTTAGAGGTGAGCGCTTGTAGGTTGCTCAGCAATTGTTGCTGAAACTGCTGATGTTGTTAGAGGTGAACGCTTGGAGGTTGCTCTACAACAATTGCTGAAGCTGCTGATGTTGTTAGAGGTGAACGCTTGTAGGTTGCTCTGCAACTATTGCTGAAGCTGCTGATGTTGTTAGAGGTGAACGCTTGTAGGTTGCTCTACAACTGTTGCTGATGCTGCTGATGTTGTTAAATATGAATACTTTCCGGTTGCTTTACAAGTGCTGCTTAAACTTCACATATTATTTCGGGTTAAATACTCGATGGTCGTTTCAACAGTTGGAGGTGAAATAAAACGAAATTACATTAGAGATGAATATGACTTATAATAAACTTATATAATAAACTGTGATCAGGCAGCACCATTTATATAGAAATATATTGAAACGTATAGAAAGAAGAAAAGTTGTAGCTACTTCCTGATTTTTTAAATATTCAAAATTTTAATCAGAGTAAGTACCAATTTTTATGACGAAATAATATTAACAAGGAATGCATTGAACAGAAGCATCTGGTATTTCGAAATAAATTTTATACTGAAAGCGGGAGAACGAAAACGAGATTTAAATTTTGTTGGGCGTAACGCTAATTAAATATTTTAACCGCTCATCCCTGAGTGCCTCTTTGATTATTGTTATTTTCGTCTTGTGTTTCTAATTTCGACTCGGTTCAACGTTAATAGTGTCTCGGAACAATAATGTGCATTGTTTTATCCTCGCCAAATAAAGAGAAGTAATAAATATATTTCAATTTTTGTCTAACTGGTATTATATATAGTCTTGAGCTTGTCTTTATAAATCTGACCGATGGTTGATCAGTTCTGTGAAAGTTGAAAGTCTTGCTTAAGGCTGCAACTGTATATAATTGGCAATGTTTCTAAAGCTGCTGTGACAGCAGTGGTCAAGTTCGTTGTTCTGTTATTGCCGGAGTTACGCGTTGGGAGTTAATAACTTGTTACTGCGTCACTTGTTGTTTCTAGGTGCTGCACTATAATGGAGTAGGGATATAGTGGAGTCCTGTCACAGTATTCAACACTAGGAGGGACTCTCCTTTCTCAAAACAACCTCTGTATTAAGTAGGGCATTTCCTAAATCCCGTCTTATAGAGATCCTTAGGTGTAATGTTTCTATCAGTTGAACACCTACCGGCTCAGAGTGTAAACGCTTGAACGTGAGGTCGTGAGTTCGAGAATGCGTTGCAACGTGGGTTTTCTCTTCCTAAGGAGCGTATAGAGACCCAGTTCAAATCCTGAGCTCGCCCGTCACTGACATCGCTTTCGAGTGAGGAAACTGACGTTAGCACTAGCTTTACCAGTTGTGTACACTTGGTGTGACAGGTGGAAGGATAGCTAGCTATTTCATATCTGGACCTCTCAGTGTCATCTTCATAAATGAGACATATTGAAAGCTAATGTAAAGCTAATTTTAATGTCAATTTCCTCACTCAAAAGTGACGTCAGTGACGGGCGAGCCCAAGATTTGAACCCAGCACATACTGATCCGCGATCGAATATCTTACCGAGATCATCACTGGCTCCAGCCGTGAGCATCACTTTAAAGAAAGTTCTATTAATCTTTGTCTTTATCTTATCTTTATATAATTCTTACTTCTACTTTAATTATGATTAAGTTAAATGTAAATATTATTTATAAAAAGATTAATCTTTAGATAATTCTAATTATTAGTATGTTTTTTCACGTTCAATTACTGCCGTTATAGAAATGCGCAGTTGAGTCGATTGTAAACAGAGCGACATTTAAATAGATCCTCTCGTCGAAACTGGGTCAGCTAGTTTTATGGCTGAACTATCGGGGACCCTTAGTTCACCGGGGCTGACGGTCTCGTTCTATCTACCTGGCATCGCGTTGATGACGAGATTAGACTGTTTTAAGAGTGTTTGTGCTCAGTGGAACATCTGCTCATCAGTGCAATTCTTTGTCATGATTGCCTACTTTTTACGCTTGTTTACACTGCTGGTCCTTGTTATTTGATCGTGGAGGCAGTTTAAAGCAGAACAGAAGGTATTACAAATACTCATCTAGCGAACTGAAGCTCATGTTCGTTTGCTTTAAAATGCAATGTGCAATAAAACAACGCACATTTAACTTTTATTTCGCCCGAACAGTCACAATAAACGAATGGAAAAATCTTAGTAGGAGATTTGCTGATGATATGATGTAGGACAGGGATGATTTTAGACAGTGCATTTGTATCCAGACCCTAGTTAAACTGGGATTCAAGCGAAGATGATAATGATGATGTACCATATATATATATATATATATATAATATAATATATGTATGTATGTATATATATATATATATATATATATATATATATATATATATATATATATATAAAAATGATGAGTCTTTGAGTGTTTCTATCTCGAGACTAGAGACTGCTCATATATTTCCTGGCTTTTAGAAGTCCATGTAAATATATAGTACGTTTGTGTGAATGTAAATACATGTAAATGTCTAGAGTCTTTGTCTTAGCCTGACTCACCGGAAGGCTGAATCAAGACTTCAGAGTCCACGAAAGACTTGTTTTCTTAAAAGATATCATAACGTTTCTATAATCCCACTACTCAATTTCTCAATTACAATTCAATCTACTATTCTAAATTAAAACTAACCGTATATTGCTATCACGTTCTCATCCATGATGATACCTCTTACTTGTACTTCATGTTTAAACCCTTAGCAATGTTTGGTCAATTGTCCGGGTTACTGGACAAATGACGTCTGTGGAGATTATACTTTCTGATACGCTCGCACTGGAATCGAACTCACTATCTCAGAGACAGCCTGATGCTCTTCACAATGAGCTATTTAGACATTATACATTGTACTCGAATATCTTGTAAAACATTAGAAAAATGAATATTGTTCTAGCCTATTGTAACAATTGATCAAATCTGTAAATTTAAAATACGTTTGATATCCAATATCGTAAATGCGGTAACTCTTAAATTTATCTGTGTAGTTGCTGATATGCTCTATCAACTGCTATCTGAGTCCAGAATGCAGTTTGTATAACACTTTTTAGAACGCTTCTAACTTCAAACGACTCCCTCCAACGACTCAGATTAAAAGAAAAAAGAAAACAGTTTCATCCTTTGCCATTTCTAAACACTTGCCGATAAGTGTCGAAAAAGTCGAATAGTTTGAATTTAGGAAGGATTTGCTATTCACTGGCAGTAGCCCTCTGAAGTTTAGAGCAAGATATCTGAGGAATGCTGAGATATTGAGTCGAGTGTTGTGAAAACAGTGAAGTGTAATTTAAAGGATAAAGATTTGGTTTACTTCTGTTTTTATTTCAGCTGCTAAGTTTATGACCTAGTTTGTTTTTGTAGAGTTGAGTATATTTCCTCATCGAAATAGATGTGCCATGAATTTGGATGCTCTTGATAAAAGTAGTGTGAACCTCGACATCTCTAGAAATAGACTATCTCGATATATATATATATATATATATATATATATATATATATATATATATAATACATATATATATATATATATATATATATATATATATACATGTATATACATGTATATACATGTATATTGTTGAAGTTCCTAGTAGAGCTCGCCATTTTGGTGGATATTGTCGATAATTATCAATGTTAGTATCACGCCTTTGTGTTCTTAAACTAATTCACAGTTATTGCAGTAATTTGGGTTTGCGAGATTTGGATCTATCCCATAAATATAGCCCTTGATCGCTAGGCTAATTCACCCTACCCTATTAGTCTATTGGTTCTAGAGTTTTATGCATAGTGCTGCATTTTATAGTATTAATTGTTTATTGATTATTTGATTTATTTGATTGTCTGGTTGATTGATTGATTGATTAGTTGTTTGACAGATTGACTGATTGATTGGCTGACTGATTGACTGACAGATGGACTGATTGATTGACTGACTGATTGACTGACTGACTAACTAAGTGATTCATTGGTTAAGTTATTGATGGTAGAATGTAAATTTACGTTTTAATCTTAGATATTCTACTGGTACTCTAATTTCTTATGACGTATATTGTGATTTTACAGAGTAACATTCAATTTCTGATTCAAGAAAACAAGTCCGACATAATCGCCTCTTTTTGTTAATATAATCTACATAGAACATTGAACTCATCTCTAATATTTCAGGTGTCTCTGGGGTCTCCGGAGTACATACGGCTTCCTTCAAGTCAAGCTTAATGACGATAGTATTAGCCAAGGGTTAGGTTAATGCCATCAACTGCATCACAGTGTTACGCAGTATGTTTGGTAATCACTTTTGTATGTGTTGTTTTGGAAGGCGGGGGCCCTGGTCCCCTTTGGATAGGGGGAGGAGCTGTAGGCCATATCTTAATGATGAAGCTTGAGTTAATATAAACAGCGATTGCATTATTCGTAAATGATCGAAACAGCGAAATTTATTTTTTCATAAATGATCTAAAATCGCCTTCCAATCCAATTGCAAAACTGTTTGTATCCTCAATTTACTATTATTTAACCTCATTTACAAGTCGAGGACCCCGGCTGAATGCTGAATGCTAAGCATCTTTAGATTGTATCTTACTCACTAATCTTGACTCATTGTTGCTCGTCCAATAAAGAATTCCGGGTCATTGATTCTGCCGTCATTACGAGGTCCTCACTGAAGGTCTTGTGTTCACTAATAGCCTTTAAAAGCGTTTAAAGTTTAAACTGCAGAATCTCTGTGTTTTAGGATTTGCCGTTTATGTTTAGTTCGTACTATGACGTCTCGAGTTGTTGAACTTGTTGCGCTTGTTTTTGTGCATTCTAATGTGTATGGGTGTTAGTGCTTACTTGTGTAAGCCCTTTTTTCTTCAGAGAGATTTTCTTCAGAGAAAATCTTCAGAAAGATTTTTCTTCAGAGAGATTTTCTTCAGAAAAAAGAGATTTTTTCTTCAGAGAAAATTTCGCTAAATCTCATATCGGTCAGTGTTTAGGCACTGCCAAATGTCAGGTCCAAATTTCTGTAATTACGAATTTCTTTCTATTCAGCTTTTAATTGAGTTACTAAACGAAGTCTAAAGAAAATCCCAATCAAAATACTGTATTAATTAAATACTTCCATAAAAACTTCTCTTTAATTTCAGTACGGTTAGTTGTAGCTTAATTAAGACTAACGACTGTGGACGATATAAAGTGCATGATATAATGATCGTTTGTCTGTGAGATTTGTAATGCAAATATCTGAATTGGTTGCTTTGATTATTTTTAAACTAAGCATCGCATTGACTAGGCTAGATATAGAGTTTAGAAAAGAAAAACGTTTTAAGACGATTTGAGTTATAGTAATATTGAAATTAGTATTATAATTTTCTTTAAATACTCTCATTGTGTAACTATATTGCACTGACATATTGACTTGAACTTTCGAAAGTAAATAAATATCTTGACTCTTCCAGATGAGAAAAATTCTAGAAAAACCTTATTATGGAACTTTGCTTAGCTTTTTTATTAAACGTATATCCAGGGTTGCGACTTCGCTGAACTATCGAGCTGGTCACGTTTGGGCTTGGGATAGATCATTTCATGGTTCAGCCTGGGTGGGTGACTGGTTTACTGGCCGGATGACGTTAGGTCGTAATAAAGCAATAAACATTTCAGTGATACTGTTTCTCCAGAAACATTGGTCCACAGATTGACGACATCTTGTGGCGCTGGAGATTATATACAGGTCATTTAAATCTATACTTGTATGCCTATCTTTTTCTTCTTGCTAAAGGAAAGTAAAGCAAACGGTATAAAAGGTAATTCTTTGAAAGCTTTTAGCTGAGAGTTATGTTGCATTCTACAAGGACTTTGACCGTGACCAATAGTTGTTCAGTTCAAATCTGTAATCAGCCCGTTAGCAATAAGAAAAACGATTGAGAGACCGGATTAGAAGCCGTAAATTTGGCGTAATTGCTAAATGTTGAGCTTTTTTCGTTTACGGTAATCTTAGCAGTAACCGTAATTACTCGTTTAGTTCCAATCGCTCTAGAAATAAGCATTCTAGAGACTACAGTACGCGTAGATTGGACCAGGATTTTATGCTCCTATTGCAAACATTCGTTTTCCAGTTCAGTTTTCTCTCAGTTATTTATGTGGTCATATAGTTTTAGTGTCCGTGCTATATAAGTCGATATTGGTGTTTGGAAAATTCCATTTCGGTGATAGTAAATACTCTTGTGGTTTCCGTTACTACGAGTTATATTATGATTATCTTGACTTATGAGTTGTCACCAGTGTAACGAGCTCTACAAGACTCTACTGAATTCAGTTTTAGTTTTAAGTTTTGAATATTTACAGCATGCTATATGAAAATATATGCTTTATACATATTTTGTATGAAATATATAATTATATTGATTTTATCATTAATTTACTTAATATTGCTCAATAATAGCTTTTAACGTTCTTTTTCCCATCTCGAGGATAATTGTATATTTTAAGATAATAACTGCGTCATTGTCACCAAACTTCTATTGAAAATTTTTTAATTCTTACAAAACAACGTCTATGACCTGTCGCATCAACTCTGTAGAAAAACTGCGACCTGCCCCCTGATCGTTATAGGACTCTTCCGTCAATTCCCTAATGTCACATCTCTGTTTTCTTTTCAACTCGCAGCCAGGCTTTTGTAGTCGGGCGCTTTCCATATTCCATCTCAGATAGCACTTCAGGATTCTTCCACTTCTGTTTGCCCTTTTCCAATCCCTCGGCGCCCATCTTTGTCGACCTTCATTTCCGTTCAGCGCTTCTTCCATTCATTTCTTGGTGTACTCAGGTTACATTATTTAACAGTCCGCTTGTTCGGTTTTTATCATTTCCAGCCTATGTTTGTACTGATGCAGTTTTTAGAGCTAAATAATACTTATTATTTATTAAAAACTTAATCGTTATTTTAATATTTTTATCAAACTCTTTTATTTTATCATAATGTTACTTGCCGATCTGTCGGATGTCTTGAATCTATTCTATAAATATTACTCAGTTTATTCATTCTTATTAACTTCTATTCTTATTAACTTTAAGATGTCAGATTTTCCATAGAACAGGATCACTAGAAACTATAAATAATTATGTTCATGACACTGACTAAAATTAATGTTTGGATTAGCGAATACATTTTCAAGGTGATGATAAAGAATATTATAATTGGAAACTTCATCAGAAACCGTATTTGCTCAGGCATTAGTCTATGTTAATGTTCTTGTGTTTAGAGTTGAAATTTTTAATATTTTTTTGTTAATGTTTTGGCGTTAATGTTTCTTTTCTATAAACTGTTAGTACTGTAAGCCAGTTAACAGTTTAGACAGTAAAGTCTTCAAGAATATGTACCTTGGGCATGCCTCTTAAGAGAACACAAGAGAAATAAGCATCAACATACTAGTAATTGTACGGACTTATATGCGTAGTTTCTTCACTTTTTTGATGATTACATGTATTTTTAAATTTTTTTGTGTTTCTACATCTTGTCGCGAAATTCGAGAAGTTCCTTAAAGTAAAAATACTTTCTTTTTATCTCTGACGCAAGATTTTATTATTAGATAACGCTACCTAAGAAGCGACATAAAATTCGCTTGATCCGCAACATTAGATCCTTGATTGTGGGCAGTTTTCTTATATATCGTTCTCTTGGATAGTAATTTCGTGACATTGCCGTATGGATTCGGTTTAACGGAAGTCTTTTTATTTCGCAGATTTATTTCATTTTCTTCAGATTTGTACTCAGTGTGTACTAGAAATGCGTTGGTGGTTGGATGTACCAATAATTGTTAACACTGGCAGAAAAGTTCTAAAAAGAATTTTGTTCTACAGGCCGTTTGTCTATATTTTTATAATAGTAACTTGCATGTTTCGAATGCTAGTCTGAGTAATAGCGTATTAATTTGAAAATTTAAATATAGCCACTTAATCATAAATAATACTGAATTAGACATTTGTGATAAGATAAACTATGGTCTCGGTACTGCATTAAAAACCTAATTGAGAATTTTGATGATTCTTAATGAATGTTTGCTAGTGATCTATTGATTCATGGTTGCCTAATAATATACTTCACGACAGTTTTCGGAAATTTTTTAAAAATAAATTGACGCAATTCTACAATCTAGCAGTCAGTCTGCCTTGGTACTTCTCTGTAGGTGTATTTGGATGTGTCTTTGTGTAAGATTTTTCTTATATGTGCGAGTGTTTTGTACAAATATAGTAATTACAGTAGGATGTGAAAGAAAATTACTTGAACTTTGTTACTGCTTGTTAAATTTTATTTCTTCTCTGCAATTCAAGACGAGACTTCCTGGAACTGAGAGGGTGATGTTAGATTCCGTGTTTTATGTGATCTTGTGTGTCCACTAATCTTGATTTATCTCGACGTTGCATTCTATATATAGAGAGCGACATTTTCCACTCGTATTGCTGTTATTTCTCAGGTTGCCCTTGTTGCTTCTGCTCTCGTTGTTCATGTTGCTGTTGTTGCTGTCATGTTGCTGTTGTCTATCGTGTTGTTGTTGCTCTCATGTTGTTGCTATCATGTTGTTGTTGCTATCATGTTGTTGTTGTCGCTCTCATGTTACTGTTGTTGCTGTCATGTTGTTGTTGTTGCTTCTTGTGTTATTGCTTATCTTGATGTCATTGTTTCCTGTTGTTACTTTTATTTCCTTTGTTGCTCTTGTTGCTTGTTTCCTTTATGTTATTTGCTTTCTTCCTTTTATCCCTGTTTTTGACTGTTTATCTGGATTTTCGTCTTCCCTTTAATCCAAATTTTGGACCGTTGTCTGGATATTGGATATGCACCTTTTTAACCCATTGATTCTTTCACGTCGGCGGCTTGACTTTGGTTCCATAGTGAAACTACATTAATTAGGATATTAGAAGAAGGGGCGACTAGAGCTTTAAAGAAAAATCTTCCATAAAAATAGTAAAAATTTTTAGCTTTGGTATTGCCGTGCTACCATCAGCCCATGCCGCAAACCAATTACAGTGTGATGAGAAACTGTAAAGACGCCTTGAACCTGATATGTCTCTGCCAATACTAGTGATTAATTGATTGTCTTTTGATTAATTAAATTATGGAGTGATTAATTTATATAGCTATAACTAATATATAACTTTTGGGAGTTGCTTGAATGAAGTAGGCAGGCCTACATGCATGTATTTATTATTCATGTTTTAAAAAATAATGCGCGAATAACTTTGATAAAGTTAAGTGCCATGCTCATGAACAGACAATAAAGATTGCAGGCTGCATTAAAAATTGAAAGATCTACGTCAGTCTCATGAATAAAAGGCATCAACTGTCACAGATTCCTGTTTTACTGATAAAACAAACGTTAAACACTGCTTAACCATTTTAATACAGGAGTATCCCTTTACTTGTCATCAGAACGTTCTGATCGATATTTTATTAGGTGTCTTAAAATTCTTGTTTTGTGATATTTCAAAACCCGTTTGTCGGGATATTGTGTAACAGCAACGAGACGTTGCGCTTGATTTAAATTTAAACAAAGTGAGTTTTTATTCAAAGGTTGGCGCGACTAAAATGTCGCAATATGATGACTCATGGCCTTCAAAAAATGTCGTTACTGTAAGCTGTAGGCGATGTCACGATTAGAAAATCATGGTGTACTATATGTCTTATAAACTTCTAGTTAGATGTCTTTGTTATTACAGGTCAATAATCGACTGCAACTAAAAGGAATGTATAGAGTACGATAATCACTAAAGTGGTGTCCCTAACTAGAGACAGCTAGCTAGGTCAATAATCTAATGCTTGATTACAGTGTCAAATATATATTAATATTTCATTATTTACTACAGCTCTTGAGTAATTTCTATAAATTAATTATAATTTTTCATATTAACGACTGCGCATGACCAGACTTTATAATGGCTAGTCTATTAATGTTGTTTGCTTATGTAGCAATCGTTCAACTACTGTGTTGAAACGATGGCCAAGATTTTTTAATGGAATTCGGCCGACTGTTAGGTGCTACTCTGCCAACAATATTCATGTCACATTTCGGCTGAGCCCATCCAGAGTTGTGTACATTGTACCTATTCTCTTGGGACCTACGGATTTCTTTCATTTAAAGCAATCAACAATTGGTCCTTCTAGGTTGGTTACCCAACCATGCACTAACCGAACCCATCGTAGCTTGACGTCGTTTAGTTGACGCACAACTAAACCGACAGAGCTACATCTTGCCCCTATGAAATGATCTCTTCTGACAATACAAACAGAAAGAAATAGACCTGGAACCTATCGTTGGGAAGAATACGTAAGATTGCCTTGGCAATGCCGTTAAGTAGTTCTCTGATGAGTTCTTTCTTGCTACTGTACTTGGCCTGTCTGCTTAAGTTACAATAAAGAAGTCTTTCATACGTCGCCATTGTTAGTTTGCTGACCGGCCTTGTGTGTTTATTTGTGTAATATTGGACCATTGAGGTGAATATACTTTGAGCGATATAGTTTTTGCTTCACATTTTATAGTATCGTAGACTTACTATTGTATCTTACGAGTTTCTCCATAAATCTATGCAATAAACGAAACAATAGAGTATAAACTATTGCAATGGGCTATAATTCAAAGAATCGCTTGTTTGCCATAAGGTATAAACTGTAACAATGGGCCCTAATTCACTGAATCAATATTCAGTCATTCTTTGAGTATGCTGTGATACATGGTTTAGTCCGAAATTCTACCTCATGTAGGCATATGTATGCTGTAAACCGCAGTATGTAAACAATATAAGAGTGTTCCTTATTTAACTGTTTAAAGAATCTGATAAATGAAATGGTTTAAACTATTGGTTTTAGCAGTTTAAATGAGTTATAGCATACTCTTTAGGTTAACATTATACTATTGTGTATAGCTTAGAGTAGTAGTAATCATGGAATTTTATGTCTGCAGTGTATTTAGGATTGTGAAATGTTAAAAAGGTGTTAACATTTGTAAACAATTCATTACTGACAGATATATAAAATTGTGCTCCCCGTGTTGTGCTCGGGTGTGGTTGGACCACTGCAGAATAGGGCAACCGCAAACAATCTGCCGCGTGTACGTAAGAGGCGACTAAAGGCAGGAGCTGAGGATGGCAAGAGGGGACCCACCTCACCATGAAATCTTTTCCCCTGGATTAAATGGTAATTAATCCACCTAAGGAAGGCAACGGGAAACCACCTCAGAAGCCATATTTTTCCCAAGCTATAGGCTACATAAGGTATGGATAAGGCATAGACTTTGTGAAGGGATTAGCTTGTTGATCTAAGGAGTGCTCTTATGGAGCGAGAAAGCTGGCTTTGAGTATGAATATGTACCTTAAACCTGCCACTTGGCAGTGCAATGAAGAAGAAGATACATAATTATTAAAGTAGCATATGCAAGAGAATAGGCTAATTGCAGTGTTTTACTTTTGTGCTCTATACTACATGTATATGAATCTCTGTTAATTATCGTTTCTGTCCATATTGTAGTTGTAAAGTAGTCTCCAGTAGGTAAAAATTGCTTGTCCGCCATACGTGCTAAAGCCTTTATATTTCTTCTTCTTCAGTGCACTGCCAAGTGGCAGGTTCAAGGTACATATCCATACTCAAAGTCTGTTTTCTCGCTCCATAAGAGCACTCCTTAGATGAACAAGTTAATCCATTCACAAAGTCTATGCCTTACCCATACCTTATGTAGCCTATAGCTTGGGAAAAATATGGCTTCTGAGGTGGTTTCCCGTTGCCTTCCTCAGTTATCTGGATTAATTACCATTTAATCCTGGGGGGAAATATTTCACGGTGAGGTGGTTCCCCTCTTGCCATCCTTAGCTTCTGCCTTTAGTCGCCTCTTACGTACACGCGGCAGATTGTTTGCGGTTGCCCTATTCTGCAGTGGTCCATCCACACCCGAGCACAACACGGGGTCCTTTATATTTATACTGGCAGTTTATGCAGTTTACATTTTTTAGTCTTTCATAGTGTCATGAACGACTCTAATTTTATCTATGTTTGAGGAAGAGTTTTATCAATTGTACTGCATGCTATGACGGATATTTTATTATTTTACGTGCTTTTAGAGCTGGCTGTTGTCGTGAACGATTCTAATGATATATTTTGTGTTTGCAGTGTTAACGTTGGCTGTGGGCAGGCAGAGGAGCGGGTCTTACTAACGGGTCTGCACGCAGTGGCCGATATCTTCTGCGAGTCCTGTAAAACGACACTCGGCTGGAAATACGTATGCTCGTTATTCAACGTTTTGTTAACTATTTGAAATATTTAAAGCGCCTAACTCGCCAATTCGATTCCAGCACAAAGGTTTTGGCACTTATAGATGGCTACCTTTAATGAATGCCTTAATAGCGTAGAGGTAGCGTCATGAAGGTTTAAATGACAGATCCTGAGATGAATTGAACCCTCGTGGATTCGAATCCCAGCCGCGCTGATCTGAGAGTAAAATCTCAGACATTCACTGGACTGGTTAAACGGAAAATGGTCTAAATTGCCTACGGTTTGACATCTGGTATTAAAAAGTGATAGATATCAACGTAGGTGATCATTTCACTATAATGCATGTTTACTTGTTTTCCTTAGTGTAAGAGATGCTCGAAGTTATTAGTTGTTTTTCTGCTGCTTTCTGTATTTCGCGACTATTATAGGCTTAGCTAGAGTACTTTTGTGAGCGATAATAGCATGCTTTAAATCACCAATTGGTAATTGAACTTGACTTTGTGGGGGGCGCTACCCCGGGGAGATTCAGAAAATTTATTAATACTCCATCGATTTACAAATTAATTCCTCCATTAAATCCTCTGCTTTGTGCACGCTGGTAATGTAGCCCATAGCTTGGGAAAATATGGCTGCTGAGGTAGGCTCCCTAAGCTTACTTCTTCCTTAGGCGATTCTTATGACACATACAGTTTCCGGTCGGTTTATTCTTTAGTGGCCCGGACACAACGCGGGAAGCGTTATACTATACTAAAGGAGTGCCTATAATTTGGCTGGTCTGGATCGATGATTTCATTAACTGTGTTAAAAATGTGATGGAATACATGTAGTTGCCTTCATTAGAATCCATCATGATTCAATATTGCATGCCTTATTGAATGTGTGTCTATAGGACGCAATGTATTTGCCATTTTGTATTAATTTTTGTGTTTTGAACGTTGTAGGAGCATGCATTCGAATCAAGTCAGAAATACAAAGAAGGCAAGTTCATCATAGAGGTCGCTCACATGATAAAGGACAACAGATGGAATTAACCGTCGTCCATTTTCTATTCCGCCGCCGCCGTCGTCAGTCTACCCGCCATGATAAAAATTAGATAGGAGAATGGGGATGCTCGCTTGTGAAAGTGTGGCTTACTCTTGTGAGAGGTTCTTGGTGCTCGCTTGTGGCATGGTATAGGTGCAAACATGTCGGATAGTGTTGCTAGAACACTGAGGGTGCTCGCATATAGGATTAGATGGGTGCTTGGGAGAGAAAGGGTGTGGATGCGAGCATTTGGGGTATGTTCAAAGATGGTCGAGAAAGAAGAGATGATTTCTGAGGACGTTTGAAAACCTTTCCGTGCTATTCTAATCCACTGGATCTATTGAAAGTCTAGACTCTCAGAGTGACAATATCTGCTAGTTATCTGACTGCTATATCTCTGTACCGAACTGTTACGAATAGAGATCTACACATTGTGTGCTTGCTCTCCAATATTGATTATTTTTACAATGAGAATTTAGGTTGCAAATGAATTTGCCGAAAATTGCATTTTATCAGCGAGAATTTAGATACTAAAACGAAATCATCAAGTCAAGCAATTTTGACAGAAGTATGTATCAAAACGAGATTACCAAATTCTTATTTAGTTTCTAGGAAAGAAAGCTGGAACATTTTAGTGAAGTCATTTTACACTTTTTAAGAACTATATATGAAAATGTAATAAAATGCGTCTTGAGAAAAGTTTTATAAAAAAAATTTAATATATAACCGTAGAGCCAGCAAAATTTTGTTTTAGTGATTTTTCATGCTTTTACCAATGAAACCAATCACTAATATACATATTAATTACTTTTACTGCAGAAGGCTAAAGATTTACTATTGAATTATTTGTATAATTTTCCTAAAAAATATGAATTGGAAAAAAAGAATATGGAATTTCCAATAGACAACCTCTAATTCTGTTAATGTGCTCAAATTGAAAACTTAAATTTGAGAATGAATACTTAAATTTGAGATGTGTTTATTTAAAAATGTGCATAACACTAATTTGAATTTCATGAAGATACCAGTTCGTTTATGAAAATATTTTATACATCTACAAATTAATGTGGGAATTAAGTATAAAACTAAGTAAACAATGAGTGAGTGAAAGCCACAATGTGTAGAACCGATGAAGAGAACTGTTGCGTTATTCCTAGAGGTATATGTATTTCTCAGACCAAGTGATTTTGTGATGTATTCAATCTAACTGTTGTCAGTGTCGATTATATATGTTTTGCTTCATGATTATGCTAATATCATTGATGCGTGTATTTATGTGGATGTGTGTTGAGTAAAAGGCAGTGAACATCAGAAATATTCGTATTATTTAGTCCATATAATCATATATCAGCTTTAACAACATTCATAGTTCTGCAGATATTTCCTTAGTCAAAAAATGGGAAAATTAATAATACAATAATACGTTAACATTCTTAGTGCTACAGATATTTCCTTAGTAAAAGATGGACAAATTTATAAAACGTTATTAAGCATCCAAATTTATTAGAACCGGTCCAAGATTGACCTACTGAATAAAAAAATATTTCGCATTGATCAAAATCTTGCTTCAAATTCAAAATATCTAAATCTTCATTGTGATTGATGTCATGTCATGTGATCATCCTGGGGCTGGTTCCAGCTAAAGATTTCTCTATGATGTTCCTCCACAAAACTATTCTTTGCCATTTCCTCGATTTTCTTTTTTTTTCTTCCTTCTGTTCTTCCATAAATGCTAACTCCAGCAGCCTTCAAGTCTTCTTCTAGGCTGTCATTCCATCTTCTTTTAGGTCTTCCCGCTGTTCTCTTGCCATCTGCTTTATATTTCAAAATCTATAAATTTTAAATCTTTCGAGGGTTTCTGTTAATTTTCATGCGCATAGCATGTCCAGCCCGTTTCATTCTTCTTTTCTTGATTAATTCGCTGATCATTAATTGATTTGTTCTTATCCTAATGTTCTCAAGTGTTACATGCTCTTTGTAACTGATTCTTAGTATTCTCCTCAATCATTTGAGGAATAGTGGAATACGATTTCTTTTCCATTGCCTTTGTTAGTTGTCATGATTCACGTCCAAAAATTAGTATTGGTATCGCGCAGGAGTTAAGAATTCGTAGTTTAATGTCAAGTTTGACATCATGTCTTTTCATTATTTTTTGAAACTTGCTAAATGTTCCTCCTTTTAAAGCAATTCTTTTTTAAATTTCTGGTTCTGATCTGCTTTGCTTTCGCTTCCGAGAAAAATAAACTTGTTTACAATTTCATTGTCATTGTCATTTCTACTTCAAAATCTTCATTATCAACCTATAATGCAGATATTCAAAGCGTTTATAGTTTTAACATATTTAGCTTTTTTATTGATTGAAAACCTTTGCTAATATTAGCTTCTTCTCTGCAAGTACTTTTTATCAGTTAATTGTTTAAATATTAGCCTTTGCAATAGACAATGCATATACCGTTTCGATGAAAAAGATTATTTGATGCTAAGTTAGTGTCAACCTATGAAATGTTGATATGAAAATTTTCAAAAGTGAACATTTTGCCATCAAATTCTTGAATAACAAAATGTTTTTCCCTTTTATCCTGCAATTCTTAAGAGTTTTTCTGAAACATTTGATCAATAAGCATTTGATTTCTAAACTCTGCGCTATTTTTTAGGTATTTAAAGTTAGATTTATCACGTACTTTCTACAGTCTATTGCAGTTTCTTAATACTGCAATAAATTCTTAAATGCAAATTAAATGATTTTACTCTGAAAGTATATAATTGATTTATAGCTCGTAACTAATTACTGTTATTGGTTTCAATGTTATAGTTTCATATGATTAAACAAAAGTAAAATTACAATGGTATTTATTCTAGTCATACATGTATTCAGTGTATATATATATATTATTTATATATATACATACATATATATATATATATATATATATATATATATATATATATATATATATATATATATATATATATAGTTATATAACTGATAGCCATAAGCAGCTTAACTTTTTACTTCGCTCAAAATTAGGAAATTATGATAATTTCTTCTATTTCATTTGAAATTTGCAAAAGTCATCAATTTTTGTTTACCTTTTCTGCAGTAACTATCCTTGTCATCACTAATATGCCATTCAAACTATTATTAACTCGACAAAGTATATTGATCATTTGTGCATTTCAACAGTAAATAGTATTGGCCGAGAGTAGCCTATAACTTATAAGCCTTTTTCCAGGCAATTGCTTAATTATAATGAAAGTAATAAGTGATATTTCTTTGGTTTGTGCTTATCAAATGATTATTGCTACCACATTTGCATTGAACAAGACTGTTTCGTGATATAGCCATTGAGCTAACCTTACTTTAAGTGACATTTTTGTTTGGTAAAATGTTATTTCTCATTGGTGGATATATGTTTGCGTATAATAGCACTTTCTGCTTAGTAATCTATCTATTGTGTGATTTATTTTTTTTATCTCTATCTTCCTTCTTTTCATACCTATTTGTGATTTGTATTGCACATTTGTATGTTGAGATAGACAACGTGTAATTTTAAGTAGGTGTATGACTGCTAGCAGAATAATGTTAAAAATCCAAGAAGTCGGATCAGAAGGTTCCATTGTAACTTAGCTCTGACATGATTAGCATTTACTTTATTTGAATGTATTTTTATCCGTTTCCTGCAAAGTCGACTTTTCGTTTGATATAATTTGACTTCTCTGGACTAGAAATAGGAATACAATTATTTTAAGTTTAAGGCCTAAATAAAGCTTTTTGAAATGAGTTAATTGATTACGATATGGCACTGACTAACGTACTGCCATTTTTCAATATTGCAAAGAATATTTGTTTTTAATTAGGTTTTAAGCTTACAAAGTAATAAATGAATAATAAATTCGGGTAGTTTTATTTCGAATATAATTGACTATTGTTTTCTGGCTATGTTAATTTGTTTGCAATTAAAACTGCTACCATGGAATGATACTTTATAATTGTATGTGGGGTTTATTTATGTATTATATGTCCATGTATATAGTATATGCATACATGTATATACAGTAATAAATATGTTAAGTCTTGCATATAATTGTAAAGACATTCATTCTACGGTAGTACATATAGTGCAGTTATATTAAAAGAACTTACACTAAAAAACAATAACTCATTTTATATATTTGATGTATAATAATTATATATATATATATATATATATATATATATATATATATATATATATATATATATATATATATATATATATACAATATATTATATATTTTCTATTAGTAATAGATCTAGAAAGGTAACGTGTAGTTATTATATTTAACGACTGTCGTTTGATGATGATTGTTTGTATAGTATGTGATTGCAACTTTCAATGCAGAATTATATCGTATTCGCTGTTTTATTTATCTGTGGCTCAAATGTCGCCATCATTAATTATAGTTGATTGTACTCGCATAATCGCTTTTTTCATGCAATAAGTTTATACATTTTCAAGAAAGTTACTTTAGGCCTATCCCATATATTTCTTCGCAAAATGTTTACGGTTTAATACTATTTTGAATAATGATCAAAAATGTTATTTTTTGCCTAATATCACACATTTTTTAGAAAATATAAACATCCCATTGTGCTCTTTTTATCTACAATAATAGCCTATATATATATATATATATATATATATATATATATATATATATATATATATAACAAGATATTTCTTTTGCTGGAAGTAAAGGGTAACGTTCAACTGTTATTTTACAATGGAAAAGTGAACGATATTTAGTTGCAAAAAATACTTCATTACCCGATAGAAAGAAATTACCTCAGTAATAGGCCTACAGATTATTTTCCTAAAATCAGTAGCAACACAGTTGAGAAAAGTTGTATTGAACTGTTTAGTATATCTTACTTAATCTGCAATTTATTATATTGACGAGTCGTGTACTGATAAATGTGCAAGTTAATATAGTGTACATTGTGTTTTATTCCATTGAATAAAGGTTACATTGAATGATTGAATCTTTTGCTTACAATTAGTTAACATAATAGATTAAGTACTTTTGATGAGCTTTCTAAACATAAAGCTTGCCCCTAGTATGCTGTACTATAACATTTGTTTGTTAGTTAATTCATTTGAAACCACAGCTTATATTTATAATAATCATAACACTTGTATCGACAGAAATGGCCAATAGCTGAATAATCGTAGTAAAGTAGGAGTAAGTTAAAACTGCTGATTGTTGTTTCCTGAGTAACATTTAAGCCAGCAAGTAAACCACTACTCTGAAGGCCTATATTAATTAAACGGATTCGAAAGATTTGTATCGACCTTTTATAATATGTAGTGGTAACTCAGCTCGCATTATAAATAAAGCCTAGTGGGAGTGTGGGGAGGGGTGTGCGCTTATATTGACGGCTGGAAATGTTCAGCATATTCGCAAATATTTATTATGTATTTCTTCATTTATTAACAGAATGGTATTTTAAAAAATTAAGACAATTTATATTTCATTAACTTGTCCAATGATGATAAACACATGTCGTAACTTGCATTTAGTATATGTCTAGATAGGATATCCGGAGGAGATGAGATATATTACATTTTTAGGATATATTACATTGCAGTTGTCTTCCTCAAAGCAATAAAGTTTATTATTGCACGGTGGCGCCCCACGAATGAAAAATATAGGCAATATTGTGATTTTTCAAAGTAAACAACTTTTATAAAAAGTTCATAGATTAGTCTCTATTGAATATACTTGAACATCACCTACTCGTAAATTTCACTTCAATATTCTACGTGTATGTGGCAATTCATCTCAATATTGCGCAACTGCTCATGAAATAGCTGTCTAGGTAACTACAGCCACCTGCCACTGTAAATAAAAACCTAAACGTTACCCGAGAACTAAACTAAGCTTATCTAACTAAACTTGAACTAATACAACTTAATCTAGCTTAAACTACAAGTAAAGTAGTATATAAAAAATAGCGTAAACTGAATTAAAGCAAATCCAACTTAATCTAATCTTATACTTAACTCCGCTAATCCAACTTGATCTAGCTTAAAAGAAAAAAGTAAACACGAATTATAGTGAAATGGCCAACTATGTTCATATATAGTACTTTTTAATACTACATATTTAAACCGTTTGGCAATCTAGTCCATTTTCCGTATAACCAGTCCAGTGAATGTCCGAGATTTTACTCTCAGATCAGCACGGCTGGGAATGGAACCCACGAGAGTTCAATGCACCTCAGAATCTGTCATTTAAAACTATATGACGTTATCTTACAACTACGTTGTTGAGACATTCTAAACTTAAACTAAAACTACAGTAGGCTAATCTAACTAAACGGAGCTTGAACTAAACTACGCTAAACTAACTAAACTTAAGCTAATCCAACTTCATTTAGTTAAACTACAAGTAAATTAATGCATAAAATGTAGTCTAGACTGAACTAAAACGAATCTAATCTAATTTAGCTAATACTAAACATGGATGATAACGACAACTTCGACAACGGCAACGACGAAGGTATCGTAAACACACTAAGACAACAACAGCAACGCAAAGATAACAACGACTGAAACATCAACAGATACTGCAACGGCAGCAACAACGGCTACGGCAGCAACGACGGAACCGACAACAACGGCAACGACAACAACGGGAATTATAAAATATGTTGCTATCTATCACTTTTATACTACATGTTCCACAATTTAGTAAATTTTCCGTATAACCAGTCGTACGAATGTCCGAGATTTTACTCTCAGATCAGCGCGGCTGGGAATCGAACCAAGGGGTGTTTAATTCACCTCAGGGTCTGTCATTTAAAACTTTGTGGCGTTTTCTTACGCCTCTAATCACTACGCCATTGAGACATTCTAAAGTTAAACTAAACTACACTAACTACAATCTAACTAAACAGAGCTTAAACTAAAGCAAGTTATTGAAGTTAAACTACACAAACTTAAGCTAATTCAACTTAATCTAGCCTAAACTACAAGTAGAGTAATGTATAAAGCTTGATTAGACTGAACTAAAGCGACTCTAATTTCTAAGTCCGTTTGACGTCAGTTTCGTTGGTTAGAAAATGCATTAAAATGATGTTTACAAATAGAGGTGACGACTGCTCTAGATTTCCAGTCATCTTGGACGTCGAAGTACTTAAAATGGTTGCTCCAATTTGAAACTTAAACAGGTCTACTTAAAACAGAATACCATAATGGCAAGATTTTCTATCCCAGCCGCGCTGACCTGAGAGTAAAATCTCGAATATTCACTGGACTGACGATACGGAAAATGGTCTAAATTGCCTTACGATTTAAACATGTGGTATTAAAAGTGATAGATTTCAACGTAGTTGATCATTTCATTATAATGTGTGTTATTATTAAAAATAAAATTCATCATTTTAACGATTAATCAGTAACTTTTCAGTGGAAAGATGGCGAATCAATCTTTATAAAGAAACTTAAAAACTGCAATACTCTGAGGTCTAAACAATGATTATACTCTTCGTGATATATATTCACTGTACAACCAGTGAGAGACAGATATAAGTTATATACGTGTATATTTAATTAAAAACCGTTTTCCGAGAGAGCTTAACAAGATTCCGGTAGAGAGTATGTCGACTACGGATCACGGAGTTCACGACACTGCAGAGTAAAAAAGTAAACACGCATTATAGTGAAATGAGCAACTATGCCAATATCTATCACTTTAATTACCACAAGTTTAAACCATTAGGCACTTTAGACAATTTTTCGTGCAACCAGTCCAATGCATGTCCGAGATTTTACTCTCAGATCAGCGCGGCTGGGATTCGAACCCACGCGGGTTTGAATTCTCAGGATCTGTCATTTAAAACTTCATAACATTACCCCCTATGCTATTTAGACATTCAAAGGCATTCCTTTATTTATACATTCGAGGCAAGCCTAATACAGACTAGCAGCTAATTACGTAATTACTGCAGATACACACCGTCACTGCATGTGTCCAAAAGGAACGACAATCCCTCGCACAATAATCTTTAAAGTGGTTCTTAACCGAACCCTGAATTATCTGACAACGTAAAGGTACTGGACATTAAAGATAAGTTAACTTGCGATTACTCACAAATAAACACGTAAATAAAGACATGTACTACAGCGTACACCTAACCCATCACTATACGCCCTCTGAGATCATTTAAAAAAGAAAAATCCAAAATCGACGTTAACGGTAACTAATAAACGAGAGATTTCACTCACGTGACCAAAAAGAAGAAAAAGTAGCAGAGTTATTGAAACATGAGCAGGTCATCAGATGCAGAATGACGTCGAAGAAGAGACCCGGAAGACCTTCAAAGAGGCGGCACAGACATCATTTCCACAGAGGTATTCCCACGCTTGAAACAAACAACAAACTAGCAGCAGTACTATTGTATAGTGATAGAACAAATATACATACATACATACATACATATATACATACATGCATGCATGCATACATACATACATACATACATACATACATACATACATACATACATACATACATACATACATACATACATACATACATACATACAAATATACAAATATACAAATATACAAGTATATATATATATATACAATTATACATGTATATATATATATATATATATATATATATATATGTACGAACAAAAATGCACTGAAGCTCAAGTTGCAGCTTACCAAAATGACACTAAAACATTATACAGAATAGTCAGAGACTTAACTGGAAAACACAACATCACCAATTTACTCATTAATTATAAACAAAACAGCACTCTGTGTACTGAAGTAAAACAGAACAAAAGACGGATTGAACACTTTTGCAGAGACACTAAAGCAGGAAACTCCACTTAACACCTTCGATTTTATAATGCCAGCTGAAGATGAAGATGAGCATATCGATCAAGAGGAGATATCTATACAACAAGTAGAAATTTCCCTAAGGAAATTAAAGAATAATAAGTCTCCAGGAGAAAATCAAATCACAGGGGAATTATTAAAATATGGATCAACTGCTGTAATAAAAGAATTAACTACTTTGTTCAACACCATTTGGAGAACAATGAACATACCTAAGAGTAGGAAGAGGGGCACAATTGTTAGGCTGCCCAAAAAGGAGATTTGAGCAACTGCAATAATTGGAGAGTATAACATTGTTATCATTACCTGGCAAAGTCTTTTGTTCTGTAATACTTGAGAGAATAAAAATAGAAATAGATAACAAATTAAGGGAAAATCAAGCAGACTTCAAGAGTAGTAGATCATGTAATGAACAAATTTTTAGTTTACGGCACATTACACAACAGAGCATTAAATTTCAGCAAGATGTCTACATAAATTTCATTGATTTCAAGAAAGCATTTGACAGCATGCATAGAAATACTTTATGGAATATAATAAAAAGCTATAAAATTCCAGGAAAACTCACAGATTTGTTTAAATTATTAAATGAAAACTCGTCGCGCAACAAAACAACACAAACGGGGTCACTGACTCCTTCAACATTGTGACAGGAGTTAGACAGGGATGTATTTTTTCCACTATTTCTTTTTCTTCTTGTGATTGATTTTGTAATGAGAAAGGCTTTTGAAGAAAGAGAATGTGGAATAAAGTTGGGTCATGGGAAAATAACTGACCTTGATTTTGCAGACGATATCGCTTTACTAGCAAACAACAGTCATCAACTGCAAGAAATGACATCAGCATTGGAAGAAAATGCTGCAAAAGTTGGATTAATAATTAGCTCTGAATGGTCAAAAAATCCTCACAACTACAGAGACAGATATATTCACGATAAGAGTTAATCAAAGAAAGGTTGAAAGGGTAAAAAAGTCTACGTATTTAGGCAGTACTATATCATGTGAATGTCTGAGGATAGATACGCAAAGACTGCAGTTAACTGGAAGCCAACTCAAGGAAAAAGGAAACGAGGAAGACATAAAAGTACTTGGCTAAATACTAGCAACAAGGATTTGAGAGCATTAAATATTTCATGGGAAGACGCTGTGAAGATTGCCGATGATAGAAACGAATGGAGGAAATTTACCACCCTATGTTCTGTACAGAACGTAAGGAACTGATGATGATGGTGATGATTATATGTATATATATATATATATATATATATATATATATATATATATATATATATATATATATATATATACATTCATAAATATATATACATAAATATATATATATATATATATATATACTGTTTTATAATAAACTAAATTACATTATTAACTAGTAAGGAAAACTCTAGAGAAGTGATTCAGGGAGCACAATAATTCTCCTCAGCAAAATTAATAAGAAAATCCGTCTACAAATGCTCATTCGTCTACGAGCACCAAACATCTCTACACTGCGCAGCAGTAAGTGACGGGGCAAGTGAAAAACTACGAAATATTATAAAGGGACCAGTGAGAAATCCATATTCAAAAGTGAATAATATCACTTAAACGAAGAATAACATACCGAGAAAACAAACATAGACAATACATATAACAAAGCAACACAACTACGCATGAAAAACATTGGCTTGCTGAATATAGAAACACTCCAGTGTTTTAAGGTACCTGACCACAGACATAATTTCTATATTGATCAATGCAAGACTCGTATGTCTAATTTGAACATCAGTTAAACAACATCACTATAACTAGTGTTTGAGGTATGAAGTAAGAAAAGAAGGCTCAAGCTTCACTCTTCCCAGAGAACAGCGAGCTACCTCACTTGGTACACGGCCAAGCCATACAAACACGTAATACTTCACTAATCACAGACTTAACAGTTCACTAATCACAATTCACAAATCACAGTATGGAAAGAAGGCTCAAGCTTCACTCCTCCGAGAGAACAGCGAGCTACCTCACTTAGTACACGGCCAAGCCACACAAGCACTTAACATTTCACTGCTTACAATTCACTCAACACTTCACTGATTACAACACTTGATACTTCAATTGTCACAATTCACAAATCACAGTATGGAAAGAAGGCTCAAGCTTCACTCCTCCGAGAGAACACCGAGCTACCTCACTTGGCACAACCCCAAGCCATACAACACTTAAAACTTAACACTTCACTGATCACAACACTTAATACTTCACTTGTCACAATTCACAAATCACAGTATGGAAAGAAAGCTCAAGCTTCACTCCTCCGAGAGAACACCGAGATACCTCACTTGGCACATGGTCAAGCCAAACAAAACAAACTTCACTGATCACAACAGTTAACACTTCACTGATCACAACAGTTAACACTTCACTGATCACAATTCACAAATCACAGTATGGAAAGAAGGCTCAAGCTTCACTCCTCCGAGAGAACACCGAGCTACCTCACTTGGCACACGGCCAAGACATACTTAAAATTTTCTGTCAGACAGCAAAACTACGATACTCAACTTGCTGAGCTTCAAAAGGAGAATGCTCTCCAGTACCTTTATCAAAAAAGCTTTGCTTCTGTCAGCAAGCACGAGTAATCACATTAATTAGGAGTACTACAGTAATCATTCACAAAGGATACCAGTAATAATATTAATCAAATAAGACATAGTCTTAGTACAAGAGCAATACTTAGATTCACAGGGCAGACTAACTACTATTAACTTAGACTAAATTAGCAAATTAAACTACAACAGGACAGCATGAGGTTAGACAAGGAATCCTATCTCTCTCTCTCACTCTCTCTCTCTATGTATATATTTATATATATAATATATATAATATATAATATATATATATATATATATATATATATATATATATATATCAAAAAAGCTTTGCTTCTGTCAGCTTCTGTCAACATATATATATGCACATATATATGCATGTATATATATATATATATATATATATATATATATATATGTACATGTATATATATATATATAATATTATATATATATATAGTAATGCACTGCCTACTGGCAGGTCCATGGTATATAACGCCTCCACTCTTCTCTGTCTACCGCTTTCCTCTTCATATCCACCTATCACATATGAGGGGGTCTTTATACCTAATCTCGGCCTGCCTCTGCTCTTTTTTCCTTCCATTCTAACTTCAATGACCTCTTCTAATAGACTTTCCTCTCTTAGAACATGTCCTATCCAACTTTTCTTTCTATTTCATAATACGTTTATCAACTGTCTATCTGTATCAACTCTCTCCAGAACTTCCTCATTTGTAACCTTTTGAGTCCAGCTAATCCTCTCCATTCTTCTGCATGTCCACATTTCCAATGCCTATGGTTTTGTAATATCTTCCATCCTTAAGTTCCATGTTTCACATTCATAGAATAGCATGGTCCAAAACCAAGGTTTTTCACTCTATCTTTATCTTTGTGTCTTTCTTAAGACTTTTTGTTAAAAGTTCTTTTCAATTACCGAAGGCCACCATTGCTTGTGCAACCCTACTACATATTTTAATCTCACATTTCCCGTCATCGGTTATAGTATGATCCAAATATTGGTAAAGTCATCTGGCCAAATACCTGTATTGTACACTTCCATTCATACTTCCATTAACTTATTGAGTGTTTCTCCTTCCAACATTTTCAAGAATTCTGCTGTGATATCATCAATTTCGGCTGCTTTCTCTTTCTTCATGCAGTTAATTGCAGGATAAATTTTGCTCCTTCAATATATCGGGGCCCCTTTAATCATTTTTTACTATCTTTTCTTCTAAAATTTGTAAAGCCTTGAACTGATTTGCCAACCTTATCATATATATATATATATATATATATATATATATATATATATAACATATATATACATGTATATATATATATATATATATATATATATATATATATATATAACATCCTAACATAGGATTCCTTAATATATATGGGTTAATATACACGTATATACATGTATGTATATATATATATACATGTATATATATATACATGTATATATATATATATATATATATATATATATATATATATATATATATACACAGAGAGAGAGGGAGAGAGATCCCTGGATTATATATATATATATATATATATATATATACATGTAGATATATATATATATATATATACATATATGTATATATATATAAACATGTATATATATATATATATATATATATATATAGAGAGAGAGAGAGAGAGAGAGAGAGAGGGAGAGAGAGAGATCCTTGGATTACAGTATCAAAATAAATACTACTAATATATCACTATGCATCATGAAACAGAGATATCTAACTAACGAACGTATAATTCAAGAAATTTTCAAAAAATAAAATTAAATAAGAGAGAAATAGGAAATTCCTCGACTCAAAGCAGATCAGTAAATAAATAACTGACTCACTTCAAGAAATGTCCAAAAGTCTCTAAACTTGATCAAATAGAAAAGAAACCAATCATTGTCGTCCCTGGGTAACTTATCTAACTAATAAAACTTTTACTATACTTGGTAGTGTAATAGAAACAATTTGTATTTCAGACTTAATAGACTTTGTTAACTTCTAATTATGGTATTACCGCCAGAGCTGAGGCCCTTATAAGTTAGTCTCTTTCGTATTGCATGTTTTATTATCTGACTACATGTATGCTCCTGTTGTTTGTATGATCTGTGCTGAGACGAGCAAATAAACGATATGTAACAGTAAAAAATACTCAAGTAAAGCAGAGTGTACTCAGTACGATCAAGTACTGATAGAATTACTATAAGAAAAATTGTGCATATGTATTTGTGCAAAGTGAAATTCCATCAAACCACTACATACCTATATAATCGAATTAGCTCAAGCAGACAAATAACTCACCTGACCAACAACTCCAGAAGTTTCAGAAAAGAAGAACTCCAAAGATGTCCTCCATGAGCACATCATCCATGACAACAAGCGTATTCTCCAAGCAGCATGAGCGAAAATCTTCAGGGCGAACAAAACTCTCCTCGCAGCATGCCTGCATAAATCAACATGTCTAACACGGTTATGCAAAATAATCTATATTCTGTATTTCAATGAAATCTTAACACTCTTCTCTGTAATTTAAGTACATTCACCACAGAATAGCACTAATTAAACACTGTCAACTAAATACTGTCTCACACATCATAATTCGTTATCGACTCCCAGTCATAACGGTTGCTGGCTCAATCAATCAATCAGTCAATCAAACAAAATAAATTTATCAATCAAATCATTGACAATACATATCTAACACAAAGAGTATAAATTTTCATAAGTAATTTTCAGACCTGATAGACTCCAATAATACTATGCACAATAGCATCCATGAAAACTTCGAAAAGTCAGAAAGAATCACATAATTGAGTTTTTAATTGCTTCTGCCAGTTCTGCAAGTTGTCCCATATATTTTAACATAAATCGGCTGACTCTTAGGGTGATTGGCTGGCATATTGACTTACTGGCTGAATTTATGGACGACGCAGTGGCTAGCTACGGAATGTCTGCAAGAGACAGAGACTTCATGAGAAGTAGATCGCAAGTGATAGAGACTGTACGAGATAGAGACTGCATGAGATAGTGACTGCACGAGATAGTGACTGCATAAGATAGTGACTCCATGAGATAGAGACTGCATGAGATAGAGACTGCACGAGATACAGACTGCATGGGATAGAGACTTCATGAGATAGAGAATGCTAGAGATAGAGAATGCTAGAGATAGAGAATGCTAGAGATAGAGACGGCAAGAGATAGAGACTGCATGAGATAGAGAATGCATGAGTAATTAACTTTCCTATTTACATGTAAGTAATTAACATTCCTATTTGTATGTAAGTAATTAACATTCCTATTTATATGTAAGTAATTAACATTCCTATTTACATGTAAGTAATTAACTTTCCTATTTACATGTAAGTAATTAACTTTCCTATTTACATGTAAGTAATTAACTTTCCTATTTACATATAAGTAATTAACTTTCCTATTTACATGTAAGTAATTAACTTTCCTATTTACATGTAAGTAATTAACTTTCCTATTTACATGTAATTAAATTTTCCTAGTTGGCATGTAATTAATTAAACTTTCCTATTTATATGTAAGTAAATTTTCTATTTGTAAGTAATTAAACTTTCCTATTTACATGTAAGTAAATCATTAACAATCCTATTTATATGTAAGTAATTAACATTCCTATTTGTATGTAAGTAATTAACATTCCTATTTATATGTAAGTAATTAACATTCCTATTTATATGTAAGTAATTAACATTCCTATTTCTATTTTCATGTAAGTAATTAAACTTTTATATAAACATGCAAGTGATTAAACGTTTCTATTTACATGCAAGTGCACACATAAATGATAGAAGATAAACTTACCACGCGTCTTTCTCTTCACGCTTGTCAGGGTAGTGCACACTAGTGATATGCTTTACGACTCATCTGTGAGAGCAGCAATGACTCGCACAGCTCAATGAGCGGACTCTTTTGAGCTGCTCACTGCTCTCAAATGGTCCAGGCACTTGCTACAGTAATTGCACTGAGTAGTGTCTAATGTTCACCGCTCTCAACTGGTTCAGTCACTTACTACTGTAACTGCTCTGTGTCTGTGTGGCCTACGTGACTTCTAGTAGTTTAGGACACTAACTAAATATAAATTATAACTTTAAATGTAATTTTATTTAGCTTATTATTATTATTAAACTCTTTCTGTAAAGTAGTCACGAAGACCGACTTCGACCTTGACACTTAACATTCCTAACCCACACATTTTTCCTGTTAGGTACTTGGTTTCACATTCGCATTCGGTGTCTAATTCGGCTTGGAAGTCGGTTGAATCTTGACCTTTTTCTCAAAATTTTTCTAAATTGTGAAAATTTCAATGTCATTTATTGTGGGGTGATTCCGCCTTGGCCCGAATTGTAAATCTACGCCTCCTGATGAACCTCCTTCCATATGTAAGCCTTCTGAAAGCCATACCTTCCACAAATTTTAGATTTTTATTCCTAGGGCCCATAACACGGACTAAGTCAAAGCAAAAATAAGCATACCACGATGTACACAAGGTTATATAGTGGGTCAAATATGCTGATCTCATGGTTCAAAGGTCAATAATAGTCGAGATCTTTAGGGCTAGAAAAAAACGGATGGCCTTACGAGCTGCTTATACGACACAGTGCAGCATGTATCGAACAGAGCAGCATATTCTGCACTGTGTCGTTATGCGAAACAGTGCAACATGTATCGAACAGAGCAGCATATGCTGCACTGTGTCGCATAACGACACATTGCAGCATATGTGTGTTATAAAACTGTGAACTAGAACTGCTCTCTGAGAGCAGCTCTTAGAGAGCACTGAGCTGTGAGTGAGAGCAGCTCACTTCAAAGAGCAGCACTTAGTGAGTCGAAAGAGCAGTGAGCGGCCAACTCTAGTGCACACCTCGACATCACACGAGAAAATTGAAACGGCTAATACACTTCCTGTCACAGGTAATATTGCGTCAGCCTGTCCACCTCCCACCTCCCGTCACGTAGGCAGAGTTCACTGGCGTAGCCTCAGCCTGGCAGACCACCCCTCCACTCGTCACCCTCCCGTCACGTACAGTCCTGGTTCACTGGCTTAGCGTAAGCCAGACTATAGGCCTAATTAACCAGGCAGACATGAAGTGTGCAGTGTACACTGAAAGTCAACTGTAACTGAGCAAAGCGTCTGAAGCTCTACTGTACAACTATTATCTGAGTGTACAACTATTAAATTTCTCTTGTAGTAATAACCACATCGTTACACACCCTTCAAACTCCTTAATAATAGCAATCATTATCGTCATTTATTTTTTTCAGACATTAAAACAGTCCATATGCATATTTCTGACAAAATAAAATGAGACATAGATTTTAATATCCGCTACAAATACACAGATCTGCAGATGCACGTTCTAAATAGCACTTCCAATAGAAGAAATCAGTGAGTTACCTGACATTAGCACGCGATTGGACAAGCACCTTTTACTTTTCTAAAGCTTCATTCCGTTTATATATTGTACGATGAACATTTTCTTGCAAAACTAAATAGGGGCCTTTATATATTTATATTTGTAATATTTTTTTTACCTTAGATATAATTTTAAACTTATGCTGTTTTCTTTTACCTTCAATCGTCAAAACATAAGACACTAATTCAAAGAGTTATATTCGCTGTGCTTAGAACTTTTATAGTCAGTCTTTCAGTGGTTCAGATGCAAGAACTGAGAAATTGTGTGATTGTTTCCATAACGCTAGCGCTGTTGCATGTAAACATAAAAGAAAAAATACGGTTACTAAAATAAGAAGAAATGCATACGATGCCCCGTTATCCCCTATAAACTGAAATTCTCATCCAGATGGGTTCTATTGTTTATGTCTTTAAAACACCCATCGTACCGTTAGCTACAGTTACGTAACTAAAAGTCTCACGATATTTTGAGATAAATAAGCAATTCCGCATCCAAACCAAGTAAGTATAAAATACAATAAAATTGACATGCACTTTATTGCATCAATATTTAGTAGGCCTATTTTTGACACTCAGAATTCAGTCGATAGTCTGGATAAATAGTTGGATTTATGCCAGCCCTGGAACAAACAGAATGTTGCGTGGAATTTCATTTCAGAGATTTTCAGATAAATCTAGGCCCGGTGCTTTTAGTTAGACGATTTCTGCTTTCTGTAATCTGACATTTAGAAAATAAATAAAAGCACGAAATAAAGTTCGATTTAACGTATGTTTAAGTATCCCAAGTGATGCTAGCAGAGAATTTTCGACTACTCCAATAGCAGTCGAATATTCTCATCCCCGCGTTGTGCTCGGGTGTGGATGGACCACTGCAGAATAGGGCAACCGCAAACAATCTGCCGCGTGTACGTAAGAGGCGACTAAGGCAGGAGCTGAGGATGGCAAGAGGGGACCCACCTCACCATGAAATCTTTTCCCCCAGGATTAAATGGTAATTAATCCATCTAACTGAGGAAGGCAACAGGAAACCACCTCAGAAGCCACACTTTTTTCAAACTATATGCTACGTAAGGTATGGATAAGGCATAGACTTTGTGAAGGGATTAACTTGTTGATCTAAGGAGTGCTCTTATGGAGCACGAAAGCAGACTTTGAGTACGAATATGTACATTGAACCTGCCACTTGGCAGTGCACTGAAGAGAAGATTGGAGTTGATAGCAGCTACCTTCTCAGTCAAACATGCAACCAACATGGCCTTACAACTGGTGCAAATGAATATAAAAATCAGTAAAAAAAATTGCTAAATATTTAACGTACAAGGTTTAAGTATATAAATTAATAAATCATATATTAAATTAAAAAAATTAAATATTATTAACCATCATCATCATCGTCATCCCCAGTTTAACTAGGGTCAGAATCCTTCTTAATCACCGCATCTCACGTCTGTTGTGGTCTACCTCTCTAATAAAATTAAAATAAAATATACTAGCAAAATATAATATAATAAATAATATAAATTAATAGGAAAGTTCAAGTATACAAACCCCTAAGCATTTAAAGTTCCTTTTCTCATCTGAAAATGAAGCTTAGGCGATTACTTAAACTACTTTAATTTATTTAAGTATTTTAATTATCATCGAACGGATTTTAATTTAAAAAAGGGGGATATTCTCTAGTCACCAGAGTATCCCTCTGCATGTTTTGTAAATAATAATGTGACGGAGTTACTGAGTTCAGATTCAAACACATCAGTTTAAGCTGCCATCCACCAGTTTAAGCTGCAACCCCATCAGTTTAACCTGCCACCCCCCCATCCCCCAGTTTAAGCTGCCACCCACCAGTTTAAGCTGCCACTTCATCAGTATAAGCTGCCATCCACCAGTTTAAGCTGCCACTTCACCAGTTTAAGCTGCGACCCCACCAGTTTAAGCTGCCACTTCACCCGTTTAAGCTGTCACCCACCAGTTTAAGCTGCCGCCCAACCAGTTTAAGCTGCCGCCCACCAGTTTAAGCTGCCGCCCACCAGTTTAAGCGGCCACCCACCAGTTTAAGCTGCCACCTACCAGTTTAAGCTGCCGCTCCACCAGTTTAAGCTGCCACCCACCAGTTTAAGCTGCCACACCACCAGTTTAAGCTGCCACCCCACCAGTTTAAGCTGCCACCCCACTGCCACGCTATGAAAAATTTCTGACTACGTCACTGCCTGCACGTGGAACTTAGAATCCGTGCAAGTAAGTCACTAAGATCAAGGTTTTTCAATTTTTCAAGATCAAGGCCAACCATTTTTATCACAATTTTATTGCTTACGCTTGAGTGGACGAGTGACGGACAGCCTTTGCTCTCAGGATGTGGTTGAAATATCAGACTGCCGGTAGAGGGCATAGGCTGCGGGTTCTGATGTAGGGGAAGCATAATTACGAAATCTTATAATAGAATAAGAAAGAGATAAAGTTTGAGTAATTGTCTACTAAACATGTAAGTTTTGTTATCGTCAATCGATTAAGTTTGATAAAATATTAATCAGTTTACAGCTATTTTGCATATTGTAAGTAATAGTAATAAAGGCTTAACGTCCGTTTCCTCATACAAGGATGATATCAGGGACGTCAGAAAGTAAAGAACAGGTAAAGAAAGTAAAGAACAGGTATTATAATAAACAGGTTCATATCTAACAGTAAGATGAATCCAGTTCAACGTGCTAAGAGTTTAACGTTAGATTCGTCGCTCTAGTAGAAGTTTCAAGAGAAATGAGCAACTAAAGTAATCGTCCATGGACATATTATAAACCATACAGAGGTAGAAGAGAATGCTAGACCCGAAAATATATATAATTTCTTGAATTTGCTTATTTCAAGAGATCAAGAAGGAGATGATGCTATGATTCAATTTAACGCAGACGTGCGCTGTTGTCTATACGTAGACATGCGCTGTTGTCTATACGTAGACATGCGCTGTTGTCTATACGTAGACGTGCGCTGTTGTCTATGCGTAGACATACGCTGTTGTCTATTCGCAGACGTGCGCTGGTTGTCTATGAAAGCACGTGCGTTGGTTGTATGTTCGCAGACGTTCGACGGTTTTTGTAAAATTCTCGCACGTGATCTACGTTCCAGGAACGTCGAATGCATCATGCTAGATTAGCCGATTATCAGAAGTGGTTCAGGTTACCTGAGTGAATATGACGGACCCCTTGATCTCCTCAGACTACTAAGCTGAGGCATCGTTTCATTACATAGGTTAAAAATGCGTATAATAACATTTCGTCAGATAATGGCATGAGAAAATGTCTCATACCTTTATGTACTGTCAGATCCGCTGAAGAATTTAATATTTCCATTATGTTATCAATTGAGTGCTTTTATGTATATCACGGTCAGTGAACCGCGCTTTTTGGTTTAATGGCGGATACAAAGAAATTACAGATATTTTAATAAGCTTTTCATGACTACCATTTGAACAACAGGTTAACGTAACTTTTCACGCTAAGATAAATAACCGATAACTTAAGCGAGAATTAAGATATCCTCTTGGATAGGAATAAAATTTGAATTCTTGACAAATGTACATAAGAAAGTTAAAAATATAAAAGCATTTTTCTTCAAAAATAAAATAAATTAGAAGTAAATAATAAATAATAAATATTCGCAATTCAGTTTACTTCACGATCAACTAAGAGTAATAGTTGATCGGAGTTTTAGAAAGAGAGAGAGAGAGAGAGAGAGAGAGAGAGAGAGAGAGAGACAGAGAGAGACAGAGATAGAGAGACAGAGACATAGAGACACAGAGAGAGAGAGAGAGAGAGAGAGAGAGAGAGAGAGAGTAAGAGGAAGAGAGAAAAAGAGCAAAGAAAGAGAGCGAAAGAGGAGGTGAGACAAAGCACGAGATAATAAGATAGAGAAGGATCAAGAAGAGCAAAAGATTAAGCAATAGACGGAGTACAAATTAGAGAGATTGAGAGAGAGAGAAAATGAGCGATACAAAAACACAGGGCACAGTGTAAGAGAGAGAGAGAGAGAGAGAGAGAGAGAGAGAGAGAGAGAGAATGAGAGGGAACTTGAGAGCGGAACAAGAGTGAGTAGATCATTGCTGGATATATTCCAGTACATCAGCCTGCTGGTAGGATTCATGGGGCATGCAGAGGTAGCGAGCTGCGTTGTAAAGTTCTGTACTGGTGATCGTACAATTGCTATTAGGCATCTCATAAGTCTCACACTCCACGTAATAATAGCTTGTGATCGGTGGAGACCAGAGCTTTAAATATCTGGGGACGGCTTCTTTGAAGCTAATAGCTCGAGACACTATTCAGCCTGCCTTAATGAATCTGAGGCTTGACCTTGATGCAACTAAAATGTGACCTTGATTCAACTGAGATGTTTCCTTCATGCAGCTGAAACGTTCCCTTGAAAAAACTTGGACACACGGGCTTGAAACAGCTAATAAATGACCTTGAAGCTCAACAGCTAGCCTAAGCCAGCCCTGAGCATCAGCAAGACAGATTAAATCTGAATAGTCTTCATGTTCCGGGTTGAAATTAGATTTTTTCTGTCACCGGTAGAGAATTATGACTGTGAAAAGATGCTAAATTAGATTTATTGCCTGTTTCAAATTACGGTTGTTAAAAGAAACCTGGATGGTTTCGCAGGAGTAGGCTAAGATAGATAATTTTGTGAAGGGCAAAAATTACACTTGTAATGTTTTATTGTTAAATAGATTTATTATAAATAAACAGTTAGAGAGGTTTATTATATGTTTACAATGTCAAGGTCATGCCCGGTCTACTCATGCCCAACCTTTTATTGATTTAGTTTACCTATATAAAAACTTTAAGCTGTGGTAGTACTGATTGATTGGTGGTGAAATGCCAGTTAATGTTACTGTTGTAATCCCAGCGCATGTTACGAAGGCAACCTCGATACAGCCTCGCTATATAACTGACTCTCGTTTCAGTTTTAGCAAGATTAGAAAATCTAGTGAAAGGAGTCAGTAAATATCAAGGGAACCAACGAACTCCGAACTAAAAGAAACTTGTTCTGGGATTAGTCTGACGTCATGTACAGAGCGTCTTCGTATTTCACAATTGCTGCTGCTGCAGAGAGTGTAGTGAATAATACTAAACGGACAACAAAAGTTGCACAATACTCGATCACATACATCAATATCCTAGTCTTAAGCATTAGTTTTGCAAAGTTTGATAATCATAGTATGATTTTGTTCGTCAATTTTTACAGTGCATGAAGTCGAAATTTTGTAAAATTTATTCTTTATTTACAATTAAGTAAGCGACTCTATTTGTTATTGACTTTTCATGTCCACTGATATCTCGAGAGTAAACGCTCCAGCTAACTCGTTCTCGTATAGGAGTATTTCAATATCTTTCTTAAAGTCTACTACTAAAGTTACTCATAGGTCTACTACAGGTCTACTAGCTATATATTCGTCCTATAGGTCTGCAAGTACTATTAATAGAATGAGCATTGCGAAAGCGCTAAGTTTATAAAGCGATTACAGCGACGGAGATCGATGTAATTTTGTGTGACTGGACTTTTACGTTTAGATAATAAAGAAAACAATAATAATAGCTATTTTGTAACTTTTCTTCGGTAAGGAAAAGCACAGGTGTCGTTGATAAGAAAATAAATTAAGCAAAGAAAGTACGTGAAAGCTTCGACTGTTTAAGTGGACAAGTTATAAAACGGTAAGTAATTTCACAATTTCTGTACGTAATAAAATGAAACTCTCGCAAATTATAATTAACGGTAAAATGAATAACGTGAGTGAGAATAAGTGAGTAATTAAATAATAGGTAATTAATCAGTTACAGATAAAATAAAGCTCAAGTAAATTTAATTTCAAATTAATAAACGATATCTATACATTTCTAAAATTTTTAGAAAATATTCAAGGACCATTATTACTTTATTTTAATGCAAATTTAACCTTAGATTCGCCTTCCAGAAGAAACTGCAGTATGCCAGACAAGATTTTTCAAACAGACGTGACCTTCTATACTTTTCTATTGACATAATTATAATTATTAGACATGGAAAATCGCGCATGCTAGCAAAGTTTCTTCTCTGACGTTCCTGTTTTTGTAAGTGTTTTATATTATTTTTTCATAATCATATTTCATAATCGTTATATTTTGGCAGTTCATAATGTTACGATAAGTCTTTATCACACCGAGGTTGATTCGGTGCTGACTCGCTTAGAATTTGAACTCGAGCTTCATGATTCTGAGGCACATTTTCTGCAAAGTGCTTAAACCCGTGTGCTATATTGACTAGTAGGTCTAATAATACTCCATAAATCTAAAGTTTCTAATGAATAACTTCTTTCAGAATTATCAAGACTTAGAATTAAGTCACTTTCATAAAGAAATGAATTTTATTTCTATTGCTACGAGAAGTTTATTAGAGACAGTGAATTTAGAAGCTGCAAGCATCCTGTAATTCTTTAATTGTAGTCTATTGAAACTTGGCCAAAATGCTCAAACGAAATGTAGACTTTGTCAATAAAGCTGTTTTTCTAGGAAGTTCAGGAGTTTTGCAAGATCCTGATTAGGCATCTTTGATCTTGAATCGTTTAGGGATTTCATTGCGAGGGATTGGATGGAATTCTAGAAGCATGTGAACTATAGTTAGTTTTTTGTTTGCGGTGTCTTGTTTGCTGAAGTAGGCCTATCACTCAACTCGATTGCTTCATCCTGATGCTGTGAGATTTGTATTTCGATAAATTTCTTCCACGTAATAAAAGAGTAACTAATCTCCCGGGCGTTATAATTTTATATCGTTTAAACATTTAAATTAAAGCTAAAGTTGTTGCTATAACGGCAGGATAAATACAAATTTAATGCTCATGCGGTTTACTATTCATACTATTAGTGCTTTAGCTTGGCTTATATTATTCATTCACAGCATCGTTAGTTGCTGTTGAAGGAAGTTAGCCGAGATTATCAATCAAATTGATCAAAGTCTCTGAATACGGGGGCGTAAGATGATAATCTTAAAAATATTTAAATATATTCATTTGCATAAAAATATTCAAAATTGTCTATAATTTTTATATATTTTTTCGATTTTCTATATTGGAACCATGCAGTGTACGACAAGATACTGGAAATATAAATCTCGTGTCATTTGGATTGAGCTTTAAAACTCAGTCAAGAAATATAATACTAATTAATGCAATTACTGTATAAACATGTGTTTGTAATATATTGAAATTTATTACTTTAAGAAGAGTGGTATTATGCAAAGTATCACTGATGGCGAGAAAATAACCGAATCAAATGGCCAATAAATAAACAAATAATAACAAATGATAAAATGATATATAACCTAGTGTCCAGTAATCAAATGGTGACGAATTGAAATTCCACAAGCAAAACCTTGAACTTGACTTTTACGGAATCTTAAATCTTAGAGATAATCTATTTGTCAATTTCTCACAATTATTTTCTAATGGACAGCAATCTCCATAACGCTGTACATGCCTAAGTCACCTCTTACTAGTAAGTGCAGTTACTGAAGCATGAGTTACTGACCTTCTTTTTGTCCTATAGCTGGAGGTCTGCAATTTCATTTTGCAGTGATTCACCTACACATACTGTAAGTTCAGTTTCGCCTCAAGAAAGCACAGTATTCTTGAAACATGAGCCAATCTCCTCTAAAACTCCTAGGACTAGAGATATTTACTCTAGAACGGATATAACCGTTTTGACTCTTCATTGCCCGGGGGAACTTACACTTAGATGCTTCTAGAATGAAATGTAAATTTGACAGAATTGCTTCGCTACGATCAAGAGATAGACAATTTCCAAGCAAGTGAAATCTTACGCACGTCTTTGCGATCCTCAAGTTTCCAGCGATTCTTGAACTTTTCGTTCGACTATTTAAGCGTATGATACGCGCTTGTTTGCAGAATATTTGCTGAAGTTTATTGCTTTTTCTTTTCTGTTTTACATTTGTTACTCCATGATTTAGCATTATCGCTGCTGTAGGTACGAACGCAGTAGGTTGCAGCATCGCTGATTTCTTTAATCTTTGATTTTATAGCATCGGTCGCCTTTTTGTTTATTCACAGCAGTCAGACCGGGATTTGATCTCATGTTTTTTTCATTCTAAGGCAATTCCTCTACCATAAAGCGGTAATTCCTAACCCAGAATACTAACGATGGATTCAATGATTAAGAATTATGTACAATGAAGCCGCAAAGCACAACATAACAACACTTGTTGCCCATGACAACATCGAAGACTCCTGCCAGATGTCAGGTATCTTTGATGCTCATTATTTTTGTCTAAATTGAGCAAGATTGAATATACTTATAGACTAATCGATCAATAATTTATGCCATTCCATCGTCATACGAGTAGGCCTTTATAAGAAGTTTAAGAAATGTAATAGCATTAGACCCCTATGTGACATTAGTTACACAAAGTTTATATAAAATATCAGTGAATACCTTTAAATTTGGTTGATTGATGTGGCTTTAAAAAGCACCTGATGCTTCCGGACTGAGAAATTCTATATTACGCTATATTCTACCTAACAAATGTCATTTGAAAATTAACTTAGCATTTGATGCTCACATTTAACATTTGCTTGTCTGGATAGGTGTTACCTCATAAATTATGCACGAAATTTACTAGAATAAATGAGACACAATTCGTATCGCTATTCACCTTTTCAATGAATGCATATACATGTACATCTATAATCTTCAGCTACCGTCACGTCAGTGTTTGCTATTTAAATCTCCTGAAGCGAATAATTAATACCAAAAATATCGCATTTTATGTTAACATTAATTTGCCACAGTGATAGTACTTCGTAGCCCAACTGTCGCTATTATTTTAACCAGCGAAAGCACGTTAGGTGTAATGTTCGCTGTCTGAAAATAAGGATGCAGGACTATACTTACCCAATTGAAGTCCTTTGACTTTTTCTGTGTTCTAGTATAATACGGGAAGCAATATATCAGTTTCACATAAAATATGTATTTCACTAGAATGTTAAACGTCGCTTTGCACAATTCTCGCATACGTACTTAAGTGGCAATAATATATCAATACCTAATAAAATATTTATTTTAATAGAATGCTGAAGTGCAGTGCGAGACTTTTCGTCAAAGTATCAATTGATGGTACGAACTATTGAGTTGGATTAGATTATAAATCAATGTTACATAAATAGACGTAAATATCTCGCTTTTTATCTATTACAGTTTTTAAAATTAAGTGAATCTCTTCATAACTACTGAACCAGTGGCTTATTGGTTAAGCGTTTCAGCTCAACTGAGTGCAAACGTTAGAGAATTTCTCGTCATAAATACAGGATGAGTAAAAAAAAGTGATAACACCTGCAAAAAGTTTGAATATCTCAGGCTATTGCTAATATTTTCAAAGCAAACTTTTACCAATTAATTAAGGACTAATTTGTGATGGGGTGGCCAGTTTTCATCCATTTTAATCAATGGATTGGCCAGATATACAAGTTTCAGCAGAGCAACCCTTCATTTTTACCTAAAAATGGCGTTTGCTACAACGGTAAGGGCAACTTGCACTTCATAGGTGAGAAGGAAAAGGTGAACCTTCAGTGTTACGTCAATACTTTACTTTCCGAGCTATTTGATGTTATGCTCTTCTACCAAATGGTTTCATCTCTCAGTAGGATGATGCTCCGACTCATGCATCTCGCCATGCACATGAATGGATCAGCGAAAGAAATCCGCATTTCATCATGAAGAGTGAATGGCCTCCAAACTCTCCCTATCAAAATCCTCTGGATTACCATGTCTGGGGAACCATGCTGCATTTCTATCAGAAACACCATCGAAGCCTAAAAACAAGACAGAACTGCAGGAAGTGCTGCCTACCATCAATTTGGGAGAGACTGCCCCAAACTGGAATCAACAAGGCTGTCCTAGCGTTCCGAAAGCTGCTGCAGTCCTGAAAAGCAACTAGAGGGAAGCATATCGAACAGGCAGTAATGCTAGCAGATACAGCTGGTTCTTTCTGAACCACCACAACGACCCTTTTTTCAGAGCTAAAATAAAAATTAAATTAAATTAAATTTCTATTTACATTACGTTCAAAAATGGGGGGGTTGCTCTGCCGAAACTTTCATAATTGGCCAATCTATGTACTAAAATTGTTGAAAATTGGCCACCCCATCAGAAATTAGTCCTTTAGTATTTGGTAAAAGTTTGATTTGAAAATATTAACAATAGACTGAGATATTCAAACTTTTTGCAGGTGTTATCACTTTTTTTTACTCACCCTGTATATATATATATATATATATATATATATATATATATATATATATATATATATATATATATATATATATATATGTATGTGTGTGTGTGTGTATGTGTGTGTGTACATGTCTTTAAATATTAATAGAACATAAATGTTTTATTTATATAAATACCCTACTTTAATTGTGTATTTTATTTATTTTATTGTAAATTTACGGCTCCTAAGTTTAAATGTAAATCTTTCAGATTGCTCGCCGATGTATCAAACGAATTAATGGTAATATCAAGAGTTCTGAATCATTGATTAAGCTGCTTATGTCTGCTAGCATGTCGTCGTCGAAGTGTCTCATATTATAAATAATCTGGTTTACACTTCTCAGCTATTAACTTTTTTATTTCTAGTCTGTTAAGTTGACACTACCGTAGCTTAGTATTGACTAACGTCTTTAGCATCTTCTTCGTATTAGAAAGGACGTCAAAAAACGATATCCTTGGAGACCTATTATGCATGGGATGTTTCAATCTACATGTATATAGCACGGATTTGATAAAATTTTCTACTTTTATGCTATTCACATATATAGTATAGCGTCTACTTTCAATTACGCTTATTTACATCGCAACGATAGTAAAATGCGATCGTGATTAAGCAAATATTTCATTCGTTTACTTTGATCAAGACTATTTAAAATCTACTCAACTAGCTTTTGGATTTACATCGTGAAGCATAGTAAATAAATAGCTGTCATAATGCTCAAGAGCCACGTCTTATTGATGTCTGCTCTTCTGCCTGGTGTGTACTGCCAGATACTGTTTTGAAGTTATTATGATTACGATTGTTAATTTTTAAAGGTATAAAAATCCAGGATGTAATTGCCGTTGAATGTGATAATAAAAACAATTCAAAAGAACGTGTTTTGTGATATTAAAAATACTTTCGCAGACAGGTTACTCGAGATCTATGAGGTTACAAGCCCCGTTTAAATGCACTATCATCATCATCATCGTCGTCATCATCATCATCATCTTTCTCTTCATCATCATCATCATCATCATTGTCAACAACAGCAACAACAACAACAATAAGAAGAAAATCATAATTTTTATTATTTACTGTAAACGCCAATTCAAGCTGCGATTTTGAAAACATCCAGAAATTCGCAGCTCGCTGCACATTTTTCAAATGAATATCTACACTTATCTTATGGTCAGTTTTTTGTTATCTGAATCATATAGGCATATTGGTCTTATAAAATTGAATTAGCCGTCTTCGTGATATAAATACTGAAGCTGAATGTTTAATAATTCGCAGTGTTAATGATATAACGGAGAATATTCGATTCGGTGAGCATTTGTTCTTGTGGAATACCGAAGTTAGCAGAATCAACCGCGGTTATTGCATTCTGATACAGCTTGTGCCATCTACATGTACAATTTTGCGTCTTTCTCTAGAGAATTTCCTTTGACATTCCAAAAGAATCAAAATTCGCGAGGCTTTCCTTCAATTTTCTATCTCGTTCACTAATTAATTAATCAAAGGCTGATCCCATATAACGAAGGCCTTGCTATGACGTAGTTAATTTGAATTTGGAGATTTGAATCGCAATATAAATTTAAATTGTCTTACTCAATTTAAGAGTTAATTAGTCATCAAGAATTTTACAAGAAACACGAAAAGATGCTCTTTACGAAATATCTGTTCTCAAGCTTCCTTATCGATCGCGTTCACTACAACTGATTTAATGGTGAAATATACGTAATTTACTGGCTGAGGATTGATTAAAAGAGTTGTATGCCATGGACCTGAGGGAGATAGAAGTAATGAGAGATTTTTGCTGAATCGTATCACCGCAGAGCAATATTATACACAAAATTTTAATGTCTTGTCTTAAAACGTACCTTTATGATCGAATGATACATTAGCTACAAATAATTTTTATCCTCAGTCTGTTAAGTAGAATAGAGTACGCATTAACCATTGGCACACGTGGCTCAACCGCTCAGACAATGACATTGGAGCGTTTCATGGCTCTGGTTTATCCGGAATGAGTCCATAAAGACAAGCATATGGAAAGATACTGAGAAAGAGTCTGGTAAGCTAACCCAGTATCTGCATGTATATTATCCTACGGCAGAGGTTAAATTTTAATTGCGGAAAAAGAGCAGTGATAAAATTAGGTGAAGCCAATACGTAATATATAATAATAGCCAATATGTAGCTTCCGTGATTAATTACATGTAGATCGATAAATTATTGTGTGTCAGGATCAGTGTGGGAATCTTAACGATGTCTCCGTAAACTGAACGCTTCGTAAGAGACGACTGAGCAAAGACTCAGGAAGGCAAAAGACATAACCTCAGAAGCCATAACCTAATTTAAGCTGTATAACGTATAGACATTTAAAGAGAGATTAAGTCGTTAATCCATGGAGCGCTTTATACAGAACAAGAAAACAGAATTTACGTAGGAATATGTGTCTAGGACCTGTCAGAACACTAGAGAGAAATGTAGCATCTTGATTGTAGAAACTAACCAGTTGTCCTTCTTCTAAGAAATTTAATAGACCATCTAAATCTTGACTCGATAGCTACCGAATGTATTGACTTGCACTTTATATTCCCAAATAAATAATAAATAAGGAAACAGTGTTCGGATTCTTACTTTATCTTGTAACCTGCATTTGTCATCTTTGAAAGACAGTGGTGAAACATAGATTTCGATAATGGTATCATCATCATTCAGTCCTATAAGTGTTTCAAGGATATAAGGGTCGTTGCAGCTTCTGTCAGTGATAGAATGGTCTGAGGATGAAAACCATTGTCACGGGTCAGAGCCCGGGTTAACATGGCGGTCGTAAAGAGCGATCCTGTATGAGGACATCTACTGCTTATCAGAGAATCAAAGAGTATACTGTGTATTATACAATATACATGCATATATGATGCATTTGTATAAAAAGTATTACGCACCTATATAATATAATATATACTTGTAGGATCTATTGCATACAAACATGCCTACATACATGCATATGAACACGTATATATTATATATACATGTGTCTACAGTAATTCCAGAAATTACGTTACATTGGTACAGTTGCAACAATATGTACGAATTTTGCAGATTTTGCGGCATGCTGAGGGAAAACGTATGCACTTTTGCACAATTTCAGGCCCTACAATCCAAATGTACATGTATATATATACATATATATATACATATATATATATATATACATATATATATATATATATATATATATATATATATATAGGCCTATATATATATACATGTATATATACGTGTATATATACCAGGTAATTATGCATATACATGTACATGTCTTTGCTATAGTATATGTATAATGTATAATATAGTACACTTGAATATTTTTATTTTTTAAAACATCCCAGAAAAGATTTGTTCAAAGAAACGACAAAAAGAGATTCAGACTTTCTCCTTTACACAAGAATTTATGATTTAAATTATAAAGCTGTAGCGTTTGACGTAGAGATATTCCTAGAGATATTCCTCTGTGGATTAGAGAGACTTCCAGTTTCTTATTTTCTCCAACTTATACTCATTAGCTGGTCTGTAATTCCTAACGGCAAAATGAAAAGTCTGAGATTATATCTTTATTTACGCCATATCCTCGATGAATTCGTTTCATCATGCAAACTAACTGTCGCGTGTAAACGCCACTGTTTTATAATCCAGCTGTGCTTTGTTGTGTAGAAATGCAAGCGGGTTATTGTATTTTCAAACTTCTAGTATTTACAATAAGGCTCATTCTTCGCAACCAATTGGATCCAGCCAAACAATGCAGGTAGAAAAATATGTAGTCCATATCATAGATATCGATGCGTAGCGAATAATGAATTACTCGTTTCATTTGTATTAGATTCTTCACTACAGGAATATTTAAATTCTGCAGACATAAGGCAATAAAGGAACAAAGCTTTTGGATCTAATGTAACCAAGATGATTTCCATAATATGAGTTTATTTTCATATTGTAAATAGTACTATTTCCTCTTTTCGCTACATTCTCTCCCTCTCTCTCTTTCTCTCTCTCCCTCTCTCTCTTTTTTTCTCTCTCTCTCTTTCTCTCTCTCTCTCTCTCTCTGTCTTCTCGATATATAAAGGCTCTCTCTCTCTCTTTCTCTCTCTCTCTCTCTCTCTCTCTCTCTATATATATATATATATATACATAATATATATATATATATACATATACTGTATATATATATATATATATATTATATATATATATATATATATATATACAGTATATATATATATATATATACACATGCATATATCTTACTCTATTTCTCTTTTCTATCTCGCTTTATTTTCTAATTAGATGTTATGCCAATATTAAATCAAAGTTGAGAAAAATGAAATGGAATGTTAGTATTAAGTTTAATGAGTATCCAAGAAATTAGATGAAATTAAATTTTTGAATTGTTAAGTGAAATGGATATCTGAAAATTTTGCTTTAACACACCCACTTTACAGTGAGATGTTAATTCATGATGATATCTTTAAAAAAGCTAAAGCTGATAAAGCTAATGTTAACGTCAGTTTCCTCACTTGAAAGCGATGTCAGTGACGGCCGAGCCCAGGATTTGAACCCCGCACATACTGATCCGCGATCTAATATCTTACCGACATAGCCACTGTCTCCAGCCAATTTATTTGTAATACTTTGCATTTGGCGTTTGAATTTTTAAATAATTAAGCAATCAATTGTCAATAGACTACATCAGCTGTCAGTCTCGGCTCTGACAACTGATAAATTCATTGTCCACGCAACAGAGAAGTGGTAAATGTAAATGTCCAGTGAAGAAAGAAGAGGTAGATTGTTTTAACATACCGTAGATAATAATTAGCCAAAGTTAACAATTGTCAATTCTCCAAATATTTGCACAATTTATCACAATTAACTTGAACAATGCAAGCATTGTATTAAGTTAAAAGCAATCACTTAACAATTAGTAATTGTCGGTTATTTGACGCTAAATTTATCAAGCTGCAGCATTTTTACTTAAGTAACGCTTAATTGCTTCACATTATAGCACAAACGTAGGAATTGATTCATTGAGTGCATTCGGGTTCAATGTTGACAAACGAAGCTGCATTGTTGCGGAAATGAGCAGAATATGATATATTGTAGCGTTAACAATTAAATTATTTAACATGGAGATGCATAAATAATGAAAATCAGCTTAGTGCAATTACATTACTGGCAATATGACTTAAGGTGAAACATAGAATATACTTTTAATGAAACAATTGCTGATCATATGCGAAAATTGTTTGTCGGGGGTGCTTGGTCTATGTAAAAATAATTTTCAAACGTTAATTTTGGGTGCAATCTGCTGTCTCCATATCAGACTAGTCTTTTTTACAGTAATAAACACATGTTCATAGGCCTATAGACGTTTTTGATATCTAAATAAAGTTATCAGAACATCTTGGCAAAATACTCATATACTTCTGTTTTATAGAACTTAATATTAGCTATAAATTGAGGTAACTATTTTTCTTGTTGTTGTCCTATTAAATGGCAGCTTCAAGTCACATTTTTAATCATACTCTCCGAAAAACCTTCTATTGATGATCCAATTATAAAGGCTATGCCTTAGTCAAACTTTAAGTAACCTTTATCTTGTAAAAAATATAGCCCCTGAGTGGCTTTCTAATACATTTCCTAGTTCTTGTTTAGTCGTCTCCTACAGTTTCGATGTGTACTCTTTAGTTCTACGAGAATGAACACGATGAAAATATAAGCATACATTTTTTAAGATCATATCTTCACAGCAGTGGGTTTTTAAAATTTATTTTGAATTTAGTGCATTTTATTTGACCATGTTGTTCTCATATAAACTTAAGTTCTTCGAGAATTCTTAGAACATAAAGATAAGTGTCTTATACCTTGCCGTCATCTCCTTCCTCCACTATTTGTCAGGGATTTAAAGGTGGAAATACTACGACGAATTTAATTGTCCAATATTTTTTATAATCGTCATAGGCTTCCCCTTCTTCGATCAGTTGGAGTTTTCAACAGTTCATCCACTGTCTATGTCCTGATCTATCGCTATTCTCCCGGCTATATTTTATCTTTATTCGGCAACCCCGTGGACCTAAAAGCACCGACACACCTAGATGCATTTAGAGATGGCGCTGCGGATCGTAAAGCTTTTAGGTTTGTATTCACCGCAGTGCCGCTTCCAGGCGTTAGATTGAAAGCTCTTGTCTAGAACGATTTCGAATCTACCGCGTAAGAAGCAAGAGTCCGGACTTGACTTATTTTACGCTGATAATCTCTCGTGGTTCTATACAATTGGGATAGTCGAATTTAAAGCTAATTTTAAAAATTCTGCCAGCCGCAGGTCTGTATTGTTATACCTAGTGGTAAAGAAACAGACGTCAAATTAAACTACATTTTAAAATAATATACATTATATACTGTGTTATTACTATTTAGTTATAGTTGCATAAGCTTTGGTTCAATCCAGGAGTTTCTAATATTTGCTGATGGTTAACTTAACTAGATATATATGTACTGTATGTAAATTTGGTGTTGAATTGATTAACTGAAAATTATTCTAGATTGATTCATGTATTGTGCAGTAATTATTTAATCAAAGGTCTGCACTGTGATTGACAGATAGTCTGAATACGAGAGTGAATCACCTCTGACGTCAGGGCTGTATGAATTAGCTGTAGCCATTACCTGAGGATATAGAGCAATCGATTAGTTCAATATCGATAAACAAATCTCGTAGTATAAAATCATAAAAATGATTCAGACACTGACTCATCTCATGAATTTACCGTTGATATCGATTACGTCAGTGTGGCGCATAGATCTGGTATGCTATTGTAGAAGCTCTTAAATCATAGAAAAATTAAATTTAAATTAAATTTATTTTTTCGTTAAATTCGGATTGACCTAAAATACATTATAACAAGAGTGAAAATCATCAAGAAAACTCAAATAGCTAGTTAGGGAAATTTGAAAAAGGGCTGTAGAGTTAAATGAACTTTTTCAGATAAAGTTGCTTACACACACGTATGTTTCTATATATAGTTCGCAGTGTACAACATTAAATACTCCATGGCATTAATTTTTATTCAGCATGTAAATTAAATAAAGACAAAAACAAGGTACAAGTAAATGTACTCCCAGTGGCATATATTATACATGTACAGCGTTTTCATATATCCAATTAGTAATTTTTATTATCAAAAACGACGAAGAAGTTTTTGCATTCGTATTGTATTCCTTTTTATAAACTTGTTCTTGCATCATCACATCGTAGATATCCGAAGAATGTCCAGCGTCCTTAAATTAACATCTAGCATCATAGCTGACCTACTGCCATCCTCAACTCTTATTTTTTCATTTCTTTTAAAATAGTACATATTGTAGCTATGTTATTATATAAATATCTGACACTCACACACATTTACGCACACACGGACACAGTGTCTGACATACAGCACGTCTGTCAGACACTGTGTCCGTGTGTGCGTAAATGTGTGTGAGTGTTTGTGTGTGTGTGTGTGTTTGTGTGTGTGTGAGTGTATATATGTGTGTGCGCGTGCATGCCCATGCAAGTCTAGACAAGCAATACGATCTCGGAAGATGCCGATGTTCTTCAGATTCTTCATTTTATCACCATACTGACTCTTTATTAATGTTTCCCTTTTTTGTTATTTTTAAAATATTATCGGTGTAATATAATCGAAAAGGAAGACAGCAGCTATGATATTTAAACGTAAAGTCAATGAACTGATAGCCTAAGAGGCATTTTATCATGAATTGTGCTGAACAATGTTTTCTTTATCCACGATTGAAATCGAGAAACACCGCGTATTCTGCTTATCAAATTGTTATGCTTACTTATCCAATTGCTACGCTTATTTATCAAAACAACGTTACGGAGATAACCGCCTAAGCTTATGGAAGTTTTGATAGCTTCAGAATGGACAGATTCATGCCATATTTATATCTCAAGTCATAGTCGTTGCTAGAAGCAATAGGCCTATGTTCTAATTTTTTGTTTTCAAATTTGCAACCTTGTGAAATAAGTTAATAATCGTAAACGTGTAATTTGTTTGGTGTAATAATTATGATAACAACATTTTTTAATGCACTGGGCTCTGTAGGGCCTGACTTAAAAATGAGAAAAAGATACTTTATTTCAATAAGAGTTAAAAATGAAGCGGTTAAAATAAATCCTCTACACTTTGGGAAGCCGCATTAGCCATAGACCCACGAAACTCGTAGCCTGTGATTGTTTTTAGATGAGTTATTATTATAATTATAATAGAATAATAATAATAACAATAATTATAATAATAATAATATTAATAATAATAATAATAATAATACCTTTGCTGGGCAGACGTGAATGTAAATATCTCCAACCTCCTCATGTTCTTCCACCACAGATCGCCTAAAATAACGTGATATCTAATTATTATATTATATCGCGATATTCTATTGTATATTTTTTATTTCTCTCGAAGAATTTTCTTCAATATTTTTTAGCTCATCATTAGCCGATATGAAAGTTCTGACGGAAACATTGCTTACATGAGTCTTATCACTCGTTGATTCATTGATGCAGGATGATTTATAGTTTGTTTAAGATTATCATCTCATAGAAATGTTTATGATTAAAACAGACTCGGCCGTAAATCTGTATACCTGGAACGGGAGTATTACATTAGGTTTAACGTAGAGAAATCTGTCAAAAATACCCCATCTGCCGAGGCAACTAACGCTTTCGGTCCAAATGTGAATGTAAATAATAATTTAACATCGGTTTCGCCACCTGAAGGCTATGTAACGTATAAGGACAGGAGTTGGACCCGAGTCCAAATGGGATTGACGATGACACTGACTTAATTCAATACATCGTGGCCAGTTAAACATTGATTTTGTTATTTAGATTAAAAACCAAGATAGTATTGGGCCTAATTCTTATAATCGCTATTTAATATTCTAAGGGTACTAAATAGTTATTATTGTAATTAGGCCTAATGCTATTTAGTGCTTAATCAAAATAAGAATATCAATAATGTACCGGCTCTCTCACTCCTTCCATGTCTCTCCCTCTCTCTCTGTCTCTCTATCACTCTGTCTCTCTCTCTCTCTCTATGTCTCTCTCGCTCGCTCTATGTATTTCTGTCTCTCTCTCCATCCTATCTCTCTTTCTCTCTTTCTTTCTCTCTCTCCCTTTCTCTATTTTTTTCTATCTCTAATGTATTACAGTTTTTGGTGTAGAGATTTGAATAGATCGACCGTTAACTGAACCTGTCGCAAGAGACGACTAAGCTAGAACTATGGAAAGAAACGGAACAACCACCTCAGAAGCTACAGTTTCTCAAACTATAGACTACATGAAGTATGGATAAGGCTATAAAGTTAGACATAGGCCTACTAAATGTAGGATAATATGTTTAAAAAATTCTTATAATTTTGTTTCAATGCAGTGTCTCTGAAATTCTATTTCTAAATTAAATAGCATTCTGAACTTGTACTGTAGGTGCTTAGTAAAAATATAATTTATAATCGCAATTGCGAAAGTTGATTTTTTCTACCTAATTTTAATTGGCTCTTTACCGATACATCTGGGATGTACAAGGGCTTTTTAACCTTCTTATGGTGTTCTAAATAGAACATTAAAAATAAACTGTACATTACTGAGCTTCTTAAGGGAGCTTAACATGACGTCTAAACAACATTCTCTCACACACACAACGTTATCGATTCGCTGTATCTGCAGCTGTCAAATCGTTGAATGCCTTTATGAGCGGTCTTCCTCATATACCTAATGCTCGTCAGAATAATCACAGGGATCATTGCGGGTAGAGGAGATTGCTAGATATTGCGCATGTTCTAAAATACATATCACAGTCAATTATTGACTGTACTAGTACATGTAATTGCAACATGTCTCGTGAACTCCACCAAGGACTTCTAGATAATATATGTATTTAATCTAGCATATATCAATATTGTAGAATTTCTAGTACACATGTAGATGCCACTAAGTTTCCTAGATTCATCCAATATTGAAATTATCGCCATTTATTTGTAAGTATAGAAAAACCTGTCATAGGTATCTGTCTGAACGAGGATAGGCTTAATATAATGTTTACAAATTAGACGCTACAGGTGACAGGTTACACAATATGCAGTCTGAGTATTGATCGGGCGGGGGTCAATGAGTGCAAAGTTAGATTATTCTACGACTTTACCGTATATTGACGGAATATTCTGATGACTAGACAATTTATTGACAAATTCAAAATTTATCGCAAAAACTATACAATTCTCTGATGAAGTTGGAATATTTAACTTTACGGTTATCTAACAACAATAGTAATCGAGCGCGAAACGATTAAATTATGTATAAACAGTATAGGCAGCTGTTGATGATATTTTACGCGATTCGTATTGAATAACCGAGTGCATGTAAAACGACGAGAGTATTTTAAGCTGTCTGATACGACTTTCATATTGTCACCAGACTACGAAATCAGGGGCAAATTAGTTTTATTGGTTTCTACATTCTAGCAAGATCTCGTTCACAGCATTAACTCGTGTAGCAAGCAAGTTTATGATCTCTGATTCACTAGCTGACTTGTCGATTGCGTACGCCATATTCCATATCCTAATGCGCATTAGGATATGGAATATGGAGTATGAGGAAATGGAATATGAGGATATGGAATGAAATAATTTGCTTATTACATTCGATGCACCGAGGTTGACAAGATTTCATGCGAAATAAGAATTTAATTAGCGAGGAATTGAGCGGAGGGGCGGAATGTGGGATTATTCGAGAATGAACCATTCTTTATAAGCCAGTCGACGTGCCCTTTACGTCTTTTAATAAAGGTACTGAGTGATCGACTATGTTATATTAGATTTAGAAGATATTCTATCTGAAATCCCTTTTGAAATTGCGTAATTTAAATTAAAATCGATGGATGCAAGTGAGAGGTCAAGAACGAATATGGGGGTAAGTAGGTACATGACTAGTCGCCAACGCTATCGCCACTGGCTCCAGCCAATGTCGATGATCAGCATGTACGAGGTTCAAATCCTGGGCTCACCGTCACTGACATCGCTTTCGAGTGAGGAAACTTACGTTAACCTTAGCTTTACCAGCTTTAGTAAGAATGAGAAATATCTGCTAAATACCCATGATGAGATGAGGACAGATTTTATCGACACGTTTCTTCTCTCCATTGCATCTTCGCTGAATTCACTTTCTCATCAGTTAATTTCTCTGTCTCATGTTCACGACCTGCATTGTTCGAAGTACATCAATGTTAATCGAGACGAACAAATCTACCAGAAACTAGTGAAAACGCTAATGAATTTAAATGAAAGCTAACTAATACAAGAATAAATGCCAATCTAGGCAAATAAATCTCAATGAAAAGTGCACAAAATACTGAGAATGTAAACCTACTGGAAGGCAACAGTTGCCACTAAAGAAGAGAAAAGCAAATGGAGGTGAATAAAACCATTCAAAGGCTCCAAAGCTAAAGAATAACAGAAACTCAAATGGAGATGAAAAATATAATGTCTTACTGGATCTGAGGGTAGACGCCGTGGTTTTAGAAAGAAATTGATAGAAATTAACCACTATCTAGGAGTCCTAGACCAAATATTATTTTAAGCTAATTAACCGGACAGTAACTTTATAAATTTCCATTCATTGGTTGAGTCCATGGCGAAAAACAAGATCCAACGGCAGAAAGGGCATTGAATTGGAGAGCGCCTAGGCTCCAGAAATTGCTATAAAATTTAAACGAATAGAAAAACTTCAAAAGAAGGTTTATTCATATCCCGATCATAGTTCAACTTGGATTTAAGGGAAGATGATGGTGATGATGATGATGATTTAGTCTATGGATTCTCCTAATGCATATCACAAGATAAACTGTAGAGGATAATCGAAGAATTTCTGCTCTCTCATTTGCGAGCATCATCGATGACACTAAGCCAAAATTAACGTAGAGACTCTGAAACAGGACACCCCAAACTTCGCCGTTTCCGCATTTGCGGTTACAATGTACGTGATGATGGTTGCGTGTAAATCTGCAACTGACTGGACGCTAATTCAAGTCGTCTTAACGTCTCTAGCGGAATTAAGTTAACGAGACTCGAGTTACAGATGATCCTGTTTGGATCATCCTGCTACAACACCGGTTCACCACGCTACCTTCACGTTATCCTTTACTCTTGTGAAATAATATTTAAGACATAAACTAGTAGAGCTGGTAAAGCTAAGGTTAACGTAAGTTTCCTCACTCGAAAGCGATGTCAGTGACGGACGAGCCCAGGATTTGAACCCCGCACATACCCGGTCGAGTATCTTACCGACTTCGCCACTGGCTCCAGCTAGTCCGCAAATCCATCCGTCAAAATATTCAACCATCTGTCAAAACGAACTAACTACGGTCTTAGTTTGTACATTTGCTTTGTTAATTTGAATGATAGATTTGAGGACTAGTTTATCTTAAAAATATTTTAAATATTAGGCCTACAATTTTTTATGTTTTTTTTCTGAAATAAAAATCGAAGTTAGACTTCAGAGTCTGAAGTCATTATGGTATGCTATCACTGCTATGTGATACTTAAACGACTTTCCGAAGAACAATAAATTAAAAACAACAGATATGCTGAAATTATTTGTTATTATACTACACTGAAATTAAACAAGGCATATTACTGAAATAACAATTTTTCTGACTCAGTTTTAGTCGGAACTAGCAATATCAACATTGGGTAGCAATATCATTTCTAATTTATCAATTTATCTCGAATCTCTCTACGTACCTTTACAGATATGACACTCTGTTATTGTAGTAGACGGATATTGGTTACTGTAGATGTACTTGTAAAGTTCTAAAGGTCTGTTTCTAGAATATAGCGTTACTAAGAAAACCAGGTCCCATAAAACTCATCCGACCCTTAAGCTTTACATAGCCTGTCATTAACTGAACGACCTAGGGCGAGAAGGTCGGCCGATTGTGGTCAATGTTTCCCAAGTTGCTAGGAAAGCGTTACATGTATAATACTACACAGTTCATACTAGCGTTTAGAGAATTCTAGTTTAACTTTCGTTTCGAATAAAGTATGTCTGCTTTGATTTCGCTCGAAATTAACAGATATTTACAAAGCAACTTAATTAGTCTTTTTCTTTCTATTGACTATTATACGTCACTTGTATATATATATATATATATATATATATATATATATATATATATATATATATATATATATATATAGTGTATATATATATATACAGTATATATATACAGTATATATATATATATATATATATATATATACATATATATATACTTATTGTGCTACTCTACTGCCTGTTATATTTACCCTTTATTGTACACAATTTTTAACTGATTTAGTATTCAGACGTAACTCACAACCTATCGTCTATATCCTGGCAGCACCTTTTCGACCGAATATAACAAAGAGATTTAACTTTAGCGAAAATCTAATACCATTGCGTGATTCTCAGGAAGTTATGTGTGCATCTCGAGATAATGTACTTACCCTTGAGTTTCGGTCGTCATTCTTGACTTAGTGGAACTTCCTGCTCCAGAGCATTCTCCTAAGTCTTTATCCTGCACGCAGACATTGTTCACCTATGAGCTCGTATTTATTGGCTTTTTCTTTCGACCGAGAAGACTTAACGATCAAGGACCCTGGAAAATATAATCCCTACATCGGTTAATCGTTCTTTAACTTCTTTCTCAGAGAGGCTTTTATTTAAATGATGCTTGACTGTTAAAATTAGAAATGAAATCTTGCATCCATCTTTTATGATAAAAATGCATCTACACGTAATTAAACCATCTTAACAATAGCTGTCAAAGATTTTATCATAATATCCTACAAATGGTAGCCTAAGCTTAGAGAAATGTTAAAGTAAGCGTAAGATTTTCGTTAGCTGGAGGGAGTAGCAAAGAAAGGCAAAATGATATTATGCTATATTTGGCTATTTCTATTGTTTGCACAGCTACTGTACAATTGCTGGTAAATGTTGAGCTTTGAAGATTGATAGAAATTATTGGAAATATTGATTTGGCTTTTCTAGATAATCGAGTGTTGGAATAGTATTTCTCTTTACTGCATCAAACTATATATGCTATGCTAATTGCTCTGGATTTACATTAGCATAACATATGATTTGTATTAACATAGCACATGATTTATATTAGCATAGAACAATGTTTATATTAGCATTATATTATATAGACTGGAAATCATCTTTTCGTATCCCAGCCGACCTATATATATATATATATATATATATATATATATATATATATATATATATATATATATATATGATCATGTCGGAGTAAGAATAGGAGTTACAGTTAGCTTTAGATTTACAGTATTGATGCTTCTTCATTGATTTCTTAATCTATGAAATGATTGGTTGATAGATTTATATATGGATGAATTGTTGGATTTATTAATTGATTTGATTTACGCATTTCCTTCCTCAGTGCACTGCCAAGTGGCAGGTTCAAGGTACATATTCGTACTCAAAGTCTGTTTTCTCCCGCCATAAGAACACTCCTTTGATCAACAAAATTAGAATCAGACTTCTTTCGATGATTCGCCGACTGAACACTAGACGACTGAGAATGATAAAGCACTGGCAGTCGCGACTTAATGAATATTCTTCAAGGAAGTATTATTGAATCAACGAGTTATTGATATTGTCACTATTTATTAATATTCATTCATGTTCAAACTGTATTAACTGACTGTAGAATGCATAATGATCAAACAGAAAATATAGGTTTCCCCTTAGGCAGGGTTTAGAGTTTTATAGCAAAATGTATCTTTCAATCATTTAAGCAATCGATTTATCGTTCAATAAATGCGTAAATTCCCCGTGTTGTGGCTACATAAGGTATGGATTTGGCATAGACTTTGTGATTAATCCACCTAACTGAGGAAGACAACGGGATATGTATACATATGTATGCCATATCCATACCTTATGTAGCCAATAGCTTGGGAAAAATATGGCTTCTGAGGTGGTTTCCCGTTGTCTTCCTCAGTTAGGTGGATTAATTACCATTTAATCCTGGGGAAAATTTTGCATGGTGAGGTGGGTCCCCTCTTGCCATCCTCAGCTCCTGCCTTTAGTCGCCTCTTACGTACACGCGGCAGATTGTTTGCGGTTGCCCTATTCTGCAGTGGTGCAATCACACCCGAGCACAACACGGGGAATTTACGCATTTATTGAACGATAAATCGATTGCTTAAATGATTGAAAGATACATTTTGCTATAAAACTCTAAACCCTGCCTAAGGGGAAACCTATATTTTCTGTTTGATCATTATGCATTCTACAGTCAGTTAATACAGTTTGAACATGAATGAATATTAATAAATAGTGACAATATCAATAACTCGTTGATTCAATAATACTTCCTTGAAGAATATTCATTAAGTCGCGACTGCCAGTGCTTTATCATTCTCAGTCGTCTAGTGTTCAGTCGGCGAATCATCGAAAGAAGTCTGATTCTAATTTTGTCTGAAATATCTTTGATTTATTGACTCGCAGGAGTTGAGAGATTATAATTAATTATACTTAATGAGTTTTCATGACCGTCTATAACTGAATTCACTTGATGCTACGACAAACGGTAAAAGCAGATTAATAGTTTTACTATCTCTGTCAGTATCAGTATCAGTATCAGTATCACTATCAGTATCACTATCAGTATCACTATCAGTATCACTATCAGTATCAGTATCAGTATCACTATCAGTATCAATATCATTATCAATATCACTTTCAATATCAGTGTCATTATCACTTCCATTATCACTATCAATAAGAACTATCACTATCACTATATTTGCATATTTGTCATGTTACAGTGTTAATTAAACAAACTTATTTGTGATAGTTTATTAGTATTCATAAAAAGATTTTTAGTTATTGTATTGCAATAAATGTTATTCGAATTTTATGGTTTAAATTAGCATTTATAGTATTCTTACTTAATAAGCGTACACTAAATGCCTATTTATAGGCTGGGCTATTAAAGTATGTCTCAGACCAATGCTAACGGTGCCACCATTGAGATTTATCATTTAAAGCCTGAAGCCTTCTTTAAGGCAGAAAACAAAATAAAATGATACTTCACCTGACCACTTCGTGGCAGAACCTGTCCCAAAATTATCCGGCGATGTAAAAATCTATGAAAATTAATATTTGAAGACTATTAAATTTGCAAATTAGTTTAATATAAAATTTATTAATTTAAAATAAATGCATTTATTTATTTAATATTTTTCATGTTTTCTTTATATTGAACAGATATATAGTGAAAACTCAACCAACGGACACAGACCTAATTTTATAACTATACGATCACAAGAATATCTCAATCTTAAAAGATAATTGTCATTCTTCTAAAGATACAGTATTTATTAACTAAGATATTTGCAGCAAAATCTGTGATGACGATGGATATGGACGAATTTGACGTGTACTTTGAGAAAGCAGCAGCCCTGCAGCACCTTCAAGAATCCATCAAACAGAGCGAGGACTCCACAAGAAGAGGCAGTCTACCGGACGAGGCCACCACTCGGATGGGCGGCCTCGAGGCTCCGGCCGACAAACATCGGCGAACCTTCAGCTGCAAGGTCACCCGACCTCCCCCTGACCTGATCGAACCCCCTCAGGATGGAATGAAGAGAAGATACTCCAGCAAACGCCTGTCTCCGGGCAGGCGAAGTGGTCGCACAAGCAGCGAGGACGTGCGGAAGGGCAGCAACCAGCTGCTCAGCGTCAACCACAACGGCTGCTCCCCAGCTGACGATACCAACCCGGCCAATCCTCCTAGTCGATCCGGTTCCTTCAAGCGGATGTCCCGCCCTCGAAGCGTTCGAGACTTTCAGGAGGCATACGGAGTGGAATCCACCGAGAGAAGGCGATCGAGTGTTAATCTCGAGGAGGCTGTGGCAGCTAAGCTGGATGAGCTACAGAGACTCGATGCAGAAGATTGCTGCGTGGTTCGCAGTTTCGTCACCTCTCCTTCAGGCCTGGTGAACAGAGGCGACTCATTTCGACGAAAATCATCGAGCGCAAGTCGTAAAATGCCGGAAGAAGGCGCGAATACATCCGCCGGACATACGGATTATATCAAAGTGCCGAAATCAGAAAGTTTGGCGCGGATTTTATCGAGAGACGCCGCTAGTAGAGTGGTAATGCTGGGAGACCGGCGTGTGGGAAAGACTGCCTTGCTGACACAATTCATGACGTCTGAGTATCTGGCCGCTCTAGATACAACTTTCGGTTAGTAAAAGTTTTATTAAATAATATTGCGAAATAGCCCTCTTTTTGGTAGAAACTGGCATCAAAATTTCCATCAGATTTCTTGTTATAGTTACATGGTTAGCTCAGATCGGAACTGACCTTTTCTTCTCCCTAAATACTTCTTTTTGAAGATGGTTCGTATAGTGATAGTGATAGGTATACAAAGAAAATAGCTCTATCTCTCTCTTTCCAAGTGCACTGCCTACTGGCAGGTCCATGGTATATAACGCCTCCACTCTTCTCTGTCTTCCGCTTTCCTCTTCATTTCCACATAGACGTGGGTCTTTAAATCATCTAACATACCTAATCTCGGCCTGCCTCTGCCTCTTTTTCCTTCTATTCTACCTTTTATGACCTATTATTATAGACTTTCCTCCCTTAGAATGTGTCCTAACCAACTGTTCTTCTTATTTCTTAACACAAATATTAACTGGCTATCTGTACCAACTCTATCCAGAACTCTCTCATTAACTCTATATTATTAATTATTATTTATTTTAATTTCACCAACCGAATGTTAACAATAATCGTTTATTTGAGAAGCATATAGCAGCCGCAGATAGATAACAAACGAGCCTGTAAAATGGAAGATATGAATATAATTACAACACATAGAAATTTAAGTTATAAGGTCAGGTTTTAGATCGCATGAATCTTAGAGACATCGTTGGCATCAGCTTTGGGTTATAAATCTAACATTAAAGGCTGATTGATTGATTTTCATTGGATGCTACAATGATTTTACTTGATTTGCGTTTACGAAATATTGACTTATTAATTAATTAATAGTTAATTAAAGAGTTATTGAATGATTAATTTGAATTTATTTATTTTTAATGAGTGATCTCACTCGACTGTCTAGCACTAGCAAGGCGTGCATTATCTTTTCAGCAGATATTTCATGCATCCTGAACTCTTTCGTTAAACGAGAAGGAGTGAAATTTGTTCACATTTCGTTTACACGACTCTCAGGAGTGAACCAAACAGTGGATATAAACAGATCAATTAATTAAACCTTTGTAGGCACGTCAGATAAAAACCATGAGCTCATTAGCAGGTGGTTGCTTGTGGGAGTATTCTGATAATTTTAAAGTATCGTGACAAGTGCAGCGCCGTTCATTTTTTAACTAATTAATAATTAACGGACGCGTGTGCAACTGTGCTTAATCAGGAACTTTGCAGTTTTTTTTAATCAACGTTAATGTACGAGGTTCCACAAATGAGAATATTAGTCTATGCTGATATGTAGTATTTGCGTGACTGCCAAAATGAATTCCGACGTTTAAATATTTGAATTGTTTAATGCACTTTTGATTTTATTTGATACCAAGTTTAAGGTCAGCTTACTGGCTCGAAGGAACTATTAGCGACGGGATGTTCCAGATGCTGGTGATGTCCATTATACAATCTTATAGACATGAAATTAGTTTTAATATGTTGCAACTGTCACCAACACCACAAGTGCTCTTTATCTATAGAATCTATGAGATTCCAAATGGTTGAAATTGAACAACCAATTAATAAATTGATATGGAAGACCAATTAAACCAATAACACTTGTTAATTTAATGTATCTATTTTTGAAAAATGCTGATGGAGGCAAAGACAAATTACCCGATAATTGAACTGAAGTCTATTTTGTAAGAGACAGCATAAGATAGGATTTGATTAAAAGTTTGAAAGAATTGCTTATTTTACTAATTTGATGAGTTCATATTCATCGTAACTGATAGCAACAACAACAGTAACCGAGTAACGAAATCGGTGCCTCGGGTCAAACATCAAGCAGAGCAGAAAGACTACATATAAACTGATAATATCTTTTATAAATGACTACTAATTCTACAGTTACTGCTTATATTACTGATTTCATTTATCTTAGCTTCGTTCATGAATCGCCTCAGCTGCTCTTTCAATCAATCGGTCTCCTGGCAAGGTCATCATCGCATTAGGTTTTTATTCAGGAAAGATTTTTTGATAAACTTGTGCAGGTGAGCGCAATGTCGTTACAGGTAACCGTCAATCAGGTCTGAGTGCAAGATACGTTCAGACGATCCATGGCTGTCTGAGAGAATACTAATAATATAACAGTAATAACATTACGGCTTGCTTCATTTTCCATGAAAATATTCATACCTGTTTTCACCAGGAACTCCTGGTGTTTTTCTGCTACTATAGGCTCGTTGTTATTTGTCTTGGTGAATGTATCGCATATAATACATACTGTATAATATAATAAGAACCAAAGCAGAGTAAACCTACTTGATAAACTGGTAGTACTTGATAAACTGGTAGTACTTGATAAACTGGTAGTACTTGATAAACTGGTAGTACTTGATAAACTGGTAGTACTTGATAAACTGTACTTGATAAGTAGGAAAAAAAGTACTGTACTAAAAGTACTTGATAAATTTTGTAAAAGAATTTGTGACATGAGTCTAACTAGAATAACTGTCTTAAAAGTAGCAAAATTGGGATACTAACTTTTTCAATAACAGTGGGTGGCGTGCGAGCAGACCGCAATATTGGCTGGGGTTCAGTCGAGCTGTGGCGTGAATGTGCTTCCCATTACCGACGACGATGAGAAATCAAATTCGGCAGTAAATAAAAGAATATATTGCACGGCGCTGGCAGACATTACAAGGAAACTTTATTGCATCAGTTATTACAGGAACCTCGAGTCCCGTTTATAGGATTCCACGGCAAGCTGGAATGCGCGTAGCACGTGGAATGTGTCGAAACTGTAGTGTAGGATTGCATTAGTGTAGTACTTTTCAATTGGTTTTTATAAAAAATACAGAAAGTTTCAATTGTGATATTACCGTCAGTATTACATATATCAGTATTACATTTTCGATGAAATCTATCCCGTGTATTCTAATTGGGAAATGCTAGGTGGTAGTTTACATAATCTCTATAATGCCATATATGTATATTTAGTATTATTTATTGTAAGGGAATGAAGTTCGCTGTATTGACTGACAGTGATATGTCACTATAGTCAATCACTAGATGTATTTTATATAAATTCATGTGTTAGCGGTTTAGGACCTCAGATATAGCCAACAATCAGCATTTAACAACAACAACAATTACTCTGTTTTTCTTGCCAATGGCTTGTTCGTATAAGTCAAAGAAGCCGCCTTAAAAACCTTGCACTTTTTAATATTTTAATCAATGCAAGAACTTTAGAAATAATGTTATACGTGTGTGTGTATTGGAAGATCTGCTAAATGTGTGTATTTCTATTTGTGTGTTATAAAAAGTAATTTATACGATACGTATTGACTTAGTTCTGATAATTTTCAATGAAGTACTGAACTATTGAACGACAGTTGAAGTGATGGTTAGGACTCTATGTAGATCTTGGTTGTTAGTTGATAGCGCTCCTGCTGGCAAGCTTGGCCTCTTAACTCCGTTAGCTACCTAAAGTAAACATGGTTATGAAGAAATCTTTCAAACCTTTTATTCATGACATGGAAACGATGATTAATGACCTATATTTTATAGTTGAGTGTATATTGTATTTTTAGATCTAGATCTATCGTGTGATTAAAAAAGGCAGTAGATAACAGAAAAAGTTCACAGTTGATAATAACTTTATTATCAAGTGCCTGTGTTTAATTCTACTTAAACATTTCTAATTAATAGAACGTTGCGTGATTAAACCACTTATCGATTGATCCAGGAAATCAGAAAAATGTTTATTGGATGATTTCAAAAATCTTTTAACCTTTAAGCTTTATCTGCTCTATCGATCTACATAATTTCTAAAAATTATTTTTCTCTAGCGCCTCTATTCATTTAAAATTCTCAATCTAGTGCAGGGAGACTGAAATTATATATTGTAGACAGGTGAAAGGATAGAGGGGATGGGACGGAGGTGGGGTGTGGGAAGCGGAAGCTATATCTGGGATTTCACATCCGGTTCTCGCGTACATTAGTGATTTAATCGGAAGTCAGCGTTACAGGAGAAGACGGATCCGTTGCTCGCATCATCCTTGACTGGATAAATTTAGTAGAGCAATTTTGAGTCAAGTTGCGGTAGTCCATTTTTTGTTGTTGATGAAATCGTCAATTTAATTAATCATTAAGCTGCAACTGCTTAACAGGCCTACGACATAAATGCGAACATGAAAATAAATTGTGTTTGTAGGCCTATTGGCCTACATATAATTGTGTTAGTTTATTGATATTAATAGCAAATTAGTACGACGTTTAATATTAATAAATAATTATTTACCAGGACCGCTTTTGCGTACAGCACTACTAAGAATAACAAATATCTATCTAAAATATTAAAATACTGTAAAACATTGAATTCAATTCGGAATTGAATTCAAGACAACAAGACCTTTTGGCATTTTAAAGACTAGATTTAAAAAGATAATTCTGAATTGAAGTAGTAAAGGTAGAGCTCTTAAATATTAAAATGAATCAGTATATTAGATATTTCATGTTGCAATAAAAAGATGATTGATTTGTAAATCAGTTTCTAGCTTGTACGTCTAATGGCATATCAAATATTTTAGGCGCATCCTGTTAGATTACGCCTTAGTTATTAATACAATATTTAGTTATAGTGAAATGAATAACAATTTAATTAAAGTGCCGTATGTAGATAGATTTGCCATTGCAAGGCTGGAGCCAGTGGTGATAGCGGTAAGATATTCAACCGCGGATCAGTATGTACGGGGTTCTAATCCTGGGCTCGCCCGTCACTGGCATCGCTTTCGAGTGAGAAAACTGATGTTAGCATTAGCTTTATATTAGCTTTTGAGGACGATATTTGGGACAATGCTCAACTTTTGAACAGCTACATCTCAATTTTAGTGAGAGTAGGCTTTTTGGAAAGTTATTCAACAGTAGATCGGTAGGTGCCGGCTTCCATTGCAGTTCTCTCTCTGTCATTGACATACTATCAAACAGAAAACTGCGTTAAGCTTGGTTTTAGTTTTAGGTTTTTGCTTACTATATTTATTGCCAGTATACAAGCCGCAGGTAAACTTATCCCAGCGATTCATCGCAGAGACTTCATAATTAATGAGATCACAACAATTCACGCGCACAAACTCTATAGGGAATCGAATACAGACCTATATAACAAAATTCTACAGAAATTGACCCTCACCCTTTACCGATGTGTCACGAGAGACATGCCTTAAACTTTGTAGGCTATCGATTAATGACTACTGTAATGTATTTATGACTACTGTAATGGTATTTATTCTCAATTTTCTTCGTGCACCTTGAAGCTGAATTTCATACATTTTTCTAGTCTAAGTTAGGTCAATCGAAATGAATTAAACATGTTGAAGATATTCCAACAAAATAGATTAAACATTTTAGGAAATACCTAGAATAAAATGAAATTTATTAACTACCATTATTGTAGTGTGTTTTAGAAAGCGAAGTTTTAGGGAATACCTAGAATAAAATGAAATTTATTAACTACAATTATTATGGTGTGTTTTAGAAAGCGAAGTTGAGAAGACAATATCGGTTCATTTAAACGACATCGAATCGCTTGTCAACGTCATCGAGATCGATCCAGCGTCTAATCAACAGGTTGAAATCTCTTAGATACTCTATAGTAGTAGTAGTAATAATAATAATAACCGGCGATAAGCGAGAGACTTCTTTTTTGGCAAAGGCTTTCCATGACATTGCAAAGATTTAATGCAGTGTGCTTCAGCAGTTCTTTTAAGCCGATTGATGACCTCGAGTAGCCGGGCGGCGATTCAGCACGTTTTGCTTGAATCGTTTTTATCAAACCTCAGGTTCTTTACACCGGGGTAAAAATAATAATAATAAAGGTTTAACATCCGTTTCCTCATCCACGGATGGCAGGGACGTCCCCTCAGCACACATTGCTACAGATCAATTCACCCAGATCAATCTGTAAAAGAAATGTGCTGAGGAGTCAAATATAAAAGTAGTTCAATTTGTAATTACTAGCATTATGCATGCACGATCATCTTTGTTAAGTCTTATTATTAATGAGTTTGTTTACGCTATTGCACGACCAATATTATCTTCAATAAGTAATTGTGTAAATCAAAGGGAGTAGCTTAAGTCGACTCAATCTGTCATCAAGCTGCATGCAATTACGTTTCATGGTAAATTTCTTTCACCTCACCTAAGCGCCACTTTAAAACAAAAACAGCGTTTGGGAGGTCAATATTCTTTACGGAATAAAGTATGCAAATGTGTTATGACAAGTTATAAAGTTTTAATCTTATTTTCAGGAATGGCTGAAACATCATCCAAACTGTTTTCTGCTCGTCTATTCGATAACTGAACGTTCGTCCTTCACCTTCGCTGTGGAATGTCTGCGGCATATATACAAATCACGTGATCACGGCGCATGCGCAGTGATCCTGGTGGCTAACAAAGGTGATCTGGTCAGAAAACGTCAGGTGCCTGAAATGGGTTAGACTTTTAAACAGATTTGTCCAAGAAAACTCTATAAATGAAATATTAATCTAGGAAGAAGTTAACTTAGCTGTTTATACTGTCACTGAATTTAGAAATAGCCTAGCACTAGAATTTAACCCTGTTTCATGTTCTGGGGGTAATGAATAAGTTAAATTTCCATTAAGTTTAGAACAGGCTAATAAGCATGCGATATCATTATTACTACAGTTTATTCCACACAATTTCTTAAGTAAAGAATACACAAGTACAAATAAATTCATATTAGTCGGTAATGGCTCATTGTAATATTCATTGTAAGGTAAAATGTATGCTAAATTATTTCAAATACACTATACAATTTACGTGATTGCGCATTAAGATATATCTAGACCTAGCTACATGTATCTTTGTCCAATTTAAGAAACTATAATCTATAAAATTTAACTTAATTTAGGTTGCATATGAAGCCTAAATAAAGTTAAGTTGGTCTCTCTCTCTCTCTCTAGTGTTCTGTCAAGTGGCAGGTCCTAGGTACATATCACTACTCACATTCTGCTTTCGTGCTCCATAAAGAGCACTTCATCGATTAATGAGTTAATCCCTTCACAAAACGGTTATGCCTTATCCGCATCTTAATGTAGCCTATAGTTTACGAATAATATGACTTCTGACGTGGTTTCCCGTTTTCTTCCTCAGCACTTCTTGTTCTATCGCCTTTTACGACACGTGCTGTTTACGGTTGTTATATTCTTCGGTTGCACGGGTAAAATGAGTCTATATCTGGCTTATTTAATTCTTCTTATCATACAGATTATCATCTCGACTTAGCACACGCCTATATATTACCCACCAGCATCACATCTCCAGCTGATCAGTCCTACATTCGTTTGTTTACCGACTTTCAATCTTTCCATCGAGTCCTCTAGACTGACATATTATTTATTTACATAATCGCTACGAGTATCTCTATATCAGAACTAAGTTCTCGCTGATTTGCTTTTTTTACCAGAGGCGAAGAACATCTGCGCGGAGTTTGGATGTAAGTACATAGAGGTGTCCGCAGCCCTCAATCACCGCATTGACGAGTTGCTCGTGGGCATAGTCACGCAGATACGGCTCAGGGAGGCGGCACCCCACCGGGCTGAGGGGTCGACGAACGGTCACTCGCACTCCCCAGAGCATCATGCTGCCCACAAGGGCCCGAAAGGATTTTTTCAGAAATTATTCTTCAAGCAAAAGGAGGAGCCGCGACCTTGTGATAATCTTATGATTCTCTGAGACTATGAAGAGGAAACATCAATTAATCAATCAGTACATATAAATTTAACGCCCGGATCCTCGCCATATGGCAATGTCAGGGACGCATTTTGTAGACTCTGTACAAACAGACGCCAAAACACCACAAGACTGAGTATACAAACACCAGGGGTCGAGAAAGGATAGAGCGATAGCGTGGAAGTTATATTTATATTTTCAAGAAAAACATAGAACAGAATAAACAAGCTATATTTATTTTTAAAGAACCAATTAATTATTAATGAATAATGAAGTTATATCTAAACTCTTTATGAATTCTACGAAGTTTTACAGCCGTTTAAGCTACTTTCTATAGCTTGCCTTATTTGAATTAAGGTCACCATGCGCTCATCGGAAAATCTTCGCCAACCACGTCAGTGCTCTAATAACTATTTACTCTCTCGCCAGAGCATCTTTGGATAATTTAAATACAATTATTGCACATGTGCCTCCAACAACTCTAGTAGATACCACAGTTAATGGAATGAAGTGTCAACTATAGTACTTAGTAACTAACTGCACGATCTATTGCATGCAATAGCCTGCACTGCAGAATTTGTATCAAAGGACATATACATGTATTAATAGTTTTATATTAAGTAACCTAGTTGATCATATAACATAACTGACAGCATACGTGTCTGATAGACCAGCGGCACGGTTTCAATTCTCACCGGATCGTCTCTTAAGGTCACTTGTGATAATGCTAGATATGTCTAAATCAGCTTTGTTGATTACTTTTGCTTTTTGTAATTAATTCTGGAAGTCTTTTAAATTTCAATATCTATAAACAAACATCCATATACTTCACAAGGCTAATTTGCTATGCATTAAAAATGTATAAACATATTAATTTGATATCAAGTGTGTTATGTTAAGAGACTCTCTATAGTAATCATGTTATAATAATAAAATCAGAATACTCTTATGATAGTATTCTTAGAAATTGTAATAGTAATACTCAAGGCAGTTAATTAGGGCCTACTTCTTATTTCATAATCCAAGTTATTCTTACGACTTTAATAAAATTACCTACCCATCATGTACAAACTGAAAATAAAAACAACCAAACAAAGATGCATCAAAAATTAACTCCACAGAAACTGATCAAAGAAAAAATAAATAAGTAGTAAATAATTACAGCAGAACATTTGCATAAATTAGTAATTCAACATAAACAAATAAAAGAGCGATTTTCAAACTTTCTTCTGGCTATCACTGATTTTGTCAATTTGTCACAGATTTAGCCCAAATTAAAAATATTTTAATTCCTTTATAAATTCATTTTTGTTCTATTAGCCACCTCATCTTCCCAATTTTATCAGGAGCCATCACTTCCCCCAGGGAGAGCGATATAACCCAATATGAGATCCACGGATGAGACCTACACACTGATTCATCACAGCCTGCGCTGTGAATAAATGCGAATACATGAAAGAAAAAGAACAATGTAAATATTTATATCAACAACAAATCTGGTCTGAATTCTTTAAGAGATCATCCAAGTCATACTCCAAAGACACTGTATATATAGACTAACCGTATATATATATATATATATATATATATATATATATATATATATATATATACACATATATATATATATATATATACATATATATATATATATATTTATATATATATATATATTTATATATATATATATATATATATATTAAGTATGTGCGTGTAAATAATTATATACAGTATATATACACACATATATATAAATATATTATATAACATACACATATATACAAACTTACCAAATACACTATGCTTAATAGGCCCTATATATCAATATGATTTCATCATATTTAACAAAGTCCCCTTAGATACTATATATATTCATGCTTTCCTTAAACACCATACTTCTTCATAAATTACTTAAAATATACCAAATTTATCTAAACTCATTTTCTCTTTCATAAACGTTCTGCTAAAATCTCCGTATAATGTTCATTTTTCTATGTGAAATATGCTTCGTACTCAATAAAAGCATTCAAACAACCAAAAGCTTAATTCTACCCCAAAGGCCACCAATTATTTCGTCTTAATGATACCTTTAATTGTGGAAGAATATATAGTCTGAAATGGTTTGCTACTGTCCTCCTCAGCCTTCATATTGTCTTTAAGGCACCTAATTTTTTAAAATGACAAAATATAGAGAGCACTTGTTTTAGAAAACGCGGGATATGGCTTAGTAATAAAATTATACAAGCTATTTTCAAAATGTAGTATACCTTGGCTATTCTAGACGTACAGTAGGTCACCGTATGTTCAAAACTAATTTTATTTAATTGGCCAGTAATCAGCATTTGAATGACATTAAATATCCTAACAAAGCGAACAAAATAAATTCTACACATTTAAAAATATATTTACAAATTTTAACATACTGGTACGCAAAATTGTGAAGACAGGTATTTTTAAACAATTTACAACACCAAGTTTATTCAAGTGTTATCCCCGTATTGTGTCCGAATTGTTTCAAGAATCGACCAACCGGTGACTATACGTGTCGTAGAAGGCGACTAAAGCACTAAAATCCACATCAACGTCAGAAAGGGCATTCTGTTGGTGAGCGCCTAGGCTCCAGAAATTGCTACAAAAATGTACACGAATGGAAAAGTCTCAAATAGGGGATTGACTGATGGATGATATGATGTAGGACAGAGAGGATTTGAGACAGTCAATTCGTATCCCGAACCTAGTTAAACTGGGATTCAAGGGAAGATGATGATGATGATGATGATTTATTCATAAGTTAGTCCTCCAGTTCTTCACTTTAGTTTTTAATTTAAGTTCGATGAGTTTTTACTCACCGTAGTTATAATAACTATACCAGTATTACAATTACTCCAGAAGATAAATAATTTACAATCGTGACTTACACTAGAGTTACAACAATAATAAATCATTCTTATAAAGTTAAAGTTAATAAAGTGATTCTTCTACCAAGGTAATAAATTAATTTCATTTTATTAAATACATTGTCCGTAATAATTAAATACTTTACATCTAAAATTGTATCACCTTATGGCCTGCATAATTTAATTGAGAATCAATATTTTTCAGCGAAAAGAAATTCGGTATCCAAAAGCATTGCGATCAACACTCATTACAAGTAAGGCTACATTTCTCAAGGCCAATACTCCAAGAGTCCATGAATCTCAAGGTCAATAATCAGCTCCAGAAGTCCATGGATCTCAAGGTCAATAATCAGCTCCAGGAGTCCATGGATCTCAAGGACAATACACCAGGAGTCCATGGAGAACTCAAGGTCAAGCTTCAGGAGTCCATGGATCTCAAGGCCAATAGTCAGCTTCAGGAGTCCATGGATCTCAAGGTCAATAGTCAGTTCCAGGAGTCCATGGATCTCAAGATCAATAGTCAGCCCCAGGAGTCCATGGATCTCAAGGCCAATAGTCAGCTCCAGGGGTCCATGGATCAAGGCCAATAGTCAGCTCCAGGAGTCCATGGATGCTCCTCATTGATGTACTTGAGAGTGTAAGAGCCGCGTTCCTTCATGCGGGGAAACCTCTCTAAGATCTGATCAATGGTCTCCTTGTCGAGCACACAGAAGACGTGCAGAGCCTTGAGGCGCGAGCAGTACCTGCTCAGCTCAAGCAGAGCTAGGTCCAACTCCTGACAGTTACGAGTCTTAGGAGAGTTAACTATCAACTTCTCCAATGAGTGTCTGTAACATCAGTCAAATAATTAGTCAATCAAGCCATCAGCAGGTAAATCAATTGGTACTCAAACAAACGATCGTTGTTAGTTCATAGTCCAACACTCCATTTAAACATAATCTTGTACAATTATACGCATATCGAGAATCTAACGAAGTACGATAGTTTAAAAAACCTGAACACACCAGACTAGTGGTAATTTTATTCCCCGAGCTCAATTTGATGTGCCAAGCACAGCCCAGGCATAAAACATAGCTCAATTCAATATTAATTCTTGATGCTTAAATGTTACATGAATATTAAGCACAGTTTAGCCTTGAGCCTAGCTCATTTCTATTTTCTGCCTTAATTTGCCTTGAAAACCTAGCTTATATCTAAATCAGATGATGGTGCGTTTCATGGATTGAACACCACTTGCGGTTGAAGCTGTTCAACCCAGTCTCCTGCGCAACCGCAACTGTCGGCTGCTGTATTTTTACTTTCGATTTACAAGCGGTGTAATTATAACACAGCAAGCTGTACTCGCGCAATGTGCAGGCTTTAGCCGTGTCTGCTCTCAACGGCTGCCTAATAAAAGTGAATAGCCTCTTGTCAGCTGCTGTGAGCCGACAAGAGGCTATTCACTTGGCCTCTTGCACGTGTAAACCGACCTAACTTGTTAGTTGCAACATGTGCTATCATTTAGGCAGACACAGTGAAAAAATGGCTGCATTTAAAAATATATCGGAACAGAAAGGATTTTATTAAGGATATCTCAAGCTACACTCGTTTATTTTAGAATTAATACCAGTAGAAAAGCACAGTCTAGTTGTAAAAGAAACAGTTATATGAATAAGTGGAGAAATATATTTGATATAAAACAGATGGGCCTATTGATATGGAACATATGCTTCAGAATGTCAAGTGAGGATACGTCTGTGTTACGAAGAGCTTAAGAAAACTTTAGCCCCTAGAGGAGTAGATGTAAGCAATAAAACATATGATAAGCCGAGGAACGTGGATGATTGCATAAGTATGATAGAATCGTTACGGAGAGAAGAAAGAGGTAAGCGTGTTGAAACCAGATTAATCCAATTTGAAATTGGATTAATGCTGTACCAGCTGAAGGTGTATACAAAGACAACGAAAGTGCGTAGAGTGATGGCTAAAAGGGTTGGATAGTAATTGTCATACGCATACAAACTAATCAAACTTTATAACATATGTGTGAAGTTTCCGTCAATGAAGAATACATCACTTCCACTACACAAGCTATTGGCTAGCTACGAGGATATGATGGAATTTATTGAAAGAGACATAGATATATGGGCTCCTCCACCGAATCCTTCAACACCAGTTTTAGATCCTACTCCGTCTACGTCTGGAAGTTAACCTCTTCACTGTGTCTAATTTTATAAAGTCCTCTAACACTGAAAAAAAGGCAGTTAATCTATTTTCGGGTTACCTGTTCATTTTATATTGGGTAACAGTTAATATATCGGCTGCTTCATAAAGTAACTACTGTTCTGAATTTATGGATGTGAAAATAGAGATCCGATTTACTGGATACTGCGCATTCGTATTATTGATGAATTGACATGTAGACATTCACCGAAAGTTTTTCACAGCAGTTGAGTAGCCGCTAGCTATAGAGAATCTGTATACAGTTATTTCTCCAGATGGAAAAATAGCTGTATACTGATTCTTTGTAGCTGCTGTGAAGCTATTTCTCCACATGGAGAAATAGCTTCTGTGAAGCTATTTCTCCACATGGAGAAATAGCTTCACAGCAGGACAGGATGTTCAACTGTAAACTTTACAGCTACACAGCTAATTCTCCACAGGGAGAAATAGCTTCATAGCAGGACAGGCAGTTCAACTGTAAACTTTACAGCTACCCAGATAATTCTCCACGTGAATACTTAGCTTAAACAGCAGAGGCTTCTTGAATATACAGATGAAGTCATGTTGTGTTTCAATAGTAAATATACTATTAAAACTTTCATTCGATCATTGTAATTTTATAACATCCATCAACAATCTTCCCATTGTTTCTAGGAAAGTATATGAAATGACGTTTAGTTACTTTAGCAGCTTGATACATAGATTTGAATTCTTTTACTTCACCAGTGTTGTATTTTCCCATCCTACAGGTATAGGACTATTTCTTATAGACCTCAGGTGCTCATACTTAGGATCTCTAAACTTGTTCAGATCAACTTCTTTTGGTGGACATTTTCTCGGTCTTCCTCTCTTTCTTTTATTCTCATATTCCTCCTTTGGTGGATCTATTTTTCCAGACGTTGTATTAATTTGAGTTTCCATTTTATATATACAAGAAAATATATTTAAATGAAAATCAAAATTCGTTACTCTTATGTTAAAATAATAATTACACATAATAAAAATGACAGACACAGTAGATGGTACATCGCTTTCGAGTAAAGTGAAAGCGTTTTTAACCACAAAACTTGAAGAGAGGCGGAGCATTGTTTATAAGCTAAAACTAAAGCAAAATATTATCAAAATTTTGTACTACGTGTGCACTTTGTCTTCAGTTACAGTTTCAACAGTGCTAGCAGGTTTGTCGACAATTGTCGGATTTCCCGGTATGGTTATTACCATACTTTCAAATACTAATGCATTACTGACATCAATCAGTCTCAAGTTCAATTTGCAGGATAAAAGTAATAAATTAAATGCAGAAATTGAAAAACTATAACTTAACGAAAGATTTGACTTTGTGGTCAGTTGTAATGGAAATCTTACCGAGGCAGCCTATAATCAGATTATTTCTGAATTCGCATAAAATTCTTTAGTAAATGTATTAACAAATTTAAATATCGCAATTTACGGCGACGCTTACATCACGAATTTTTCTAGCAGAGGATCTGAAACGTATTGAAATCCTAAATCAACAAACGTTAAATTTTTTCGTAATATTAATTTCAAGTCTAAATCTTTCGCTCTGGGTCTAGATCTCTTACAAGTTTTGAAATGAATCGCCTAATTTTCATTAAAGGTGTACCCTCTTCAGGTGTTGCTATTAATTTAACACGAACTAGATTTATTTCCAAATCCATAAACATATTAGTTCTTCAATTATTGTTAAAAGTAAACATTTCAAATCAGTCGTAAAAACTGAAAGAATATATTCCTTCCACATCAGAATTAATTTCTTCATCATTAAATAATTTAAGAGATTCTAAGGTAATACTTTAAAAATGATTATATTTCCTAAGAAATATTTTGTTGTATTTATTTCGTACGCCTTGTTCTTCAGAATATTTTGTTATAATGGATAATACACGAAAACAAATTGCCATTAATTTCTTCAAATCAACATTATCTTTCATGCTAGCAATCTGTAGATACTTTTGTTTAGCACATCATATTTTTCACTTGGGAAACCGACATTAAAAATTAAATTATGCTTCATATCTAAATCTCCGTTCATTGAACCACCATTCACACGGAGTTTCGTATCAATATTGTTTTCTAGAGCAATGTCATTAGCAACTACGTTTTGTTCTACTTCTTTTAATATGTCTACTCTCAAATGTTCACCAAATTTGTTAATATAACGATCGCAGTACCCCTTTGTGATGACCGCATCGGTTTCTGGAGGATGTTTAACATTTAAAATTCTATTGTTGCTCATATTAATGTTTCCAGTGATTTCTCACCAAGTTTTATCAACTTTTATATTGTCGAGTTTATCAACAAGCTTGACAATAGGCCTGAAAACCGTGTCTACATGCTCCATCAAATCGTCAGTTGTTGAGTGTGATTTTCCACCGGTTTTCGATACAGTACTCATTTTATATAATGAAAATTTAAAATTTATATAAAAACAATGTCAAAGTATACAAACTATGGTCTAACGTTGACTAAAGGTCAACTCCGAAAACTAGAGAGCGCATGCGATCATGATAGAGGGGTTAAAATACGAATATCAAAAAAGAATTTATCGGGTAATACGAATCTTCCTCTAACCCAAACTCAAATTAATAAAATAAAAAAGGCTACGTCTGGAATAGAATTGTGTCTGAGCAGAGCATAATTAAAGTACATGAAAAAGAATGGAGGATTCCTGCCGCTGTTGGCAGCAGCCATTCCCGCCATCGTGGGAGCAATAGGTGGATTGGCAGGTGGAATTAGCTCGGCAGTGAACTCGACTAGACAGACTAATGAATTGAAGCGACATAATCAAGAATTAGAAAACATAACCAAACAACAACTCGGCACAGGCTTAATCAGTGACGCAATAGCTCCAATCCCCGTTGTAGGTACAACGCTATGAAATGCATTAAAGAAATTTGAACTCGGTGAATGTGTCAAGAATTTGAAAGGAGCTCAGTGGGGTAATGGAATTATATCTACAGAAAACAGGATCAGGAGCTTTTTAGAAAGACAGGAGGAGGCATAGAGGCAGGCTTCCCTCAATTTCTAAAATCGTTCAAAACCATTAAACCGCTAAGTAACTTTGATATAATAGAAAAATGTAAAGAGTTGAAAATAAGAAATTTCAAAGGTGCATGCATGCGTGATGAATTGAAAGGATCAATTAATAATAACGAATGTCTAATTCTTAATATTGACGCTAGTTCAGGAGACGGAACACACTGGACATTCGTCTACACCAAAGATGGTAAATGTTTATATTTTGACAGCTACGGTTTCGTGCCTCCTTTAGAAATTCAGCATTATTGTAAAGGAAAAGAAAATTATTACAACACATTCAAAATTCAAGCACCGAACGAAGTCATCTGCGGTCATTACTGCATTTACGTGCTTTATAAACTTAATAATGGATCTAAATTTACCGATATATTAAATGAATTATACGAGAGAAACAATTTAAAATAATAACTAATACATAAAAAATGGTAGACTCGGGTATTGATTATTCAAAAAAGTATCGGGAAATTATTGGTACAAGCTACGAAAAGAAACATCACGACATATTTCCTACACATATAAGAATGATAATAGCAGGCACTAGTGGATGTGGTAAAACTAAGTTAATGATGGATTTTATAATGGGAAAATTCGTGTATTACAACAATACAATGGTATATACAACGACGCCATATCAAGACGCATACGAATATCTTAGACTTTGTAATGATGAATCAAAAAAGAAATTTAAAACAAATAACGATATTGTTACTTTTCACAATCCTGACGAGGAAATTGTTCACCCATCTCAACTCGATAGAAATAAGACTCACGTTGTAATTTTTGATGACGTTATGAATGAAGATCAGAAAGTCATGACTGATTATTTTTGTCAAGTTAGACATAATAATGTAAATGTATTCTACCTATGTCAGAATGTACATCAACTGAAGAAGCATGGCATACGTCAAAATGCAAATATTTTTATATTGTTTCATCAAGATGAGAAGACGCTGAAATATTTCTATGCTACACACGTAAGCGGTGATATGACGTTTCAAGAGTTTAAAAAAATATGTAAGGAAGCGTGGACAAGAAAGCATGAATATATTGTAATAAATCTGTGGGAAGATCCTGAATGCGGTCGCTATATTTTAAATTATAATGTAATTTACTTACCTGAACAGTACCTAAAAATACATAAAAATACCTAATAATACACAATAATACCTAAAAATACATAATAATACTTAAAAATACATAATAATACATAATAATACCTAAAATACATAATAAACAATTTTTATGTGTCTAATAAAATGATGAAGGAGTTTGATATTAGCCGGCTTACAAAAGCCACGTATGAAGCCAAACAAATGTTTCGAAATGACATACTTGACAATCAACGGGTATATGAGAGCCAAGCAAAATTACTCAAACCGTTAATTGATACTGCAAGAGAGACAGCTAAAACTCTAGAACAAAAGATTGTCGACGATAGACAAAATCTGAACAACGTTTTAGTTCCCTTTACTAATGAATTGAAGCGTGCAACTAATCAGAGAGAGGCTATACAGGCAATGCCATTTTATGATTCGCCAATTCTTGAACGAGAATCCACACCAAAGAAAGATCATTTAATTATTAATTTAGACAAGAATCTCAATGAAAGTGATCGAGAGAAATGAAATAGAAGCAACATTGAAGGAGATTCAAACACATAATAGACGAATAGGGCAGTTCTTGGGAAATAACAGTAAAAAGAGTGCGGCTGAGAAAATGATATGTGAGTCTCAACAGAAAATGCTGGAAAAGTACAAGAGCATATTGACTAAGGTAAAAGCAGGGAGTGAGCTCGCCAGCGAAGGATGAAAGAAGAAGAAAAAGAGAAAACTTGTAATGCCTTTCGGTAAACAAAAGCGTGGTAGAGGTAGGCCTAAAACAGACCAGGTTATAATTTATGAAAGCCCAGATCTATGGGTTCGTCTACTGGATGAAACTATTGCAGCTCTACCAGCTGGAAACACTGGAGTGTATAATACCGCAGTTAGTATTTTGGATGAGCTATAAAACATTAGAGCAATCACCAAGGGAAATATGATGATATATATAAAAAACAATTTTAAAGTTATACAAAAATGGCGAAATTAACTCAGTCGAGCACATCAACAGATTTTACTACATATCTATATCCTCCAATAAGATTTGATCCTGGCAGAAAAAAATTTGAAGTAGCATTTATATCTCTGATGACGTACAATTCAATACCAAACATCACGGAGGCCAACTATAAATTTAAATATTCCACCGATAGTGGAAGTACTTGTAAGATAATCACACTTTCAAAGGGTGATTACGAATTAAAAGATATTAACGCTACGATTCAAAGGGTAATGCAGGCAAACGGCGACTACGATGCAATTAATGAGAAATATTATATAAACATAAGTCATTTAATTTTCGGAGCAATTTTGACTACATCACAAGAAAAGTACATGGTTGATTTCGGATTGGAAAATTCAATTGGGTCATCTCTTGGTTTCACCAATGAAAAACTGCCACACGGGATTCATCAATCTCCAAATATAATAGAAATAGAAAAAGTAAATTCGATATAAGTCCATTGCGATATTGTTACTGCGAGCTATCTTAAGAGTAATAAATCTAATGTGATTCATACATTTACCCAAAGAGTAAAACCAGGCTATAAAATAATAGAGAATCCTAATCCTCAATTGATATTTTTACCAATAGTAAATAGGCCAGAAATTCATAGCATAAACCTATGGCTGACTGATCAAGATAACAATCCTATCGATTTGATGACTTACTATTGTATTACTAATTAGAGAAAAAGTCTAATTAACAAATATTGTATATATTTAAAATGATTGTCAAAGAGAAATGCAAAGCATACCGTTCAAAACAAACTCTGGTACATGGAGGGGATTTGTCGATTCACTGAAAGTTTCGTACGTCAGAATCTTTTCTTTATCAGAATAAAGATTTAATTGCAAAGCCAATGCTAGGAGCATTAGGTGATATAGCGGCATACGGAATGACAGAGGGTAGTAAAGCACTCTTTAGAAAGATAGCAAACGAAAAAAACAAAAATAGTCGTCTAACTCCAGAATCGGAACAGATACTAGAACAACTAAAAAAGGGCAGCGGATTAAAACGATTTTAGTTTAAAAATTATTATTACATACATATAAAATGGAAACTGAAGTGCCAAACGAAATTTTCACACAACCATCGTCAATAATTGTTGACAATAGTGTAGAAAGTTTTCAATACTCCTCTTTTATTCCACAGACTAAAGCTGATTTTAATGATAACTCTAATGTTATTGAAATTGATATACCTGCAAGTGATTCGTATTACAACATATCTACGAGCTTTCTTAAAATTAAGGAAAGAATACTAAGAAATGATAATAACAATGCCGCCTATGATGCAAAAGCTCAAATAGCTTTCATTAATAATGCTATTCCATACCTCTTTTCTATTATTGAGTATGATCTAGAGTCTAAATCAATTGAATCATTACACTTTCCAGGACAGACTACCTCAATGTTGGGTTATTTGTCTTATTCTGACGATTTCAATAGCAGCGCGGGATTGAATCAATTGAATCAATGTTGGAGAAAAGACACAAATGTCGGCGCAGTATCCTCCAAATATAGACAATCTCCAGCAGTTGCAGCTGGCGCAGCCATTGTTGCCGATCATTTTACAACACGAGAAAATCCAGATTACAATGAAGGATTTGCGATTCGTCGACAACTTCTAATGAACAACGAAGCACCAGGCCAATTTTCATTCAACATTCCATTTTAACATCTATTTGGATTTTTCGATTATAACAAAGTACTTTACAATTTACGGCATACGTTGAGATTCACTAGAACGCCTGACACATCAGCAATTCATAAAGCGAATAACGTTTTTGAAGGTAAAGTTTTACTAACGGATATTAGGTGGATGGTACCAAGAATAAAACAGTCAGTTGAAATGATAACTTCACTGCTAGAGTCTGTTGTAAGTAAAAGGAAAATTCCAATAAGTTTTAGCAGAAGAACTGACCAACACTACAGTTACACGAGATGTACACGAATTTGAATGGATGATCAATAGAGACGCTGGAATGAAAAAGCCTAGATGGATAATTGTTGGATTTCAAACTGACAAATCAAGAACACAGGACCAAAATCCAGCTGTGTTTGATCACCTTAACTTGACGAGTGCTTTTGTTGAATTGAATGATCAGAGATATCCTGCAGATGAACTGAGAATAAACTTTGCTACAAATGACTATGTAGATTTCTGCACTATGGCAGATGAATTTAAGAAAGACACTTTGGTTTTAATCACTTAATTGGAGGTACACAGATCGATATGATGAATTACGAAAAGCTATTTCCATTTGTAGACTTTGATGTACGACATCAGAGTGAAAAAGTCAATTTGATGTTATGAATATGAAACTTAATTTTAAATTTAGTCAAAATGTTCCAGGACATACTCATATGTATGTTACGATACTTTCCGATAGAGTGATGTATGTACCTAACATCCGACGGTCAGACTCCAATTATTATAGATTAATAAGTTTTCTAAAATGAAATTACATTATAAAATTTAAATGTAATTTAAAATGTACTGTTTGAAATGTAAAAGGAAAATTTTCTCCATACAGACGTAAGTGAGGTTAAATGCTAGTAATAGAAAATTGCAAATTTCTTTTTGTGTAGTGTGTGGAAGTAAAAAGTCAAGATTCATCTCAGGTCAGGGTGTATTTAATAATGTGCTATCCGCCATTGGAAACACAGTTGGAGAAATACATTTACCTGCCAGACGTGGACAGTATGTACCCAACGGATCATTTAATGATCTAAATAAGTATTCTTATTGCGGACCAGGCACAAAGTACGAACAGAGAAATCGCGAAGGCTATCAGGGTATAAATGAGTTGGACGGAATATGTAAATTACACTATCAGTTTTATACCGCAAACACCGATACTGCAAGTCGAAATAACAGCGACAAAGCTTTGGAACATCGAGCATACGAAATCTTTAATGATTCAAGCTTAAATAGTGAGCAAAGAAATATGGCTCAATAAGTTTACCTCTTCATGAAATATAAGGCAAAGTTTGGTCTTGGCCAGTCAAAAAATGTATAGAGGGGTCCAACGAAGAAAAAGGCTTGAAGCTAAACGTTGGACCCTTTGAAGATTTAGCTAAGGAATTACACAAACCGATTCGTAGAAAATTTGCAAGACGCTAAGTTCACGTATCTGAAGTTGACGAAATATGGGGAGCAGATTTAATCGAAATGCAGGAATGGAGTAGAGTAAATAAGGGCTACAGATACATGCTTAACGTCATTGATGTATTTTCCAAGTATGCATGGAGCGTTTCGTTGAAAGACAAGAGAGGTGAAACAACTACAGATGCATTTAAACTAATAGTGTCATCATCCGGAAGACAGCCTAGACATTTATGGGTGGATCAGGGTAAGGAATTTGACAACAAAAACATGGATGATTGGTTAAAGAAACTTGATAGCAATAGATACTCTACATTTGGTGAACATAAATCAGCAGTCGTCCAATGATTCAATTGCAGTATCAAGGAGAAGATGTGGAAAAGATTTACTGCGGAAAATACGAGAAACTGGATTGATGACTTAATTGCAGAGTATAACAACACAAAGTACTCTACCATAAAAATGACTCTAACTGAAGCTAGAAAGAAGGAAAATGAAGCATTTACAATTAACAGTAGGAAGTATAGAAATTTGGAAAGTAACGCGAGTCGGAAATTCGAGATTTGGTGACAGAGTTCGAATTAGTCGGATTAAGGGATTATTTGAAAAGGGTTTCCTACCAAATTGGTCCGAGGAGGTGTACGTTGTAGACAAAGTAAAGTATACATCGCCTGTTACGTATATATTGAAAGATCAATCTGGTGAGGTATTAGAGGGAGGTTTCTACACAGAGGAACTTCAGAAAACTAATCAAGAATTATATAGAATTGAAAAGATTTTACAAAGGAAAAAGATTAAAGGTGTGGAACACGCCTTGGTTAAATGAGTGGGTTACAGTAAGAAATTTAATGAATGGATTCCCGTAGAACATTTGGAAAGTGTTTAAAGAAAGATTCAAATTCAGTATCAGTTTTTTCACTTAATTCACTGGTACAATTTCGGGGGCTAAAGGGTAGTCGCTATGGAGATCGTGCAGCGCTGCAGGATATTCCAAGTCAATTTCGAGGATACACTTCATTTCTTTCCAGTTCTTTTTCTGTCATCCGTTCGAACCTGTGTGTGGGTAGGGGCTTACTCATCGAGTACCCACAAAGATTGTTACTGTCAAGGTATTTGATAAATTTAGAAGGTTCATTAACGTTAAACTTATCATTCATGTATTTATTATTAGCTTTTGCATATCTGTTTGATATTGTGCTTACGCTATCTCTAATACCGTGCTTAATCATCAATAGCATGTCGTAGTCACTTAACAATTCGAGTTCAACTTTAGTTAATCTTAAAGTAGCATTCTAAGCTAGTCCTGGTGATGTGTAGTAGCACGCAGGATCTAAACTATAGTGGGTCATACATACATCTCTAAAATTCTCAAAGACATTTGCTAGTAAAAGAACATCAGATATATTGTACAAGTCGTGATAGTCTCGAAATGTTGTACAACCAAACTCTCTCCAAACAGTCTGTGCGTGTTTATAGTCTTCATCACTGATACTGGTATCGTTAGGTTTCGAGTAGAAAGCTTCCTTGGGCGGTAGTTTAGTTTCATCAAGTCTTTCTAGCGAACTTACATAATCGTACGGGTAAACTCCTTTTCTCAAAAGCAAATCCAATCGCCTGCTATGTTTTATTTTATTAGTCCATATTTTATCTCAGCAACATGCATACTCTAAACTACACTTTAACAGTCTCTATATTAAGTTATAATTACTAATACGATGAGCATAATATTTAACGCTCCTAGCCTATGAACATTGGGCCTAAAAGCTCCAGCGCTGTCTGATCGCTATAGGCACATGCCTCCCAATTAGTCCCCGCTGTCCTGCTGCATCCGTCCAGCAACCAACCCCGCTACCCGATAATTTTACACAGTTTTCTCAGCACGCTATGTAACTGTCCTCGACTGCGAATGCTTACGTCGACTGACCTCTCTCTCTCGCTGCTAGTCCGAATGATCTCGCTCTAGCTGCTAGCTAGCGCTTTATATACATGCACTAGCGTCATATATGAATACATCCTACTCTAGCGTCCTGTATTAATACAGTTATCCATTCATGTATTAATACAGTCCTGTATTAATATTGTCATGTATTAATACATCAAGTCATGTACTAATACATTAAGTCATGTGTATCAATTTATTCTCTCCATTACAAATGCATTGCAATTACCATTTCCTGTTGCCATCAATCTATTAAAGTTCTTAAATTAAATCCAACAGCAATGATTAATCTCACCTTCTGATATTAGTATTTCGCCCCACGCCCATAGCTTTTCATATCCAAATACATGAATAGAAATATTGTTATTCTTTTCAAATTTATCAATATTTTTCAAGTTAACCGGAAACTCAATACCATTCCAGTTAAATTCTTCAGCCTGCTTCTTTAATTGTTTATCGTTGCGCTTAGAGTTTTTATCCAATTGATTGAATGCTCTAGCTATACACCATTTGAAACACTGATTGTCTTCATTTTTCATATTTATAATAGCCTGCTTCTTCAGCAATTTTTCAGTAGTTTAATATAGGAACTACCTTGGAGTGGTTTGTATTCAACAGTATTAATTTCGTATTTCATAACCCTTCTAAATCTCCAATTACTACCGCGCATGTAAAAATTAGCCATCGACTCTAGCATTTTACCTTTAGTCTTTTCATACCCTCTGCGGTATCTGTGGATGGTAAAATTATTTCAGTTTTTGAAAGAAAAGGGGCGTCAGATAATGTAATTTTCCCAGTCTTCAAATCTACCCTCTCCATTGCACATGTTAGTATTAGATTAACTTTTGTCTGATGATTGTTGTTCAATAAATTTACCACATTTGGCTTAACATAATTAAGAAATGACACCGCATCGACCCCCTCTCTACCATCTATGGTATACTGCGTTGTAAATCCCTTTAGTGCTGATTTAGTTTCACGAATTCGTATTTTTTCTTAAAAATACTATTAACCACTGATATAGGTGCATCCGCTCTTTCATTAATTTCATTAATTATTCTTCTGGCAGGTTCTGCTATTAAATTAATCCAAAAATCAGCAAATTCACGTAATTTAGATTTGGCTTCCTCCTCGGTACACTTTACGTTAGCAGCTGACTGATCCTCCATCTTCACCACAGGTAAATGTACACTGGGCTGAAGAAGTGGAGTTGTAATATTTGGAACGTGAGTATCTAGAATTGGTGGATTTAATAGAGCTATTAATTCAGCCTTAAGCATTCTTGAATATCCACGCAACCCTCTTTCTCTTGCGATAGTCTTCAGTTGAGCAACGGTTTGACGTTCCATTTTATATAGCCAAGAAAATATATTTAAATAGAAATCAACTTTTTTTTTCTCAAATCGAGTAATGACTACAGCTCACTCGTATTTATACACTTGGATCGCCGCGGCGCGTGACTCATACGCATGACAAGCTATTTATAGCTGAATAGAAACTGGGTTTTTCCGTTGGTTTCTATTCTCGGTCAAATGATTATGAGTCATGGAAAGTTTTCAAGGTCGCGAGCTCGCGCGACTGTGAGTGGGCGTGCTTGATTTTACGCCTGAGCTAATGTAGGCTAGACTGTGCTATGATTAGTGTAAATTTTAAGGCAGAAAATAGAAATGAGCTAGGCTCAAGGCTAAACTGTGCTTAATATTCATGTAACATTTAAGCATCAAGGATAAATATTGAATTGAGCCATGTTTTATGCCTGGGCTGTGCTTGGAACATCAAATTGAGCTCGGGGAGTAAAATTACCACTACTCACCAGAATCTAAAATATGTATTAATAGATTTACAGGTTCTAAAAGTTTGATATCCATCTCCGTATCGAAAGAACACTTCATGAATTAAGGAAATTGTGATTAAAGCATATTTGAATGATAGATCAGAAAAAAGAATTACAATTAATATTCATTGGCAGCTGCCATCAAAATACATGAAGGATAGATTCAAATTTCACGTATTAGTCTTAGTCTTAGTGAACTGCCTACTGGCAGGTTCATGGTATATAACGCCTCCACTCTTCTCTGTCTTTCGATTTTCTCATCATGTCCACATATGAGTGGATATCTAAATCATCTAACATTCCTGATCTTGGTCTGCATCTGCTTCTCTTTCCTTCCATTCTACTTTCTATGTAATGAAAGCCAGAGCCAAGTTTTACGGAATCTTCCTGCTTGATAGCATGCGAGTGACAGAAAGATGACGGGACTTGAATCAGCACCTACAGATACGCTGTCAAACAGTATGCAAATAAGTTACAGGCTTAGTCCTTGATCTAGTAATGTTGGTAGGGGATATGGCGTAACGGTTAGAGTATTCGCCTCGGATACAAGTCGCCTGGGTTCAAAGCCCAGGTCGGTCAAGTAATGATGGATATCCCCTTGGGCCCATGGAAGGTTAATCTTGTATCGGAACTTGCCGCCGATCGGCGTTATCAATAGCAAAGGTACAATTAACCACGGAAAGGATTACTAATAACCTGCCAGAAAACTGTCAATCAGTCTCGATGACCGAACACCGGCCATAACACTGCTATAGAAACTGTCGACGGTTATTATTATTACTATTACTGATGACAGTGAATATGACCAAACGAGTTGTGTTAAAAAGTTGTTAAGAAGTTGTTGGTATTTTTAAACACATAGAATATCATGTCACAATGCAAAACTCGATTGCATAATACCTGTAGTACGTTGAAGCTAAATGGATTTCATTCCATAGGTCCGTGTAGGTCTCTAATCGTAGAACATTCACCGGTATTTCAGGCCGCATAACTTCACTAACTTTATGTAGCGGACACGTGCTATCAAAGCCCAGAGTTACTTTCAGCTCAGGAAGCCTGCTGATCACTTTAGCCCAGCACTCGCTTGATATGTCTTTAATATTCTGCAGCGAAGGCACGAAAATGACACAAAATAATTATCAATACTTTAATACTAAATACACAACAGTAAATGTACTCGAAATTTTGCAGAAAATTCTGTAAAGCGGCATCGCTTTCATATAATTCATATAAGTCATATATAAGTCATATAAAACTCACAGTTTATGAGAATTGCAGCAATGGATAAATATGCAACTAAGCAAAAATTGAAGAAGCTAGTAGGAAACCACTTCGGCTAAATTGATGTTTAGAAAAGGCTCAGATGTTGTGATGGGACCAAGTTAAAGATTAATGATTAGGAATATCACTTCTCAGCATTCCTACACAGTAGGGAAGTAGACTTTGAGTAGGAATGTGTGCTGTAGACTTGCCAATTGGATTTAGACGACAAGACAACAAGAGAGGTAAATATGCCCCTGGAAAACCAGATTTTGGAGATCATACATATTACTCATAATTGAAAAGAGAAGAAGTATTTGAAACTTCGGTACTATCAAAAGTAAAGTGAGTAGAGTAGGTAGAGCAATGGTAGGTTAGCACACATCTAGAAATTTGTAATATTTTGTAACATAATTTGAAAATTTCATAAAATAAAAACAAAACTGCACATACTCAATTGCCAGAAGCAGAGATATTCAATGAAACTGTGTTGAAAAAGTTACAATAACAAACAATAGAATTCTATGGAAAATTACAGCAGTCAACGTTCTGTTATAGTTCGTTATTATGAGAGAAAGTACTTATGATAGAAGATGGAAAGAGAAAAAGAGAAAGGATATAGCAGCCAGAAAGAGAGAGAGGATGAGTTGTCAAAGAGTTGTCATCTTGACATACCTTATGTTCCCTGCGGTGATAAATAGAAAGATGTTCTAAGGGAGTCCTGTTGTGTTCTGTGAACTTAAGCAGAATCTCTTCAGATATGCTACAACTGTAGAGCCTTAGACTCTTCAGCTTACGACACTGTGCAACGACCTGTCCATGAAAACAGATAAACAACATCGCCTCAGATAAACATGTTCACAAGAAATGTGCAAGTTAATAGATCCATATGTATTACATCACAAGAATAGGTGCATCTAAACAGTTCTGTGAGTACTATATCATAAGATCATATGCATGAGAACAATTCTATAAAAGCTGGTAAAGCTAATGTTAACATTAGTTTCCTCACTCGAAAGCGATGCAAGTGACGGACGAGCCCAGGATTTGAACCCCACATATACTGATCCGCGGTCAAGTATCTTACCGACATTGCCACTGGCTCCAGCCAGTGTAAGCTATATAAGTACCATATCGCAAAATTATTCGCATGCAAACATCTCTATGTAGTAGGCCCTATCATATCATAATATCACAAGTGAACAGGTATGCATACGTATCATATCACAATGTAAGTGAACAAAAAATAAATATCATAATGCAAAATGATGTTCAAAAGAGAAATACGTATCTTAGCATCAGCACATGTAAACAGAAAATGTTCATGTGAATATAATAGTAACATAGTTCGAACATATTCCGTACGTCCATAGATATACAAATTGAACATAAATAATAAAATATTACTAAATGAATAAATATGCTAAATACACACTAAATATGCGCACGTGACCTAAATATCTTAGAAATATAGGACCAGACATTAACAAAGGATCAATTACAAGTTATAAATATAAAGAGTCTTACACAAGATCTGCTAATATTCAGTTATTATTTACTTTTCATAATCAGATTATTCATTTACAACGAAATGGCAATCCAATTTAAATATATACCTTTGACTGCATCTGCTAATTTAGAAAATATTATTTTACAATACTTTGTAGGATCATAAATTTAAGTAATATTAAAGACAAGATTCAAGGAATACCTTTAGCATATGACCAGAATGGACTTTCGACACCAGCACTCTGTTTTGAATATCTAGCGACTCCAGCTGATCATTGTTCTCAGCAAGACGACAAAGAAGCTGACCATCTAGATTTACCCCCAAACCTCTCAAATCCACATGCTTTAGTTTTCCCAGAGCCGTAACGGCTACTGCATCATTTATTGGCTTAAACGGTGAATTCTGCGGTCCATCACCGCTACCACTCGGTGCATCTCCCGTAGTTTCCGTCCCATTCGACTCAGCATCCTTATTGTGTGCTTCTAGATCTTTATTATTACAAATTGGATTTTCACCATTGTCTGTGGCAGCATCAGATTCCTTTTCGTCTTCCGGTTGTTCATTATCTTCTTCATACCGATCATAACATTCGCTGGAGAGAGTGAAGGAATTTTCCTCGGACTGGCAGTCTTCTGATTCTGTGATCGGAGGTCCAAACAAAGCAGAGAGACAGTCGATGAATTCTTTCCCGTTGTACAAGACTGGATTGGTGCCAGTGAACTGAATCCTCAAGCATTCAAGTCTACGACCCGGTGATCTAGCTAGCAGCATAAGAGCTTTGCAAGCATTCTCTCTGTTATCCTGCTCTCCCTGATTGACCTATTAATCAAATAATCGATTAAATAATAATAGCAACTAAGTCATCATCATCATCTTCCCTTAAATCCCAGTTTAACCAGGGTCGGGATATGAATAGACCTTCTCCAGTCCTCCCTGTCCAACACCATATCATCAATCACCCCCTATTTTTGATGTCCTTAATTACCGCATCCCAAGTCAATCGTGGTCTACCTCTCTCTAGCTTAACATCCAGTTCTTCCCTCCAAACTCTCTTTAATACATCCTCATCTGCCATTCTCACAATATGCCCATACCATCTCAATCTCAACTGAGCCAACCTATCTCCGATCCCCTCAACATTCAAATTCATTCTCACATATTCATTTTCCATTCTGTCCTTCCTAGTTCTTCCACACATTAGACGCAACATTCTCATTTCTGCTACATGCAAACTCTGCAAATGTTCCCCTTTTAGTGCCCAATATTCCGAACCATACATCATTACTGGCCTTACCGCAGAACTACAAAATTTGCCTTTCAGTCTTAGTGGGATTCTCCTATCACACAACACTCCACTAGCAGCCCTCCACTTTGCCCATCCAGCCTGAAACCTACTAGTAACCTCCTTTTCCAACTCCCTATTATACTGTATTACAGATCCCAAATACTTAAAATCTGTTACCTTCTTTAGGAACACACCCTGACTTATTACTAAAGCTCCGTTTATCATCTCACCCTTCTATCTACTCTCTATATGCTCCGTTTTCTCCTTATTCACCCTCAGTCCTTTACTTTCCAGTGCCTCTATCGCGTTTTCCAACATCTCGCTTACTTTCTCCACAGTGTCTCCTACTATCACCAGATCATCTGCAAATAGCATGCACCATGGGGTCTCCTTAATAACTCCCTTAAGCAACTCATCCATAATCAATAATAACAGCAAAAACTGAAGTAACTGCATTAAATTGCATTTGCTTTAAATTAAGCTTTAAACCAAGCATATATCATAAATGGGTTAAATGCTTGATGTTACGAGGCAGAGGCAGGCCGAGGTTAGGAATGTTAGATGACTTAAATATTCACTCATATGTGGACATGAAAAGGAAAGCGGAAGACAGAGAAGCATGGAGGTGTTATATACCATGGACCTGCCAGTAGGCAGTGCACTAAGAGAGAGTGATGGCCTAAATTAATTTATACTGGATGAGGTTACATATTGCCTATTAACTCCCACATTTTAGTTATAATTACCGATAAATTGTATATGAAAGTTAGAGCACTATTCTTTATTCATTTTTATACAGTATCAATCTTTAGGTGTCAATTTTGTCATTTCTTTTCTTTTCTAAAGCAGAATTTCGGCCTAATAATAAATCTTATATAATCTCTTATGTTACAACAATATCCTTACTATTGTTATACAGAGCCTTCGTCTATTAACTTCATGCAATTCACTATACTACTTTACCTTGAGAACCAGGGTTCTAATAAAGCTTCCATAGTTGCGAATGAGATCTGTCAGCTGACTATGTCGAGGCTGTTGAAAGTTGAGATCACAGGTAGTCCAGACGTAAGAGCAATGAAAGCATTCGTTCCACGAGCGGCAAACCAGCGAGGCTCGATGTCTATCAGCCAGGCAGAGGTGTCGATATACTTCACATAGAATACATTCAGGCAACTCAGCCCAGGCCATGATTCAGTTCTCAGCAAATTATGCAAATATGGTTCTTTTAGGCCTAAACGTAAACAATTAAATATTATGATGATTCAGTTCTCAGCAAATTATGTATATACATGTATATTTCTTTGCGGCCTAAACGTAAACAATAAAATATTACGCTGATTCAGTTCTCAGAAAATTCTGTAAATATGGTTCTTTGCGGCCTAAAAGTAAAGAATAAAATACTATGATGATTCAGTTTCCAGCAAATTATGTTTATATGCCTCTTTGCGGCCAATACCCAAACAATAAAATATTATATGATGTCAGGTTAGTATTGGCAGCTCCATATGTTATCTTATTCTTTTATTGATAATAAACAAGAGATAGTTAAAGATATTTAAATATTTCAACTGATAATATAGTTACCGAAGATAGCAATACATAAATTATCTAAAGATAATTCTATATTGAAGTATCATGCCTATTTAGCTTATGGTGCTAGTTCTGGTTTACATTTAAGGATTAGGAGCTAGAATTATTAAGCGGAGGGCTGAATGATGCATATATTTGATATGTAGCAGTGTAGCATTAGCTTTGCCATCAATTTTCTGAAATTCCAAAACAGTTCTACAGCTGACCAATCAAGCAATCAACCAACTTATGATCTAAAAGGATATATAAAAATCAAATAGTCTTATAAGTGTTGCAAATATAGGAAGCTAAAATAATCGGCAGCAATATCTTTCAATATTTAGCACAGTGTATATTGCTATAAGATTAAAAGAGAAATGCAGTTCAATGCAGAGAGTCTTTCTTTTAAGTTAAATAAGCATCACAATGAAATCTTACTACATAATGAATTTAATTATTGGCATTGCTATTCCTAATTTTAACATCACAAAATTACATCAGGTAGCCAAAATCTTAAGAGAAATCATGTGGCAGAAGCGTCGTTATAACTGTGACACTATAATAAATTTAACTTCACAGTAATTAGAGTGCTACTGTCATTCGTGACAACATCGAGCACTACTGAGACAAATCCAAGCCAGTGAGCAAAAGGATGGTCAAAAATGATGCAAAATAGAAAATCCAGAAAACCAGTCCTATGATATAGGAAATTAAACAAAAGAAGATTTTATGTGACGTCGTAATTCATGGAAACTGGAAGGAAAAGACAGATGGAAAAGATAGGTCTTTAACAGTCTATGGAACAGTTCATAGGAAAGCAAACTCCAATGTGATTCAAAAGAAAACTTACGAAGAGTGGATGGAAGAGAATTCCAGATCTACGATGCAGTTTCCTGGAAACAATGATTCGATAGCTTAAAGCGAGAAGGTAAGATAGGTCGCACAGTGACATATATGGACGTATTCGACGAAGATCACAGGTAAGGGAGAAACATGCCTGTGAAGTGTTAGTTATGTGTTCGTGGAAGGTAGACCTACATTTATCAAAGAAAATGCCAAGATTCCTCACTAGAGATACAAGATTCCTCACCAAATATACGGGTGATATTGTAATACCCAAAAGCAGTTGAGCTTTTAACAATTGTAGGAAATCTGAGGCTTTGCTTAAACTATATGTTGCAAGAATACATCAATAGTAGGTAAATCCTGCAACATTCTTCACAAAATTTAGTACAATCCATGAATAAATTTAAATAAATCAGCAATAATGATATTTGCTGAATTTTGGCCATTACATAAGTTCTGATATTTAAGTCCTAATCGTGTAGTTCATTATTAAAACTACTGGTGAGTCATTAGTATGCTTCAGGATTTGTTTCCTACAGTTTTCTGACACTAAATAACGCAACAGCAACAACAACAATACGATTAGAGTGCCACTGTTGTCTACGACAACATCGAGCACTATGGAACCAAATCAAAACCGATGAGCAATATGTGGGTGATCAATAAACGGTACGAGCCAAAATCTTGGTTATTAGTCTAAAGAAGGGTACTAGCTCAATAGAGGTTAATTTTTGTTCTCAGTTCATGGACATTATATGGATAGGAAAGATCAAAGAGGAAAACTTTTAACGGCCTAAAGGCTGATCAGGGGTAAAAGAGGGAGTGCATAGAGAGAGATGGAAGAGAATTTCAGATGTGTGGGGCAGCTTGCTGGAAGGAGAGCCTAGACAGCTTGCTGCGAGAAGGAATGCTCGGTCTCTCTAGAGTATCTGACTAGAGGATCTGGTAGACTGCTTGGAGATAGGCTGCCTCACTGTAGGTGAGACATGTAACCATTGCCCGGTGTAGTGATGGTCTTGTCTGTTAGAGAAACTGTCTTGTATAAAATACATTCTCTGACCTTGAGCCAGTGCAAGGACTTCAGGATTGGAGTAACGTGAAAATATTTGGAGCTACGAAAGACTACACGTGCAAGGGAATTCTGAATGAACTGTAAGCTATCAATCTCGTAACTGGGAATATTTAGAAACAGGGAGTTGCAGTAGTCCGCTTTGGATTGCACGAGAGCAGCACCAATGGTAGAGGCAGTCTCGAGAGAAAGATATGGTCTTACTGAGTACGTCAATCTAACCGGTATATACATACCTATTATTGCAAATGAATGTCCTAATTTAATTTGTTAAGGAAATCTCGAAGACCAGTAACATCATATCCCAATTTAAAAACTCATTCGATATGTAAATACAAAAAGCGAGAGCAAATATTATATTGGGAAAATTAAATTAGTTAATGACAGTGAAACAAACAATTCACCAAATATATAGAATAAGTATTTCTTTATTCTGCGTAACTCACCTTCTTATAAAAGTTATACGTTTAAGCAAAAAATGAGTCACAGCCGGTTAGATTAAAAATTATTACCAAAGAAACCATATAAGGTAATACAGCGATGAAGCCCTTGAGTTTGTAAACATTGCACTGTTAACATCAGCAATTCTACAAATGAGAATGCAATTAAAATAAATAATTTTATGCCAAATTACACTACAAAGCATAGCAATCTCTAGTCTCTCTACTAACTAAATGTAATTTTGACATAAATCGATCCATTTTACAATATGAATTCCTGAAATGAAATGAATTCCTGTACGTTGTATTACAGTACATTATATAAAGATTAAATATGCGACATTTGCATGGATATCATTAGTTAGAATGCGTGATATAAAGAATGCATTCATCAGAATATACACGAGGTATAAACTTTATAAAAGTATTTTGTAATTCTATGTACAAAATCTTTTGCATTTGTGTTATGACAAATTTTGTGTTTTACTATCAAAGCCGTGGTACCCTAGCAAGAACTGAGGATTTGGATAAGAGCGCGCCGCTAAATATCAACAAACCTGTGATTGTTGTGTGTGACTGAAGTAATTATTTAATTTTTTACTTATTCGATCGTTTACGATAGATATTTCGGTTTGGCTCTCTTATGTTGAAGGTTTGTTTATCAGCTTCTTTTAGAACGAATAAATTTTTTGATGCACTGATACCATTGTGATGGTTAGAACCACTATACTATATATATATATATATATATATATATATATATATATATATATATATACACACACACACATATATATATATATATACACACACACATATATATATATATATACACATATATATATATATATATATATATATATATATATATATATATATATATATATATATATGTATACACACTGTGTTTTTTATAACTAATACCCCAAATTGTTTTAACAATATAGTCATAAGAAGTTGACCGATGTTCTTGAAATTTACAGTACTTGACCAGCAGCGAATTCTACAAAACATAGAGAAATTTCGTTTGAATATCTTTAATAAAGTTAAAGTTATAGTTTTGCGAATGTGAGTGGGGTCAGATAAGAAATTTCCAATACAGGATTACGGGCGTGTTACATTTAACGTAGATTATCTCTTTAAAAATGCTAACACGCAATATAAAATTTCTGCTAAAGCAATTTTGAAGAGCAATCATTTCTTTTCAAAACAACATAAAATACCAGCTGATATGTTCTTAATTGGCAAAGTTATCGAACTTTTTATGCATGCAGTGCATGAAGAGAATAAACGAAGAAGATAACGCAGCTGCAGTGGCTGCGGTGTACCCAGGCATGCATTAAAAGTTCAATAACTTTGTCAATTAAGAAAATATCAGCAAGTATTTTACGTCATTTTGCAAGGAAGTGATTGCTCTTCAAAATGGCATTGGCTGAAATTTTGTGACGTGTTCACTATTATTTTTATAGAGACAATTTTAAGCTGCATGTAACATGCCCGTAATCATATACTGGAAATTTCTTATCTGACCCCACTCCTATTCGCAGAGCAATAATTTTTACGTTATTAAAGATATTCAAACGAAATTTATCTGTATTTGGTACAATTGGTCGCTGGTCAAGTGCTGTAAATTTTGAGAACATCGGTAAACTTCTTACAACTTTATTGTTACAACAATTTGGGGTATCAGTTATAAAAAACACAGTGTCTATATATATATATATATATATATCTGTATATATATATATATATATATATATATATATATATATCTGTATATATATATATATATATATCTGTATATATATATATATATATATATACATATATATATATATATATATACTAGCTCACCTGGCGAACTTCCTACGGCCTATCAACAATATCCATCTATCTGTATCTCTCTATCTATCTATCTAAGCCTATCTATCTATCTCTCTCTCCTATCTCTCTCTCTATCTATCTCTCTCTCTCTCTATCTATCTATCTCTCTATCTATCTCTCTCTATCGCTCTCTCTCTCTATCTCTCTCTCTATATATATATATCTCCCCCCCTCTCTCTTTCTATCTCTCTCTCTCTACCTATCTCTTTCTCTATCTCTCTCTCTCTATCTCTCTCTATCTCTCTCTATCTCTCTCTTCCTCTCTCTCTATCTCTCTCTATCTTTCTATCTATCTCTCTCTCTATCTATCTATCTATCTCTCTATCTTTCTCTCTCTCTATCTATCTATCTATCTATCCATCTATCTCTCTATCTCTCTCTCTGTCTATTTCTCTCTATCTAGCTATCTATCTCTCTATTTGTCTATCTATCTCTCTCTCTCTCTGTCTCTCTATCTCTATTTCTATCTATCTCTCTATTTTGTTTGATATATTAAGATTGAAAAAATTACACAATTTTATTCTTAAGAAACTTATAAATTTTTTAAAATCTAATTTTAACAAATAAAAGTGACCCGAGCCAGAATCGAACCCCGGACCACATGATCTAAAGTTTAGCAGAGACCTACGCCTAAACCTCCTTTTCTTTAATTCCCTTTACTTTGGACTGATTATCTGGATTTTGGAATTTGCACCGTTTTTGGACCTTCTTTTTGCTCGCCGGCTTGATTTTGTCTCAATAGTGCTCGATGTTGTCATTGATGACTGTAGCACTCTAATTGTTGTTATTATTATTATTATTAGCGCCTATACCACAGGACTATCAATGCTTCCGTTAGAAAGAAGTTGAATAGATGACGTCAACATATCGTATTCTAATAGTAGTGTATATAGATGCAAGTCACTCGACAGATGGGAGCATGTTATGATTTTGACAAGTTTTAGTTAATCCGTTTTTTTGGTCAGTAGGATATTATGTTTTAAATATTGCATTGGATATTATGCAGGAGCTGCTGGAGACGAATCCAAAATGTCCGAGATCATTAAAATCTGTCCAGCCGTTCTTGACTTCTAAGTGCCATTACGAACACGACTTTGTTTTATATATATATATATATAGATATATATATATATATATATATATATATATATGTATATATAATTATAGTATATTATATATATATTATTATATATACTATATATATACTATATATACTAGATAGACTTATCTACTATTATACTATATTATATATATATACTATATATATATATATATATATTAATATATATATATATATATATAGGTAGGATAATGGTCATTGCCAGTTTCCTGTGAAAGACTTAGAAAACAAAGACTGTCAAAGAGTCATTTTCAAATCATTAGAATTGATACTAGAACTCTACCCCTATGGGTTATTGCATAGGTCTCTGTTTCCGCTAACAGTTGATACTGTACGGAAGCATCTCATTATGTAATTGGTATATATTGCTAACATTAAACTTTGTTTAGGTTGTTACGAGTAGAATTTATCCAGGATTAGATCTTGTCCAGGATTATGCTTCAAGTAAGCTAAGAATAGATGCACAGTATGTCCATTAATTGAACCTTAAGTTAAATGTAATTTACATTTAAGCAGATGTAAATGTAAGAGTAATAAACAAAGTATATATCGACTCCACAAGCTTCTGTGGCTTTCAAGCCGTTTGTTTGATCTAAGTAAAATTGGTACAATTGAATAAAGTGAATTAACTGGTTGATTGATATTTTTATATTCATTTGCACTAATTTCTTTCGAAGATATACTGTATTTGTGATGTTTTGATTTGTATATTTAGAGTTTGTACATCCACTAATGGAGCAAAAAATTAACAATTCATCAAATTGTGAAACAAACGAAATGGGAAAAGATGAGGCACAGACAAAGAAGTTTACTTTCAGTTCAGAATTAACACTTGAAAGATTGTAAGTTATTGTAAAAATGGTTCGTAAGTTGTAGAGGGTATTACTAGTTTTTTTGTTCGTATAGTGACACACATAACATACCGCATGTGCTACATAGTGTCCCTTCTTAAGTTGCTGTTTTTGTATTTTTCATTATTTCCTTCATTCCCCTCCATGGTTATTAGTAATCTTTGCCTTTCGTTGGCTCATCAGTTGCAGCCGGCGCGGATTTAAGAATAACCTTCCAACACCCTCGGGATTTTTTCTTTCAAAGCTGTCAACACTCGGTCTTCCAAGGTGGTCACCCACAAAGTACTAACCGGGAGCAATGGAGCTGAACTTCATTCAATTGATGCGCAGCTTAACCGAGTGCGCTAAATCCCGCCCCGGAATTTAACTCATACTCTGCGCAAGCTTTTGTTAGCGATGGTAGAAGAGTTTGGGAAGGTTTCTGAGATCTTATATGTACCTTGTGATTCCCGATCCTAGGTTCATAAATCCAGGATTTGTGAGAAACTTTTGAACGTAGATGTTTGGTCATGGTAGCAGGTTTAAGACCATTCTGGAATAAGTGTAAAATCTCATTGTGACAATATGTCTGACTCTCTCCATCTATAGAGGTTTTGTAATTACATATTTTGGTTACATTTAACTCAATAGATGTATCCTTTATTTTGTGGGGTCACTGAACAATATACCAACCATAGATCACATGTGTCGTAAGAGGAGAGGCAACTAAGCAAAAACTTAGAAAGGTAAAAACACTGTTTCAGAAGCCATATTTTTCAAAGATAGGATTGAGTAAGGCATTGGATCATTAGAGTTGTCACTGTTGTTAACATGTAGATAAGACAGAGCCATTGTGAAGGGATTAGCTTGTTGATTGAAGGATTGCTCTTTATGGAAAGTAAGAGTATCCAGACATGTGTATCTAGGCTTTGCAATTTGACAAAAAATCTGGAATTGAGAGAGAGAGAGAGAAGTAAATCTACAGTTATTGATTTTAGGTGTAATATCTTACAAATTGAAGTATATTTTTATTTGAATGTTTTTAAAGGAGAGAAATACAGTCGGAATTTTCTCAAGAACGTAACTGGGGACAGTATCATACTCCTCGTAATCTTCTGCTAGCGATGGTAGGAGAGGTTGGGGAGGTTTCTGAGCTCTTGTATGTACCTTTCTATTGTACACAAACAATAAAATTTACCATCAAATATCAATTATTTACACCTGTACCCGTGTTGTTTCCGGGTTGCTGAAGAATTGACCTACCGTAGACTGCATGTGTCATAAAAGGTGACAAAGCACTAAGATACAGACCAACATCATAAAGATCATTTGGTTGTTAAGCATCTAGGCTCTACAAATTGCTACGAAATTTTCTAAAGTTATCCTGATCCTAGTTTAGCTAGGATTCAAAGGACGATAATGATTATAATGATGATGATGATTAACACTTTATGATGCGCTGAACTCTCATAGTGTCATAGACAAAAGTTTTATTTATTTATGACTTTAAAACTAGACCTTGTTAGTCACCTGAAATGAGTTCAAGCTGTTTCCTAACTGCATATATTGTAACTTCTATTTAATTTTGAAATGTTTTTGCATTTCCAGTCAATGGAAAGGCGAATGTCCAGTTGGTCTACCAGGTATGTTTTTTATTATTAGAAATTCCTAATTTAATTTGGCTGCTTTTATTTTTATACAAAATTTAGGCTTTTACTTGGTAGTTCTTATTCTATTGTTTACTTTATTTTTAGATATTTTTTATTAGGTGTGCATACTTGTCCTGTGGAGACTTTATCAGAGGACACTTCTTTATCACTTCTGACACTTTAATCGAGATAATGAACATTGTCATAGTTAAATGTTTAGAAAAATTTTCATTACCTGTTTATCTTTTTTCATTTCCAGTTGAAAATTCCTTTTCATTATCTATGAATTCACTTCGAGTTTTGTGTATACACATGCATGGCATTGTGTATACACGTGCATGGCATGTGCCATGCATTGCACGTGCCATATTATGCTAAATCATAAATACATAGAATAGTTAATAGAGTAATTATAGTGGCTTTTTGATTTTGATAATTTTAATTAATGACTTAGCTGAGTGCAGTAATTACAATTCTCTTTCTCGACCAGTCAGGATTAAAGCAGAAAGTCTGTTGAGGAAGAAATGAAAAACTAGCTTTTACTGATTAATCAAATTCAATGGCACTATTGTAACAAACGAGTAGTGCAATTCTTAAACATTAAAATTAGTTATATTGATACTGTTAATAGTTTTAAATCAGAAAATATACTCTTTCATTAGAAGCAATATTTTTTATTTAAAATCTATTGCTTGTGTTATGTTTTTTAATGGTGTTAGCACTAACGTTACTGATGTAACCTTTTTGCTAGATTGGAGTGAATCAGATAAAGTCGCACTATCGGAGGAACTCAGTGATGTCCTAATCTATCTCGTACGACTCTCAGAACAATGCCACATTGATCTACCTCAGGCTGTTCTGCGTAAAATCTCGCTCAATAGACAGAAGTACCCCGTCGATCAAGTGTTTGGATCGAGCAAAAAGTACAACGAGTATCCTCAAACAAGTACAAGAAATGGAGAGTCGCACAGTAGTGCCGGCGAGGCTTCAAACGATGATCGATGAATTGTAAATGATATGTATGTTAATAGTGTATAAGATACTTACTTTTAAAAAGTTATACCCTCAAATAGGCTCATCAGAAATAATTTAAAATTGAATCAAGATCGAAAGCTCTTTGTATATGAATTTAAAGTTTAGAAGTTGAGAAAGAACAAAGTATAACTATTGAGGAAATTTAAGTATGAATCATGACACTCAGCGTTACTTCAGACCGACAGAGCTGGCTCAAGATAATTATAAATACTACTAGAGTTAGATTCAGGATTATAATTATCGTTCGCATTATGTAATAATGATCTTTAAATTACAGTTATATATAAGTAGAATTTTTGAATATTCTACCTAGTAAATGTTTACTGTTTAAGTGTGTTTTATAAATATTGTTAAGTGTAGATCATTGCAAAAACTGTCCATTCATTTTAAGAATTAACGTTTAAATAAATAGTGTTAGCAATTTGCATTTAAGTTGTGTAAATGAATGTGCTTAAACAAACATGTAACAGCTATATTGAAACCAATAATAATAAAAGGTTAACGTCTGTTTCCTCGTGTAAGGATGATGTCAATGTAGCGATTGGCTTACGTACAAGTATGATTTCTGAGGTGGGTTCCTAGTGACTTTCACATTAGTTGCTCAGTCGCTTCTGATTGAAATTAAAATAAAACAAAGATAATGATATGCACAGCCCAGCTATGCTGCCCAGAAAACTATAGCAGTTCTCTTAACATTTCTTATTTCATCTAATTCTGAATGCAGAACAGTACGCTAAAGATTTTAATAAATGACATCATAAAAAACAAGTCTTTTGTTTTTTATTAAGTAAGAATTATTTAGGACTGACAGATGACCATTACCATCTAATGGTTCTCCAATAGCCCAATCAAGCATATTCTAACTGGCACACATCTACTTGCAATGTTTTTACTTTCTGTCGACTAATTCCAATAAATGAAATTAAATATAAAGGCAGGATGTAATAAAAGCTAATGTTAACGTCAGTTACTTGAAAGCCTTGTCAGTGACGGGCAAGCCCAGGATTTGAACCCTGCACATACTGATCCACGATTGAGTATCTTACCGATGTCGGTAACATGATGGCACCATGTGCCATCACATAACAAATATCAACATGAGGCACCAAAGTTGCAGCGTGACATTAAAAACCTATCCTAACAATTGGTTAATTTCTCATTTGCCAGTATTTGATTCCAACTGGTATATCAGTGTTGAAGCAGAGCCCGCTGATTGTGATGCTGTAGTATGATGTTAGCAATGAGAGCCGTCCAGCCTGTCTGATGACTGAAACAATCAAAAACATCACCACTTATGTGTTACCATCTTCAATAAAAACCTTGCATACTGTGAAATAAAAAACAAGGAGTAATTAAGCAACAATTTGATTATTCCATTAAGTGTTATTTTAAGTAGCATAATAGGTGCTAGGAGGAATGATAATGCTGAATTAGGTTTTTATAATTTTAAAAATACACAACATTTTACCTAAGTAGTATACATTAATTATGTATATCAGAGTATATATTAATTATTAATATATTTAGACTACAATTCTACTTGTATTAATTCTATGAAATTATATCTGGCAGCTTGAAATCAGTAATAATGCCGTTAACAATTGAGTTTAATTAACTTAAAGACTACTACGGCTTTATTGATGTTCATAGAAGCAATGGCTCAATAAAATCCAATACGATACTGCTCAGAATACTAGACTTACCTAGCCCCACAACCAGCTCCATTGTCTCCATTGAAATATTCGTAGAACAGAACTAACTCCTTAAAGTTTGGATCGCTTGCATATCGCTTCGCATAGTCACCTATTAAATTAGTCAAAACTCAAAACACGTAGAACCACTTATTATTATTAGCAGTACTATTATTAACAAAGACAATTCATTTAGTAAAATAATAATAATCAGTTCTGATCCTTGAGACTACTGTAATCTACTGGTATCGGTATACCTACCTTCACAGATTGCGGTGTAATTGAGAAATCAAATTCAATTAAGTAATCAATTAACTACTGTTACAAAGACTACAACGCTTCTACACGACCCACGTTACTGTTCTCCAAGGCTTCAGGCTGCGGCACTGCTTTCAATCCAATCATTCACATCTATAAAGGATAATTAAGCTTTACTTGATTAAAAATATTACAAAACACTTCTAAAGGCTTAGTTAGTGTAAAAGTATGATCTTTATTTCATAATATAAGAGTCCTATAATTACTGTACCTAAGGCAATATAAATGACATATATTTTTATGTTATAACTCTCTGATTTTTTCTTCTACATAAATTTGGAGAACGATTACTAACTGCACAATGATCTACAATCTTTAATAATCGTGCACTAATCTACACACATTACTAACCGTGCACTAATCTACACACATTACTAACCATGCACTAATCTACACACATTACTAACCGTGCACTAATCTACACACATTACTAACCGTGCACTAATCTACACACATTACTAACCGTGCACTAATCTACACACATTACTAACCGTGCACTAATCTACACACATTACTAACCGTGCACTAATCTACACACATTACTAACCGTGCACTGATCTACAGACATTACTAACCATGCACTAATCTACAGACACTACTAACCGTGCACTGCCCTACAGCCTTTACTATCAGCCGTGAAGATGCCGATGAGACGTTCTCGTAGGTTAAGCGTAACCCTGTTGAGTGATACGCTGTTGTCTGATTTACTAGGTAACCGCACTTTAGTCCCTTCCCCAAACCAGCTTCCAAAACTATCCAATGATTCCAGGATCAAGTAGTTCACTGCGAGCAATCAATCAAAGCAACAGTCAAGCCGATTACTGAATAGATTAGCTAATTTCTAGATTTGTAGATTAACTTAACAGTAATCTCTAACGCAAAACTTTTATAATTAAATTAGGCATCTCTCTAATATATAACATTATATAACTCCTCTGATTATGATGCAGTTTATAAAATCAGTTAATGAATTTTCACCATAGACTTGGATATTCAAGAACAAATTAATCTTTAAAAGCTGCTTGAATTCATCAACAGTTTACAATTATTGGTCTTAAACATAGTAATACGAGACTGCCAACCACTTTCTTCAAATGTTTCTTATTGGCCAGTCATGTTATAAAAATAATTACAAGAAAAGTGCCATTATGAAGCCAGTTTAACGTATATTTCCATATCACAACAGTACAATCGAGAAGGTTTAGAGGAGATACGATTTCATAACGTCTTGCTTGCCCGGCGAGTTTAATGCGAACTGGGTACCAGGCGGTACGATGTAGAACAGTAAATATATGCACTCCTGTTGCATGATTGGCTTATAAGAATGATTTGAAGAAAGTGGTCTGCAGTGTCTCGCATCACTGTATTCAATAACAGTAATTGTAAACTGTTTCTGAATTGAAATAGCTTTTAATAGTTTAAATTTGTTTTGAATAAATACGAACTGCATAACCACACGGTTCCCCTCCAGTTACTGTTTCCTCCAAACATGGAGCTGCTCGACTCCCCGGGGTCGTACGACACTCTAAAGACTTGATCATTCGCTGACAGACTGTAAGCATTTTCTCCACTGTACGCCTGCAAAAATCCGTCAATCAAACTCTTACTGTGCAAATCATTCCGTCTATCTTTCAATCAACTAATCCGTAAATTACTCATTTAATTAATCAGGTAGTCAATTAATCACTATATCAATATATCAATCAATCTAGAAACTAATTAGTTAAGCAATCAAAAATTATCAAAGCAGGAATACGTCAATCTCACTTCTAGAAATCAACACATTCCACTTCTGACCTATTGACATCTCAGCCGCTAACTTCAACAGGCTCGAAACCAAACCTGCTCGTCCCTGATAGCCCACCGGGCAATTTGGAACTGACGGTAACCCAGGCTATAACATTAAAAGTTGATAAGCATAATGCCATCGGCTTCTCTGCTATATTCTAGCCAATAGTGTAAAAAAGTCGAGGTAATAATAACATCTATAACAATTTAAGAAGTTACCTGCCTAATTATAATTACTAAATATACGGCATTGCAATAATTGCGGAATGACTATATTTCCTTTTTTGTTATTATTCTACAGAAGTGAGAGCGTTATGAGGCTTTAATAGCCTTTCAGAGACAGAAAAAATAGCTACTCAGAAATCTGAATATCAATTGTGAAAATTGTTTTGTATAAGACTACTGACCATAACATAACAACAATTACAATGCTACTGTGGCCCATGATAACATCGAGAACTGCTGAGACAAATCCAAGCCGGTTTGCAAAACGAAGGTCCAAAACCGTACCACTCCAAAGACAATTGAATTAAAGGAAAAGAGGTTTACGTGCTGGTCGCAACTCAGGGACAATGGACGAAAAGAATAGATGAAATAGGTAGGTTTTCATATACTATTCATTTTATATTCAGTATATGAAGTATACTGAAGAGTGAACATAAAAAGGTAGGTAATTAGTTACTAAAATGGTGTGATAAATATAAAAGAGTCAAAGCGGGAGAGAGAATTTAATCGTAACCAAAAATTAAAGACCAAGGAACAAAACTGACGGTAAAGATTCAATCATCGAAGCTTCCTTCGACGTCCCTGACATCATCCCTGAATGAGGATATAGACGTTAAACCTTTATTATTATTCCTTGCAACAATATTAAGTAAATTCATATGCAATAGTGAAAGAAGTGATGATGACCTTAGAGAGGGCACGAATTCCATAATCAGACAGCAGTTCTTGTTCATCAAGCGCGTAGTGAAGCAGACTAGTTAGCTGTGACTCACTGACCAGGCTTAGTAATATCGGCTTCTTTATTCCTTTATTCGACGCTTCATCCAACTGGGTTATAATTAAATAGTAAGCAATAAAACGCATTGTAAAGACAGCAACAATTTTAACTTAAAAAGGGCAAATCAATTACTTTAAACGTTTCATTAAATTGTTGAGTTTAGAATCAGCTTTCGATACAAGAGCGTTCAACGAAACATTTGATAAACTAAGAACACTTGAGCACAAGAACACTAGAAGTAAATAGTTACAAATATTGAACTATAGTAGGTATTATTTGCAATAACTGACTAACATGTCGAAGGAAAAATTCTATATGAATAAGCTAATACATACAGAAGTCATTCTCCCTCTAGTGACAGAACTGAGCAGAGTGTTCAGATGCTTTGTGAAGTTTGACAGATTTCTGTATCTATCTTCAGTCAGCTGAAGTACAGGGAACAAGCTGACAAGACCAATCATACAGCGAATCCGCACGTCATGTGATACCTTGTGAGAATCGATAAACCTATCGTAAAAGAAACCATCGGCGGAATTCCAGAGACCTGAAACAGAAACAAATGTTGGAAGCAGAAAATGCTTAAAGATCTTCATAAGTTGCCTCAATATTCAGGCAGCACCAAGAAATTTTAATATCTTAAAATGCAATTATAATATATAACATCAACTTTATAAAGGCATTTATTATAAATAACCTCTCTCTCTCTTAGTGTACTGCCTATTGGCAGGTCCATAGCATATAACTCCTCCATATATTTCTATCCTCTGCCCTTTCTTCACATCAATATATGAATTAGCTATCAAATCATCCAACATTCCAAGCATTGGTCTTCCTCTAACCTTTTTCCTTTCATTCTTCCCTTAATTACCACTTTCAGCAAACCATTCCCTCTCAGTATATGACCCGCCCAGTTCTTCTTTCTATTCCTTATGAAATTTCTCTCTCTCTTAGTGCACTGCCTACTGGCAGGTCCATGGTACATAACGCCTCTACTCTTCTTGTCTTCCGCCTTCCTCTTCATTTCCACATATGAGTGGGTCTTTAAATCATCTAACATACCTAATCTCGGCCTGCCTCTGTCTCTTTTTCCTTCCATAATAATAATATCATAATATTATCAATTGTCTATTTATGCCAACCCTATTTAACAATTCTTCGTTTGCAATTTTGTCAGTCCATGATATTATGAAATAAGTAATATCAATTTATAATTTAGAAATTATTTATAGAATAGATAACAATTATATAAAATCTATATAATAGTTTGAAGTGAAATAAAATATTCAAAAATAAGGTGAAAATAAAAATATCAGGTATAAAATAATAAAATGAAAGTCATAAAAACAATCGCAGTTAAAATACCCATACATGTTAGTTATGATGTTCACAAATGCATAAGCATATGCTACATAAAAGTAGAATATCAAGTTTAAACAGTTTCTCAAACTCTAAGGCAGCAATTTAAACAATATTAGTACTCATACGCCTATCATCAATATCAGAATATTCAATATTGTTGACATTTTTTATCTCAAAGTCTAATTGGGCTTCAAACTACAAATATCAAAGTCAATTTTTTCACTAAGATATACACCTAACTATTAGTTGTATCAGATAAGTAAGACAACTAAATTAAGAACAAAGTAGAAACAATGAGCAGGGCTTAGCGCATTGGTAGAGTGTGTGCGTCATAAATGAAGTTAAGTAATATCGGGCTTAGTTATAATTTGGATGTGCGACCACTTCGCAAGACCATGTGCTAACAGTTCTGAATAAAAACCATATGTTGTGGGAAGATTATTCTTAACTCTGCGCTATCTGTAAACAATTCTATCAAAAGGCAATGATTACTAATAGAAAATGTAGTGAGGTAGAATATAGATTTGTTTCTCTCTTCGACTTTTTCTATCCACCAATGTCCATGACCTGAGACCAACACGTACACCTCCATTCCGCTAGCACCCTTCCTTGGACTGACCACCTGGATTTTGGCTTGCACCATTTATGGACCCCTCACTCTGCTCATCGGATATAATTTGGTTCCACAATATTCGATGTTGTCATTGACAACAGTAGCACTCTAATCGTATTGTTGTTGTTGTAGTTGTAGAAATAACGAAAATTTCAAAAAGAGCAACTAAGGAAGCAAACTTTGTAACACGTGTGACGTCATGCATGTAACAAAGGGAATAAAAAGTTATATAGCTAAAGAGGTACTAAATAAAGAGAAGCTACAGAGTCGTTGAAAGCTTAAAGGCAAATGAAATAGTAGATCTGAAAGAACACGTGCCTGACGATCCATTGATGTTATCAACTATGTGGGAGAAGTACGAGAGATATGTAATGGCCATGTCCTCATAACATTCATCCAGCTGCGCTATCTCTAATGCTATATCCAGCATACACAGTGCATAGAATGCCATCCAGGCAGTAGCATCTGCCTACCAAATAAAACAAACATAATCTCTCTCACAATGCAGATTTCAATTGCATTTCAAGTGTTAAGAGGTATTATCGTTTTCCCTCCTCAGAATTACAAAAGACTTAAATTAATGTTACCCTTTCACTTTGTGTCCATTTAGACAGTATAAATAAATTCCTAATCAAGAGGAAACATTGATAAAATTAAGCTAGATTTAAGTAAGACAAATATAACGATACTAATAAAAATTTAATGTCGAAATTTAATGTGAGGGACGTCGTCCCCATAGCACACATCACTACAAACCGATTCATCCAAACCGATCCGCAACAACATACGCAGATTAAAAGTAAGGTCCTAAACAGTGCTGGTCCATGAATCAAAGTTGGTCGAGTTAGATACTGTAATCTATAGTGGGAAAATCTTAAGCCTGCCAGAGAATGCTGAAAGTGAAGAACAAGAGCAAAGATTAAAAGCAAAGGGTTCTAGATCTTAGGAGCCACTTAAGATAAGGAATGCCTGCCCAACAGCTTGAGAGTAATTGGGACAACAGAAGATGAGCATCGACAGAATGAAGCACAAGTAAGGAACGATAGAAATTAAAGAGTTCAGATAAATAATAAGGCTTGCCAAAATGCAGATAATTGAAAGATAACAGCTATTTTATACATTATGCGCAAATCCACAGAGAGCCAGCGAATATTGTAAATCAGGAAAAAAGGGTGAACACAAAAATGCATTTATTTCCATGAAAGGAACATCAAATATAAACAAATATGATATCGGTGACAAGAGCATAGTAGCCATCAGTGATTGTAAGTGAACTAAAAATTCATGATTTACATCTAATCATTCACATAATCATTCCATGAGATTGCACAGTATGTAATGACGGTGCGAATATTATGGTAGAAATCTGACGCAATGAACAGAGCTGTTGTATACCTGAATCAGACGACAATTCTTCGGCAGGTCAGAGCGATGCAGACATGACACGTTATCCATTCCAAGAAACCCTCCTTCAAACAGAAAACTTCCGTCTTTATCTTTCTGATTCACCCACCTAGATACACCAATATACACACAACATGCAATTCATTACTTTCAAAAATGCACGGTCTCTGACATAGACTCTGTCTGAGGAAATGGACGTTAAATGGATAGACTTTGTGTGATGAAAAACGTTAAATGGACACCATTGTATTTTGTTGTGTTGTAGTCAAATAAGGGATAATCAATAATGTCCAGACAACACAATCACTAAACTCACAGAAACTTTGCACAGAAAACACTTAAACAACTCTTAGAAACTACACTTGATGAAGATTTAAATCACTTAATAAAAAATCTCTAACTTGAACAACTTAATACCAACATGATTGTAACACGTTGAACAAGCACAACGACATTTAGCATAAACTACAAACTAGATACTGACCAAGTAAAGTTTACCACAAGTTTGCTGAAGCATCTCTTGAGAAACAGGACGTTTTCCTGATGAGAGTCACCGCGAGCCAGCGACTGTCTAAATATTTTGAGGCAAGCCCAGGCGTGTACAGGCGGGTTAACATCACTGAAGTCAAACTCATAGGCAGGCAGCTGCACGTAATTACACGATATCATGCCATATACACTAGTATATGACATATGCTACAATGCAGTTCAATACGCCAAAACGAAAGCATGCTGAAAAATGTTAAGCCTAAATCAAATCTTCAAGATGAACCGCCTACAGAGCCGATCTCACCTCAAAAACCTTAGAAGGAAAATGAGACAAACTCGACAAGTAAATGATTATTAAATCCTCACAATTTGCTTAGATATGGTTGGAATCTACAAAATATATAACCAATCTTTCATTCTGTCATCCTGCTAGTCTGGATGTATGAAGCAGTGTATTGTTTGATTTAAACATTTAAACTCATGGGGTTGTACATAGAGTGTAGAGGTGAACCAGCAGCAAGATCAGCTAGGTGTTTTATATAAATAGATGCAGGATTCAAATCCAGCGATCGTCTCAACACTGACATAATTTCGAGACAGTAAAATAGAATTTAAGCAGGAATTTTTCTTTAAGCAAAACTGCTTTAAGCAAAATCACTTTTTTGACGGAGACAATTTTGCAGTTTTGAGTCTCCTAATGTACAATTACTAAATTCTTTTGTTCAAAATTTAAATTTTGAATTCAATAAACAACTAAAAGTGGAATAATGGAACCGATAGAGAAATTCTTTATAAATATTATTATATAGGCCTATTAAATTCTCTATTAATATTAAATTTATAGACGCCTACAACAACAACAACAACAACAAAATTAGAGTGCTACAATCGTCCATGACAACACTGAGCACGTCCTAGAGGCCTACCTGTCCTCTAGGATGCATATATCTGTCAGAGAGCAATAGCAGCAGTTGAGACTTGGCAAACTCTACATCAATCAGGCCAAATGGAATCATGTGAAAAGCCAAATCCCACGTAGCATACTGCAAGAGAACACAACAAGAAAAGTAGCTATATTAAATTCTCAAAATTAAGTAAAAAATAAAACCACGATTTACTCCCGATACATTTTTAAAGATATGTTTAAGCCGAAGTTAAATTTCTGTATATGTGTTAAGCTTTCTTTGTTAGAGAGGCAGGATGCATACATTAGACCTACAGGTAAGTGAATCTAATTGTTAGAGGATGACGTCTTATGCTTTATGTAAGAGCACAACTGCATATCGACATGTATATCATGAACCTCAAAGAAAACAACAGAGAGACTAAAACGAGAAAAAGAAACTTAATTACCCAAGGAAACTCCCATTTGTCAGGCATAGATATCACGTCGCTATTCTGCATCACAGACCAGTCAATATTACGTCGCGACACATGGCTCTCGCCCTCTTCCCTATTCTCAGAGATCAGTGAGGCGACGTTCAGAGAGACAATAGAAGACAGAGTCCCCGTGCAAATCGACGAAACAGAATGCCCACTATCGGACTCCTTTCTCTTTCTAGAAGCCAAATTTCTGATGATATTCTGAGCGTTGTGCTGACCATCAAAGCAGTAGAACTGCTTGGACCAGCAAAGTCCAGCTAGAGCCTGTCTGACTATCAACGCTTCGTCACCCGCTATGTCACCGCACACCTGCACAAATAAAAAAGCAGACAGAGATAAGGCTAACGACAGTTTCCTCACTCGGAAATGATGTCAGTGACGATCGAGCCCAGGATTTGAACTCCTCACATACTGATCTGCGGTCAGTATCTTACCGACGTCGCAACTGACTCCACCAGTGGCGACCAAAGACATGCAACAACAACAATTCGAATAACAACCAAAAACATTCTTAACAATGTTAACCGATTTTAAAGTCATAGAAAAAGTGACAATTTTAACGCAACTCAGCTGCTCGTAAACATTTTTGAGCTCAATTTATTTGTTGTATTAAACGTTTAAATTATTATATTAACAACCCATTTTAATTTTTTAAAAACATTATACAGCAACAACTATTAATAAAGTAAAAATGGTGAAATAATGCATAATAGTTAAATGTGGAATATTATAAAATAACAAAGAAATAAGTATAAAATAATAAATATGAAATAATAAATAATATTCCATTAAGTGTAATAATCATGTGGTTGGTCCAAGATGACAAATATCCTCACACACTGCTAGTTAGCATATAATTTCTTCCTGACTCTGTAAAGTTTTATGTTAAGTTATGTTAATAAGCACCTAATACACCAACAAAATGAGCTCGTCTCAATTCAGAGAACACACCTCCATGATAAATTTAGTTCTTAAAAGAACTACATGACTCGGTGGTGTTTTTCATGTTTGTTCATATTATTGCTATCAATTCTCAAATTTCATAAACTGTATTTAGAAAATATCACAAATGGCGACAAGTAACTATTTAACTATTTTGTAGCTCTGAGTAAATATGGATTAATCTGTTATTAATTAAATATGTAAGGATTAGGTGGACTCAAAGAATGTTTCCATCTTCTATCATCCTGGTAACACTGCAGTGACAGATGTCAAATATCACAATAAATATTAAATTTCTTATGCAGCACCCACAATCTGGAACTCTTTACCTATTCATCTTCGCTCTTGTTCTCTTATTTTTCTTTTTCAACTTCTTCTTGTAAGCGTTTTACTTACCTTTTTCAACCATAGACATAATTGATCTACCCTGATCATTTTTGATCACCGGACCAGCTTTTGTTTAGGACCTTACTTCTCCTCAGCACATTTCATTTGCAGATTGGTTTGGGTGAATTGATCTGTAGTGATGTGTGCAGTGGGGACGTGCCTGACATCATCTTTGGATGAGTAAATGGACGTTAAACCTTTGTCATATGTTGACATGAAGTTTGTATGATTTGATTTTTTAAAGTAGGACTAATTAAGTATTTTACGATGTACAGATAGGTGAAATTAGACATTTTATATTGAACTATGAGGTGTTATCAATATTAATTGTATTAGTTAAGAGTCTGATGAGTCTTAAACAAGCATATAATTGCTTCCTGACTCCGTAATGTTATGTTTTGTTATGTTATGTTATTATTATTAAAATTGAAATTTAAGATATTTACCGTCTTGTAGAAGGCATCACATTCAGATTCTCTCTTCTTCATCATATCAGCAAATGATTTATCAAATAGATTGGATTTCTTACTCTCAGGGTCTTCACTATCACTACTGTAGAGTCTACATCTAATAACAGCTGATTTACCAGGTCCAATGACCATCTTATACCAAGCAGCACATTTTGTACCAGTCTGTGCTTTATTGATGGCTTCCGAGTTTTCTGAATCAAAATCAATTAATTAATCAGAATAAGTTAAATTTTCAGAATCAAAATCAATCAATTAAATTTTCTTAAATATTATTATTCCGTATAGTTACACATATGACATAAGCTACCGCATGTGCTACATAGTTTCATTTCTTAGTTGCTGTTTTTGTGGTTATAAACCATAAACCATATAAGCAACAGTTGCAAAACTGCACAGTCATAAAACTGACTATGCAGTTTTACAAGCATGCAATCACTCAAAAAAAGGATATAAATCAGCATCCCAGAATAAATTAAGTTCTGAGAACAAATTAAATGCAATTATTAATCAACATAGTAACTTAAACCTACACAGAGTCAAACCCTAATTCAACTAATTGTCATTCATCTGACGTAGTTCAAAGACAGTAACTTTGATAAATTTAAATCACTGCAAATGGAATAAAGTTTTATAAAAAATATAATTCTAACAAGAATTCCCAAAACAACGGATTTTAAAGACCTTAACATAGACCTGCAATTTTGTTTCAGTGCTGTTCATTGATTATAAAAAAGTAGAACTCACGATTAACTACGTGTTCATTAATGCCATCCTTGTAGAATTTACAATCTGCTTCAGCAGGAGGCACAAGTGATCCGGTATTCTTCAATTTACTCAAATTAGTCTCATTATTTGTGAAAAGAAACGAAACGCCTTCACTACTGCCACTAGTCGGCTCAACACTGAAGCTAAAATCACCTGAAATCAAATAAAAGCCAATCAATACAGAAAGCAGAAAATCAACATAGAGAGCAGACAATCAACAGGCAGCAGACAATCAACAGGCAGCAGACAATCAACAGGCAAGAGACGATCAACACAGGCAGCAGCCAATCAACAGACAGCAGACAATCAAAATAGGACAGCGGATAATTACCATAGGCAGCAGACAATCAACATTTTGAAGCATCACTCAAAAAGAGTTCAGAAATAATTTGTGCAACAGATTTTAAATTATAAACCATCAATTTCATTAAATATTACTATAATTAAATAGCAGTTGCAAATTCCAAATATCAGCAAACAAAAATGTAAAGCTTAACCTACCATTTCTCTCACAATATAATTTTAACATGCCTGTAAGTTGTGTCAGTTATGCACGCCATCTCACCTAAATCTTTTATCCCAGAACATTCAACCGTATAATCATCCTTCTGACTAATAGATGGCTTGCTATGCTTTAAAGAATCTGAACCAGTCCATGTGTTTCTATATAACAGTAATAATTCATTAAAATATTACTGAAATGAGCATTTTGTTTTGAAACGATATATGATACTTAAATAAAAATTCCACAAATTCTAATCAGAACATCCTTACTAAAGAGTAAGATACATGTACAATATATTAAATTACACAACATAAATAATATATTTTGAAAATCTTGTCACGACATATTTATTTTTTGTAAAAATCAAGAAATATTATTCTTTCATATTAAAGGAAAATTTGAATCTCAATATTACATGCAGTTTAAAACTACTAAAGACATGTCCATTGCATTATCAGCTACATACAGTCTAACAATAAGTTAGGTATAAACTGGTAAACAAATTTAATTTAGTTCTGCTTGCCAAGACAAAGTCAGTGACGACAGAGTCTTGAATTAGTGCACATATGAAACCTCGTCACTAACGTGTCATTGGCTCAATCAAGAAATAATCACTACAGGGCCAACAAATTCTTGTACGTAATAATATACTACAATAATAAAATCAGCTAAACCAATAAATCATTAATAGTAACAGATGTACACTATCTATATAAGAGGTCAAAGATGTACCACAGCACAAAACAGCATTATAGATCGATTTACTCAAAATGATTAGCAAATATATATAATGAAAAGAATTAAGGTCTTAACGGCAAAGGTTCAATGAACAATAGAAGATCAGAGATCTACGGAGAGAAAAGATGACAGAGTGAGAGAGGAAGTTTAAACAAAATAGGAGGTCAGAAGGCAAGGACTTGCCAAGAAGTATAGGAAGATGGCTCTTAGCAAACGTTTAGCAATATCGGATATTGCTAAACGTTTGCACACATTTATCGCAGAAGGATGCACAAAGCTCAGCAGGTAAGCAACATACACAAAGTTATAGTTAGGGTGCTAATATAATAGATAACTATGACAATTCAAGTATAAGTATATCAAACCTAAATATGAAAATTCATTCAAAAATAGGAAGTTCATGAATATACGACTGCAATAATTAATTAATTAATTAATTTAGACATTAACTAAGGTTAACATTAAGTAAGGTTATACCTATACCAAAGGGTAGGCAGGATATGAATAGTAGCGGAATCTTTTCCTCTGTTGTACACAGTGTACTTGCATAGCATGTCAGTCGACCTCGCTTTGGCATATTCTGCATACACATCCCAATAGGCATTGTCGTCGAACACACCTACAGAACAGAAATACGTAGAACATTCTGAACACAGCACTATCCATTGCAAACAGCAATTAGATGTTGTCATGGACGTTGACATTACCTATATCGACTTGGCAAGATACATACATGTAAGCTATTTCAAAGCAGATTCTTTTCAACGAAGCTAACACATTTAAAAATGCAAGGAAGCACACTTCAATGCATCAGCTGCATGGCTGAGTGGATAGTATGCTTGCCTAAGGGACAGGAGACCATTGGTTTGAATCCCAGCCAATTAAAGTAACCCCTGAGATATGAAACAGGCATTAACCTTAGCTTTACAAGTACCATATCTAGTATAGGTATAACAGTGTCTAATTAACTTTAAAACGAGCTTAGACAAATCAGAGCAAAATAATAAAATAAAATAAAAACAAAGCAAAATAAATAATAGACAAATAATTTTCTACCAGTGTCTAAAATCTCGTACTCAGGATCTCTGACAGTTCTCTTGGAGTTTTCTTCCTGTAATTTTTTATAGGGGAAGGAGGATTGCGGATACTTGTAGAGAGCTTTCATGTAGGAGTGAGTGGGAGTAGAGTCCAGGTAATAGTACAACTCCTTTACGTCCTCGCCATGATTGCCCTGAACATGTGGCACAACACAGTTTAGTAGAGCGAAATAAATGCAAAATATCATAGTAGGATATACATATACACTTATAATTCAAATATATAGTTTAAATTGTACCAAATGTTACACTAAAGTGACATTTTCAGAAAATACCTTCAGTGATGGATAACAATTAAATAACAATGAGCCAATGAGTCATTTTGAAGCATTTTGCAATGAAACATTTTGCTTCTTACACAGCAACATATAAAGCAATTAGAAATGCTGCATCAAACTTGCATGATCATTACTGCATAACGGTAATTATGCAAGAACTCCGAACCATGTAGTTAACATGCATGAAATTTTACATCTCAGGCTTAAAAGTTAGTATTAGACTTCCAAAACTAAGGCGATATACAGTACAGTGTAAATTCCGTAATGAAACAACTATCAATTACTGCCACAATTCAAATTCAATGAAAAACTTCAATGCTAACGATCCATTCTAAACGAGCATTTATACGTTATATATAATAATAGAGTCACAAGCTAAGCATACCTGAGGTCCAGTAAGGCCAAAGAGTCTCTCTTTAAGGAAGGCATCATTGCCGTTCCATAAGGCCAACGACAGGCACAGACGAGCCTGATCATCACATATACCCAGCAGTCCATCCTCACCATACTCATAGGCACGGTATATTGCATCATTGTGGGGAAAGAAGTCCCAGCTAAAATATATCATCATCATCATCATCACCCCCTAAAATTCCAGTTTAACTAGGGTGAGGATACAGGATATTTTGTAGCAATTTCTGGAGCCTAGGCCAAATGCCCTTTCAAATGTTGGTTTGGATTTAGTGTTAACATATAAAAAAAGATAATATATTAAAAATAAAAAGATAAAAAATATTAAATATTTTCATATTTTATACGTTAAAATAAGAAAATATATTTTCCAGTTCTCCACTAACACTTAAAAAAATCAATGTATAAAGAATATGCAGTTAAGTTGTGCAATTACATAACATTTGTGCCTTGAGAACACTCAAAACTTAACTATTTTAATTCACATAATATGGTGGAACACAAAGGACCAGAATTTTTAAATACATAATGCTTTAGTTTTGTTAGAAATTGCTAAAAATTAATTAATTAGAAATTAATTAGAAATTGTTTGAAATTTAGTTTTAGTTAGAAATTGCATAACGCTATTAGTTTTTAGTCACCAGCTGCCGTTGATGGAATAATCTTCCCGCACGGTTCCCCAGTGTCTCTCGGAGAGGTATGGACCCCACTTCCTCCACGACTCAGCTAAACCCAACCTGGTTCTCTCAGCATCAACGTGTGACGAGAATTCAGAGTCATGTGACGAGAAGTTAATATCTGCTGCACGAGAAGCATTTTCACTGAAATTCATATAAAATCAATAATTAGTTAAATCTTTTTAAATTGTAGTGCATCAATTATCAATCAAATTGTAACTTCATAAGTGTATTTATTTGATGATATTCTATGCCGAATGCCACAGTATTATAAGTATAGACAGAGAGTAGCATCCAGTGGTAACAAGCCACAACCTATGCTGTATTATGACTTCTTCGAAGTTTAGATTATGTGCAAACAATTGAATCAAATCACAATTTAAAGCATTAACAAATGGCTAAAAATCTTGTTAATGCCTCTTTTGCTTTAGTAGCTTTTTAAAAATCCAGGCATTAGTCACTAGGTTCAATTCCTAAATTGCTTTAATCTACAAGGGATAGATACATGCGCAATGTGCATATTGGAAGTTTGAATAAGCATCTAGATGGTGTATACATATTTTTGGCACAGAGTCAATTGATGTTAAAAACATAAATGTATTAACAATTAAAGATAGCAAAATAATATTAAAGTTGGCCTATGCCCCAGATAATTCAAACTGAATAAGTTTAAAAAAATTGTAATAGTAGAAATATGAAGTTGCATGAGCTGCCAACCTAATAGTAATTAGTTAGACTTATTATATAAATAAATTTAATTCAATAATAGAATAGAAATTATTAAACTTGATGACACTCTTAAGACAAAAATATTTAATTTAGGTTTAAAGCGTATTCAAAAAATGTTAGACTAAATATAGTATTTAATATAGAATTCTTATTCTACCTTATTATTTTCTGCTCAAGCTTATTTAATTTATTTAGTTTATGTTCAGGTTATTTATTTTAAACATTATTTACAAAAATAAATATGTTTAGTTCAACCATTTTTTACCTGTAGATGGATTTTAATGTATGTAAGTTTACTATATACTTCTATGGGTGTGGATGTGTATTAGTTAGCATGAATTAGGTCTAACATCTTATGAAGGTTTGCCTTCTTTCCTTTACAATTTTTGAATGATGAGGTATGAAATTGCGACTAGACTGGTGTTATTAGTCTTCAAGACTTACTGAACTAGTATAATTAAGTTATTTTAAAGCTCTTTGATAACGTTAAAGGACTGTTCCAAAATTTAATGATATTATCAAAGTAAAACACTATTCACTACTGTATGGCTCTAACCTTTCGGTTGGAGAGAGTTTTGGTATTTTACTCAGTCTCCCAGTATCCAATGACTTCTGTTTATGTTTTGGCATATTAATTAATATAACGTTTAATTTTCCAATTTAATTTTCTAATAATGAACGCAGTGATGAAGCTAACATTCGATCAAAACGATACTAAGTATAATACAACTATCGCTAGCCAATACGAAAACTGAACAGGTAATAAATTTCGTGCAAAGTTCGTCATTAACAACACTTGATCAGGAGATTAGATCTGATAATCTTTCAACTCAACACGCGTTCTTCAGCGTGATTCTGGGCTAATCTACTGCCGGCAGTTTTTATATTTATAAATAATGTATGCAATGTATAATGTATGCAATCTGTAGATAACCAAATTATTTGTAGTTAACGTCTGCTTCGTCATCCGAAGACGATCTAAGGAACAACCATAATGATTCAAAACAGTGTCCTTAGGAATCCATCCACTTGATTAAATATCATAATTTAAGTATCTATCTATGATACATGACGTATCTCTGATACGTCAATGTCAAAAATCCTAATTATCAACACCTACCAGATAAAACTTAAGTTTGTTTATCTAAACAGCTGAGCAGATATTGAGATACCCTTTCATCTAAAAAAATCGATTTGGTACATCTTGTCTTCTCCATCTTTAAAAAAGGCGACACTTGATATTTAGCAAAAATGAATCTTAAGTGAAATAATTTTGTCAAATTCAACCAACTGTTACAATTGGCACAACAGCTATCTATAGATAGTGATTGACCTAGAGGAAAGGTGATGTCTTTAAAATGGTTTATCAAATATCATATTTTGCATCGTTAGCTAATTGGGCGGTTTTATTTTTATGGTATTTGAAGTGGCCATTGCCGACTGTAGCACTCCAGTCATTTTACTATTATTATTAATTTTAATAGGCCTCCCAAAATTGCTAAATATGCCAAGTCGGTGCACCCGTGTGAGTGACATAAGCCCTACATGCATACATTTTGTTCGCCTATATAGCAACGCATAAGGCACAACCAAAGCACGTGAATGAGCTTCTCTGGGCCTATATGATTAGACAGTCTATTGCTGTTGCGTTTAGCGATTTCTTTGCTTCTTCTTCTCTCCGTGATTGTTAAAATCGTTATTTGTTAATGCCAGCTGCGGTACTTTGCAGCCGTCACAGATTTTAGAATTGTCTCCCATCACCCCCGCTTATTCTTACTACAGTAAATTTTTACTACCCGTTATGAAATATAGCAAGAGATATCCTTAACTTTGTATTTTATTTTTAGTCGCTGCTTTTACACTTTACTTTTATTAATTGAACAACCGGTATATGTTAGTGCCATCACGGCCTTTATTACCGATCACACATATGGTTGAACTTTCTGTGTGCATGCTCATATGTTTATCAGAATTGAATATGATCGATGCAATGAATAAATAAATAAATATTAGATACCTTAAATAAACTATAAGAAATACGCGGGTAATTACGTTTAATCAAAATTTGTCAAAATTACTTTGTAATAATATTAAATAACTGCATGATGCATACCTGGAAGAACACGGGCAAGAACCCATTCACGAATCGTGAAGTCTATTTAGTTCCATTCAATTTTCATAATTCCATCGATATATATGACGTATATCTATTCAGAACTATAAGTCAGTCATTATAATAGAATTTATCCGTTTGGCTAAAAAAGTATCGTCAATTTTGCCGACACACTTGATATGAGAGTGTTGCAAGATCCCATAAATTTTTTAATGTATATGCAGTATACAATATACATACATGTATAGCATTAACTGAGTAAGATAGTCCTTATGACATGTTTACAAATAAACTTATTAGTTTTTAATAATTACTAAAGTAGAAAAACAAAACTGTTTACGTCAAAGACTCCAGAGAAAGATAGGTTTCAAGATAAAGCTCCAGATACTAAATCACTCAAATATGACCTACATAATTAATATAAAGATTCGAAGACGTATCGCTCTAAGGTTGTTTAAAAATAGAAATTGTGACTTTTAAAATCATTCCTTGCAATATATTTACTACCTCACTCTAATTTGTCGGTAAGATCTATTCAACTGCGGATCAGTATGTGCGGGGTTCAAATCCTGGGCTGGCGCGTCACTGACATCGCTTTCGAGTGAGGAAACTGACGTTAACATTAGCTTTTTTAGTGTTCTGCCAAACGTCAAGATATATAAGATATCATATATATGTCTTATATATGGGCCTATTTCATTTAACTCTAAACTGCGAAATTAAAAAATAAGTTTGAAGATAAGAAATAAAATATTTAACATCTAAATCAAATCTAAATCTAACGTATTATCTTTTTATATAACAGCGAATTGTGGATAGTAACTAAAAACATGGCACATAACAAAGATATATTTAAAAAAACAAGTGGGAAATATATTAAATATAAATTACCCACATATCATTAGCACTACGGGTCTATATGACAGAACACAAGAAACACCATGGAGAGAAATAATAAAATTGAAAAGACTCAGTTGGATAGGGCGCACGCTAAGATTGGATGAAAATACTCCAAGAAGAAAATCTCTAAGTTATAGAATAACAAATAATGAAATGAAATTAGGAATGGGAAATACACTTTAATTAAACAATATAATATAGATATAGGACTAAGAGACATTAAATATAATCTTTCACAGAGTGAAGTCCATGATCTCCCCCAAGACCGTTATCAGTGGATACCGAAGGTAAGAGAATGATCTGGTGTCCACAGTGACATCACGCAGAGAAATGAAATAGAAGATAAATGGCTCTAGTTCTACCCACTAATCTGAGAGGCGAGGAGAAAACTTTTGAGACAGCATTATACTCCATCTTATCATCAGTTACCGTCACGCAAACTAGGGGTAGTCTACTATTAAAAGACAGCAGTTAGCTTTTCCAATCTACGTTCATGAAGTGTTGCGCGGGCTATCAAGAGGAATTCATGCATATATTTATCTAATAATTAAGAGTATAAATGTTTCACACAGTGTTTAAATTTAGGTCTTGGCGGCTCGGTGTAAGCGCATTAGATAACGTCATGAAATTTCAAATGCCGTTCGAAAGGTCCTGGGATCAATTCCTGGTAGAGGGTTCCTACTGATCAGAGAGTAAAATTTGGACATTTATCATTCAGGGTACTCCAGTACAGCCGACGTTTTGAAGAAAAGCCCGTAAGTTTCTGACATACACGTTAAACCCATATTTTTAAAAACTTAAAAGTTAACTCTAGCATCACTCAACATTTATACTGCTTCCAGTTCTAGTGGTTAAATCTTTCTTGTAGCTATTAAGAATTTTTGTTTAATCAGAATACACTTAAAGGAATAGAACACAAGGTAACTAGATTGCATAAATATATACTCCATAGACCAGTTAATGTCAGATCTTAGTTTTTCATTCGCACTCCAAAATTTATTATAATTACCAGCATGACTAGGGCATATTGCAATACACAACACTTAGCAGGCAGCTAACATTGTTACATCCTGGTGTCAATTAAATCCGACTGTTTGAAAAGCACAGTGTCAAATATATGGTCATACTCTACATGAATTATTTCAGTTAATACATACAGATGGACACATCTCATAGGCCTATCGGTATGACACTATGAAAAATGTAGTATACCCATTTCATATAACTATTTTGTCAGCAGAAATGGATGGTAAAAGTAGGACTTAAAAATTAAGTAAAGCTTAAATATAAAAAAGGGGAATGAGTAATGACATGGCATAGGAAAGAAAGAAGCAGAGGTCTATTCGTATCCCAAACCTAGCTGAACAGGGCTCTAAAGAGATGATGATGACTATGCAAAGCAAAATCAGCCATAGAAATACAGCAAATACATGTTTTTGAATTTCTATCCAATTCGTATTGCCAGAGATCATTTCAGCAATATCAATTAATTATTGTTAGCCTATTTTTACATTGAACACAATTTACTTATTTAGCTGATTTACTATACTGAAGCAAAGTCAGCTTCAAAAATCAGTAAGAAGCAGTAAACCAAAATTGTATCTCACTAAAAAGTCAGCTGGACCATTTTAGGTCTGAAATGCATTTTGAACACTAAATTAATTATTTAGCAAAGGAATGTGTGTTGTTGGTGTCGCTGTCCCATTTATTCCACTGACGACAGATTTATTGGGCCACATTTGACGCGTGAACACTTTGTAGTCCATACTTCTAAAAATAACAAATTCACGAAAATTCTATTAGTACACAGTACAGTAGAACAACCACAATCTAATACTATCAATACATACAAATAACTAATTGCCTTACTAGTTACTTTAATAAAATATTATTCAAAAACATGTAGCAAATTAGACTTGGCCCATTTCCTTCCATGACATTCTAGAATCAGTTATATTATTTTGCAACACAATTCACATTTATAGTTCTTATGACAAATAATTATTTATTCACACCTTAAAATTAATTTTATTTGACTCCGTATTGGAGTAGAAGGGATCCCACTTTTTTTCCAAGGACTTTTTAACTGCATAGTACAGTTTGTCTTGTGTGCAACAGATTTTTCTTAACATTTAATTTTATACTATACATATTCAATAGCAAAGAGCACTTGCTTTGTGACACCATCAGAATGGTTGCCTGCACAACTTTAGATCAATTAGTTAAATAATTTAATTTAACTATAAAATTTAATTCAAATTAATTCAGCACAAATCCAAATTAATATAATAGTGCATAAAAATAATGTAAAGCTATTCTGACACTTGAATTAATGATCTGATTACAAGTAGAACTGAATGCTTTAAAATCCTCTAGCAACTTTTGGGCATCAATATATTCAAAATAAAATCATATCTGATGTTTGGCAGTTGCATAAAAGCAAGATAACTAATATAATTTTTCAATACTATGCCAATTAATAAAACTCTTATGTAGCTTAGTTTCTGCAATATTGACTTTCATTCAATACATCTATAAAGTAAGCCCTGGAACATAAATAGATTAAAACAAATCAAATAAAGTTTTAAATATACAAAAATATATTACATACACCCTATACAGCAGCAGGCTCTTTAAATATAGCTTAAAATAATATGTGAAACAGACGTTAATATATGTATCTAAATCTAACATCTTCACTAATATATCTCCAAAAGGACTCTCCTGTATGCTCAAAGAGTTATAGTACCATAAAACACACCATACCTAATATTCTATACTTGGTAGCTTGTAAAAAGCTCTGGAATGTTCCTAAATAATCAGTCTAGGCTACAAAGAAACTATATACAAAATAGCCTTGTAAAATAGTTACCATTCTCATTTTGGGTCACATTATAGCAAACGATACACAGAAATGTCCAATAAAAATCTTTCTAAAACTGCAAGATTGTTGCAAAAACTTAGCAAAGGACCAATTTTTGCACAGGTGTAAAACAAGGACAAGGAAGGAAGATATCAAGGAATTACAGCAGAGTATGGAGTAGTTGCACATACAAAATTACAGACAACAAACCACTGGAGATGGTCAAGCATCTGTCATAGAAGCTTAAGAAACAGAAGGAGGATTTGGACAGTGTATTTTGAGGTTGATTGTCTGTTAACACAAACAATAGATGGAAAAGAGTGGAAGGGTTAGAATTAGAGGTGTAGAATGTATATAGTACAAAAATGAGGATAGCAATTAGTGGAGGAGTCATGTAATAATCTAAGCTATGAGTTGCACATCGAGAGATATTTAGATGTGAGATATGAAGCACTTAATGAGATACGCATTGGGGAGTGCACCGAGAGAGACAATTTATATTAATAAATTATGAAATTTAAATAACGATAGTGAGAAGCACTAAGAGAGATACAACAGTACATGTAAAGAATACTAGTGTAGACTGTAGAGGAACTCGGAATGGAAAAAATTCAAAAAAGGTCTATTCGTAACCCGACCTTAGTTCAATTGGGATTTAAGGGAAGATGATGATGATGATGACTGTAGGGCTACTCTGACACCTGCAGTACTAGTGAAATAAGCAAGTAGAACTGAGCGCACCATATTCAATCTTGCAGCTTTTCGGGCATCAGTACAGCCACAACAGACTAACTGATGTTTGGCTGTTGCATTATTCAACAGAAATTAAGCTAGTGATAACTTAATAAAATCTAATTTTATGCTAAGTTATTTTTAAAAGAAAGAAAATTTGATTATATAAATAAAATATCAAATGAATGTAATCATAAATTTGTGAATACTTAAATATACACACACCACTCACTGTACTCTCTTAAAATTAACACAAACATACCGGCTATCCATCCCATTTAACAGAAATCAGTTTAAACTCATCAATGAGTTCATCTATGAATGCCCTGATACGAGTATTTTCTGTAGTCGTATCATAAAATAACCTACACAAAGCAAAATAAAGTTAACAGAATACAGGCGTTCAGGACTTATAATGCGCTTAAAATATGCACTATGTGAAGCAAGAGTGCAATAATTCCAATCATTTTGAAATGAAATGAGCAAATGATCAGCATTATTTTAACAAGCAATACAATTTTTTCATCGCTAGGAAATTTGTTTATTTCATATCAGCATTAGGTAGGTAAAGGCAGTTCAAAGTAGTCTCGAAAATTATGCATTGACCCAAAAAGTTCATACGTCTAAACCAGAAATATTAAGACTTCCACGAGTTTGTATAGCAACAAATGAAGGAATATTTTGAAGTGTTTGAGAAAAGTATAAAATTTAAATCAATCATATTCTGTAAATATCCCTAGATTATTTAGCATAATGAAATTCACTGAAAATTGTGATCCTTGCTAGATATACTACTTAACATGAAAAGTATCTAACTGCAATGAAGTATTTAAAAAATGTATTGAAACATAAAGGCTACAAAAAATGAACTTTTCATTTGGAAATGAATAAAATTGCAAAATCATTTAACCACTTCAGGAGTATTTTTGAATAGTTTGACTAGATGTAGAACTACTCTGACACCTGCAGTACTAGTGAAGTAAGCAAGTAGAACTGAGTGCACAAAGTTCAGTCTCGCAACTTTTCGGGCATCAGTACGGCCACAACAGGCTAACTGATGTTTGGCTGTTGCTTTGCAATTTTTGTTGCAAAATTAAAGAAATTTAATGTAAAATAAAATACTAGTTAAAATTTAAAAACACTGCCATATTTGCAATTACAAACAATCATCATATGGGTCACAAAATAATTACTGCAGTGAAACGATTAAAAACAGCTTTTGAAAATATCCCAGTGATTAAGTGGGAACTGAGAGTTAGTGAAACGGTCAGAATTTTTCGGCACACCTGAAATATATTTACAGGTTTCCTAGTATCAAATATGGGCCCCTAAATAGGTAACACACCTCAGAAACAATGAGAGCTAGGGGAACACAATTCCCTCCACTTCACCAGAGGATACCTGATCATAAAGCATTAAAATTAAAGTCACACTAAATGAAACAATTTCAACTTCATAGTACCTAAATTTAACATGTCAGGCAGCATAACCACTAGCCGTAAATAAAAATTATTCACGAAATATAAGGTGGTTGAACAGCCAATTGATGATATAGCAATTCTAGTGACAGCTACGTACATTCATGATTTCATGTAGCTGTGTCTGAGAATGCATTGAGGTATTAAAACTAGTTTACATAAAACAATTTCAACTTATATGATGTATCAGATAAATTAAGCGACAGTAAAAAATAATCAGAATTAACTGTAACCTTATTAGTGATTTCAAAATTGTGTTGAAATTTTTTTCTCATCCATGAAGGTTAGTCAACCTTTTTATCTTCCAGAAAACTATTTCATCCATCTGAAAATACCTTCGCCAGCTGCACCCGGATATTGTAGTAGTTCTTGTCGTTGGGCTCTACATATGTAGAGCTGAAGCACGATACTAAAATCGCGATTTCCAAAACTTCAATCTTCATTGCTTCCATGACTTCCACCCACTAACACGCGTAGATTCAAAAGGAAACAATAAACTAACTTCGCATTCTTGATGTCCAACACTGTTACCAAATTTGTGTAAAATTATTTTTTGTGATTTTTTATTGTTTTGAATGGGCCCAAAGATCTGGGTCCGTTAATATAAAAACATAACATAACGGCACGCTGGGCCAGAAAGCACAGTTGCTTGTTTAAGGCCTATTGCCTCCTTCTCTCCATGGTTATTAGTAATCGTTGCCTTTGGATGGCGCATCAATTGCAGCCAGCGCCGATTTAAGAATAACCTTCCATCACCCTGGGATTTTTTCCTTCAAAGCTGTCAACACTCGGTCTTCAAAGGTGGTCACCCACAAAGTTCTAACCCAAGCAGATATAGCTTAACTTCGAATATTGACACACAGCTAAACCAATTTCGCTGAATCCCGCCGTAAACTTAATTTAGAAACCAATCAAATAGCTGGTAGTAATGACCATTCAATGAGCATTTAGAGCAATTATTTCATAGCATACTACACTTCACAATAGTAATAACAATTTATTGTGAAATTATTTCCTTTTAAAATTAAATTTTGAGTAGGCCTAATCAACACAAAGATATATATATATAGGAATGTTATTTAACAAAAATATGCTTCTAATAACATTAACAGTAAACATTAACTTAAATTTATAATACTGGTTTGTGAAGTCGTGAAAGCGAAGCGTGTATCACCAGTCCAGTCGTAATTTCATACCTATAATTGTCTATATTTGACATTGTGTTGTAAACTCACATTTAAGTTTTTAAATCTTGCTGAAAAGTCTAACATGGCTCTTATTACTTCCATGTGATTTTACTATTTGAAGTTGCATGATCTGTTTTCTGTGTATAGGTCCTCTATGATATGTATCCTTTAATAATGTATAAATCTTTTTCTTGTACTTGCACGTTTCTGTCATTGTATTTTTGTAATATTTTATGGACTTGTATCTAAAACAATCGTGTGATGATGATTTTATTTACACTTGCATGTAGGCTTGTTGAAGAACTATGAGAATTGGTTTTAGGTTTATTTATGCATGGTTGTTATCGGTTACTTTGTCTAAAACTGACTATTAAAATATGCTTAATTTCAATTAAAATTTGATGAACTGCTTTAAAGCTATATACCTTTTCTTATAAATTCTTATTTTATACATGTCTTACACTACATATAATGCAGATATATCACATACTGCGACATAATACACTATCACCCATGTTTTGAATTTACATTTTTCTAACTGTATGATCCGGGTCGGCTAGCAATGTTTAGGATTAAATTAATCGATTCAATACAAGTTCAGTAAGTATAACGTAGGTATAAAGATATGTGTTATCACCTAGGTGTATATAGGGATGTAATTGTTAACATCACGTCGGTTTATAGGGTTGTGTTATCACGTAGGTTTATAAGGTTGTTTTATCACGTATGTGTATATTATAATAGGGATGTGTTACCACGTAGGTTTATAGGAAGTAGGTGTTGTAACGTAGCTGTATAGGGATGTAAGTGTTGTCACGTAGGTGTATATTATAATAGGGATTAAGTGTTGTCACGTAAATTTATAGAGATGTGCTGGCAAAATGGTTTCTTCAGAAGTAACTTGCCGTTTTCAAAATCTTTTTAGTAAGTAATTAATCTATTTTTCAGGATCCTCTATCCTCTATATATACCTTAAAAGTTCTTGTAGAGATCTTCTGATAGCATTAAAATTATCCGAATGGCTAGCCTACATTCTCCCAACACACAAAGACATTAATTAATTAATTAGACACCTTTCTTTATTCAAACACGGAAAATAAACGTTATAACTTTATTTAAGACAATGCAGTTTCGTCCTACAAAAGTAAAAGAATAACACTGTACTTTATACCTCTTAACTATATTAAAACTTAGTCAAGTCTTAACACAACGAATATTAAAATTAACAAAATACCGTTTTTAAATTTGGCATCCGAAATGAGAGGATAGATTTAAAAAACAAATGTCGATTATGCCGAATTGGTAACTATTAACTTAATGATAATAACTTGCACCAAATTATTGTCATATTTTATTTTCAGAAACAGTCGCTTCTCTAACTAACTCCTTCTCTAACTACCTAGACCTTCCTTAATTCTCAGATAACACTTTATTTATTGTTCTCTCTGTAAGGACTATCTAGCCATATATAAATTATAAAACTATGCTTTCAAGACTTCTCAATGAAGTTTACAGAAGTAATATCAACATAAAACAAAATCACACAATCATCAGTGCGAGTTAGCACAGTACATAACATGTAATAACAATTAGAGTGTTACAGTTATCGATGACAACATCGAGCACTACTGAGTCAAATCCTAATACTGCTAAAATTCTTCACTTATATACAGTTAATTCACAAACTTAATATCAGCCCATTAACAACTAAAACTGACTCCCTTTAATCAAAACACCACAAATTAAAGCTCTTACGACTTCAGTATGCAACCAGACTTTTAGTCATCAGTTTAGTTTAACTGTTTAATTTTATAAAACGCAACAATTGTAACTTAACTTCAGCAACAAATATGAAATGTTTGATAAGATCTCGACCGGAAGGATGAATGCCTAAACTGGTTTCTTATTAATACGGTACGACGCACTTCCCTCCTGCAAACACACAAGCAGAACGACAGGTTAATATCGGTAGCAGTGATGCACAAAGCTGGTGATACCGCCATATATGGGTGAATAGACCATGCAAACAGACAGCGGAATGCACTTTCGGAAAAAGAAAGCAAAATAGGTTCAAAGGAACCACTGATCTCTAGGAAATGTCCTATAGGATGCATATCAATGACTGCAATTCTGCTTTGATGAGATAGTGACAGCAGTCACGAGTAGCATGTCTTTGTTAAATGATTTAGGCATTAGATCAAAGCTTTTTAGAGATTAAGTATCTATAAAGATTAAACAGTAGGCTAAATAATGTATGAATAAGGCATAGCCTTTCGTGGAGAGAATAACTTGTTGATCTACGAAGTGCTCTTTATGGAGTATAACAATATCTGAGTAGGAATATATGCTCTGGGCTAGCCAATCGGTAGAACACGAGAGAGAGATATTCAAAAGAACTTTCATTTATAGACAGTTTTAGAATACTTTGCACAACATTATGATTGAAAAGAAGGAAGTACAAACCAGATGAGATGTTTTATAAATCAAAAGATCAAGATTACTGGCAACATGTTTCAGACAGTCGATATCCTGACCAGTGAACAGGCTTCCATCTAAAGTTATCTCTTCAGTTGTACCCGACTTAAACGCTCTACAATCGATCAAACAATCAATCGCGTCGAGCAATATTTATATAATTAAGTATTCTTTAATTAAGCAATATGTATATAATTAAGTATTCTTTAATTAAGCAATATGTATATAATTAAGTATTCTTTAATTAAGCAATATTTATATAATTAAGTATTCTTTAATTAAGCAATATTTATATATTAAATAACAGCCAGTTCTCATTAATAGTGGGTTATTGTAAGACGTATGATTACAAAGACTTAATACTACTCTATGAAAGCATAAATCTAATCATGCTAAATCAATCTATCAATCAATAAGAATTTAAAGTCCGGTTCCTCGTCAAAAGGCAATGTCCGGGACGTCTCTGGCAGACTCTGTACAAATAGACGCCAGCATATATATGCCGTCTAATCGTGCACATTTTACTTACATGACGTCTAAACTTTAATTTTATTACAAACCAACGATAGACTGCACAAGTTTCGTAAGAGCAGCTGATATATGCAGATATCAATGAATGAAATGAAAAACCACCTTAAAATTCATATATTTCTACTGGTTACCACTAAGTTAAACGAAACACGGATAAAAACCTAGTCTTCATGATGCATCAGCTTGTTGGTCAATGGAATCTGAGTCATTTGCAAGAATGGTGGCTGATTTTAAAAATATCTTAAGCCTACTACTAAGAAACTGAAAAGCAGAAGACAGATAGAAAGAGTTATTACAGCTAGTAATAAAGTAAGACACTAACGATAGCTTATCGGTAAAGAACTGTAGCGTCGCTTGGGGAAATTTCTGCTCAGATTTTCCCACGTCACCGCTAGCACCCGGCTTAGGCAATGCCGCACCCCCTGCGACACAAAAACAAAAAATTACAAAACAGTTAATACAGTAACATATAATTGTAAATGGTACAAAACCTAGCGTCTCAGTATGTAAAGCTGGTAAAGCTAAGGTTAACGGCAGTTTCGTCACTCGAAAGCGATGTCAGTGACGGGCGAGCCCAGGATTTGAACCCCGCATCTACTGATCTGCGGTCGAGTATCTAACCGACTTCGGTAAGATACCGAAGTCGGTAAGATACTCGACCGCGGATGAAGAAGTTAGCTAATATCTAAGTTAGCTTAGATCTCAAATTCTCCAGTATAAGTGTTCAGTGAGATTTCAAAATGACTCACATCTTAATCAATTTCGTTATCATCGTTTAGAGAACATCAGCTGAACACAAAACGTGTAGCTTAATATACGTAGATTGAAGCTGAAAAAGCCAATGACGTTAGTTTCCTCAAACGAAAGCAGTGTCAGTGACGGGATTAATACAGTATCATGTATGTTTCAAGTTAATTGGAAAATAAATTGACAGAAATATACAAATATAATAGAATACTAAAAAATACTGAAGAAGAATAATTTGCTCACAGCTAAAGCTGCCTAAAATGACGATTTGATGATTTTAACTTTAATAACCTCCAAAGCTACATTCATCTTTGAACAGAAAAGAAAAGCTGCCTAAATTTTTTACATACGTAGACGTCAAGAAAAAGTTTGGTAAAATTTGATACCTTAAGTACTCATATTTACAAAACTCTAAGTTACATAAGACTCGGTTGAAGATTAGGATATAATTGCTATTTACTATGAACTGTGGTGTGGCTATTAACCTCAAGGTCACATGCCAAATTTTATCATCAAACAATGACAGCAGCTGTCCTACATGCTGATCGACAAATAAGTTTACTTTGTAAACATAATTAGCATTTAGTTCTTTACCAGTGCATTGACCAAACCGAGAGATAAGATAGCAGCTCGAGATTGCGAAGGTAACTTGCTAATCCCAGATTTAAGTGTATTTTAAAAAGATTAATGAATTTTTTTAAACTTAGCCGTGATTCAAATCACAGTTATGGTTTAGAACTCGGATCATCTGTTTAGCAAAAGTGGCCGTTAATTAAGTAACATTAAATCGAACAGAGAAACCAAAATGAGGATTTAATTATTAAATTAGGTTAATTATTAAATTCTCAAGGCTAGATCCTCAAAGATTAAATGATAGACACTGAAGAGATTTCATCAAAACTTAAACTTCTATGTCTTGGAATTGCCATCCCGTACAGAGAATTACGATAGGAGATTTATGCCAACACTAAGCAGAATTCTACCTTACCGTTAGACTTGCAGACAACACTGCTGCCACTGCCTGATCTTTTGTTTGATTTGTCTGCTTCAGGGTTGAACATTTTCTTATACATCAGCTTCTCACTGTCCTTCATCAACTTGTTTTTACTAAGAAATGTCATAAACACAGTGACAGTAATAAATAATTAAAATTAAATATTTTTAAGACTAAACCAAACTTATCATCATTTCAATCTACAATCGCTACATTCGATAACAAATAGACACCAGAAAAATTCCATCTGACTCTCATCATATGACCTATATTTGTTTAAGATCAGCAACTAATTGTAATTTTTGTCCTAAATCATATGACAAGTTCTCAAGCTCCTTTCGTAAAGCACAAATCTCGAACACAAATTTAGGCCACAATATGGGTATATAAATTTTAGCGGTCAATTAATTATAACAATAATAAAAGCACTAAGATCTAAACTAACGTCAGATAGGGAACCTGGTTGGTGAGCGCATAAATGGAAAAGAAGGTCTATTCGTATCCCTACCCTGGTTAAGCTTGGATTAAAGGGAAGATGGTGATGAATAATAATACCAGTGGATTGGCTCAGTAGCTTCCAGTGTAATTCTATACGTGATTTAACATTTACTTTTGATAACTATGCTATTCAAACATGACATCATACCATTCAATTTTTCCGAGTAGATCAGATATTTCTGACTTGGACCCAGGAGCAAGCTGTTTAGCCTTTAGAGCATCCTTGGTAGCAGCATCATATAGACCCTTGTGATACCACGCCTACACACACAGAACACAGATCATACGTTGTCTAAAGCCTACAGTGGCATGTTAATACAAAATAACAGTGTATCATATTTAAAATGACGATAATTTAAGGCAGCAGATTGGCATTTTACAATCATAGAAGATCAGTAATGTGAAGATTCGCAACATCTGCACTTTTCGGAAAAGATTACATCCTACTGCAAGTGATTGTAGGAGGTGACTGAAAGAGATAATATAGAAAAATATTTTTAACAAGCTGAAATGATCAGCCTCAGTCAACGCTCGTCAATGCCCAAAAAATGCAATCAGTTGATTGCTGAGTCTTCTTCTGCAGATTAAATATAAACTGATATTTAGTTAATGCAGACTCTCTTCTTAGTGCACTGCCTACTGGCAGGTATATAACGCCTCCACTCTTCTCTGTCTTCCGCCTTCCTCTTCATTTCCACATATGAGTGGGTCTTTAAATCATCTAACATACCTAATCTCGGCCTGCCCCTGCCTTTTTTCCTTCCATTCTACCTTCTATGACCTCTTTTAATAGACCTTCCCCCCTTAGAATGTGTCCTATCCAACTCTTCTTCCTATTTCTTAATATATTTATCAACTGTCTATCTGTGCCAACTCTCTCTAGAATTTCCTCATTTGTAGCATTTTGAGTCCAACTAATCCTCTCCAATCTTCTCCAAATCCACATTTCCAATGCCTCCAGTTTCCTAATATCTTCCTTCCTTAAGGTCCATGTTTCACAACCATACAATAGCGTGGTCCAAACCAAAGTTTTCACTATCTTTATCTTTGTATCTTTCTTCAGACTTTTTGTTAATAGTTCTTTTCCATTATCAAAGGTCGCTTTTGCTTGAGCAATCCTATTGCATATTTCAGTCTCACATTTTCCGTCATCGATTATAGTATGACCCAAATATTTGAACTCCTTACCTGTTCCAATTTCGTGCCATTTATTGTGATATTAACTTCACCTTTATTATTGGACACTCTCATAACCTTGGTCTTTTTATATTAATCTTCATGCCATCTCTCAATGACGTATCATTCAGCTTATCCATTATCTTCTGCAGTCCAATCTCGCTATCCGTTACCATTCCTTGGTCATCTGCAAATCGTACATCTTGTAATAAATTCCCTCCTATTGTTATTCCTTCCAAGTCTTCCATGTCTTCCTCCATCATTGCCTCAGCGCAAATGTTAAACAGCAGCGGCGAAATGCTACAACCTTGTCTTACTCCATGTCCTATTTCGCCTTCTTCTGAGTATTCTTGTTGGATTTTGATTACTGCTCTTTGATTCATGTACAAGTTCAAAATTAGTCTTCTATCTCTTCAGTCAATTCCTATTCTTTTTAAGATATTCATCATCGTTATCCAATCAATCCTGTCAAAGGCTTTCTCGAAGCATACAAAAACGTCATTTCCATATTCTAAGCTACTTAATGCAGATATAAGTGCATAAAACAGCTAGTTTAGAATAGAGCAACATTTTTTAGATTTATAAAAATCATTCTTAACTTCAAACCTTCGCTCTGAAATAGAACAGCTTGTAATTCCTAGGATCCAGAGCTAGACCTATACTAGAGAACTTAGTGACAGCGTCCATGCCATACTGTTCCGGTAACTGCAGGTTAACGACGCATAGGTTCTGATAGAGGGTTACCTTCATCTGAAACACAGTTTATTAAACAATTAACTACACATTCAGTTGCTTTTAATTATATATTTACAAGATGTATGAATATAACTAACCTTCTGAGTGTATTTTTTTAATATCTTTGTAACTTAAGCAGATAATTCACTTTAAATTTGCCAAGAAGAGGTATCTTCATAATAATTTATCATTTATGAGAATATTTTCATAATCTCAGATAAATATATATATATATATAAAAGATTTTTCATACAATCTAAGATTTTATGGACTATATATAATTTCACAAAAAGTAAATAAATTAAACAAGTCCAGTGAGATGCCAGTATTAATCTCCAATATCAAATTTTAATACTGTAGCAAATCTAATGTCTAAATGCACACAATGGTGAAATAATACACAATACTTTTGAATAACGTCACAAGTATACATCACTTGTTAACTCCATCATTTATGGGTATGTTCAAAACTTTATATATGAGCTCCTTCTGGATTAAACTTGTGAAAGTTCATTATAATTTAGAACTTATCAGTAAAATCTCATAACATCATCTGAAGCTAGGTTATCAACAGAATACGCTAGGTTAACCAGGCAGATGGCTAATACAGAAACAGATAACTTACACTTGAAACACTGTCATACAACAATAATTTAATTTTCAATGAAATATTTACGATTTATAAGTAAAACAGGTTAGTTATATAGTAACTAAAGATTCAAAGTTACAAGACCGTTGTCAATAATCGAGCATTACAAAACTAATTCAACGACAACACCCATGAAAGAGAAATTCTAAATTGAAAATTAATAAAAATACCTGATTAGATAATTTTTCTTCCTCTTCATTTTGTAGATGATGATCATCAAGAATCTTCAAACTCTACAATGTTACATGATAATGTCAATAAACTGATCAATCAATAAATTAACAATCAAACAAACAATTAATCAATCACTCAGTTGATCATTCATACAGGCAATATTAAGGTGTAAATAAACCGTATTAACCAAAAGTACGCAAAATTAAGATTGTACTGAAACTCTCTATTTACACCAAGTTCAGTAACAACTAAAACTTAGCTTAAAATTTAAATTACTAATTGAAATACAAATACAAACAAACAAACAATTAAACAATTAAAAAATAATTGAAATAATTATTTCAAAAAATTATAATTGACAAGACTCAAATTTCCACATATCGAACAAAACTACACCACATACAGCATATTTAAAAGAGTGAACATTTATACATTTATACAAATGTTTGACTTTGATGATACTTATAATATACTAGCGATTATTTCACTGATGATTTAGAGTTCACATAAATGGATCTAGATACACGCAATAAATAGTACATACCCTTCTATAGGCTCTATTGGCCTGTCTGTAATCCTTCTTGTTTACGAAAACCCTCCCGTCCTGCAGAACAATATAAAAGAGGTATATTGATAGGGAATACATCGGTTATCACACAACCAAGCAAACTGTGATGGGCCAATATTCATAATTATACTATCTTACATATCTTACATATCCCTGTGTTGTGCTCGGGTGTGGTTGGACTACTGCAGAATAGGGCAACCGTAAACAATCTGCTGCGTGTACGTAAGAGGCAACTAAAGGCAGGAGCTGAGGATGGCAAGATGGGACCCACCTCACCAAAAAATATTTTCCCCCAGGATTAAATGGTAATTAATCCACTTAACTGTGGAAGTCAACAGGAAACCACCTCAGAAGCCATATTTTTCCCAAGCTATAGGCTACATAAGGCATGGATAAGGCATAGACTTTGCAAAGGGATTAACTTGTTGATCTAAGGAGTGCTCTTATGGAGGGAGAAAACAGACTTATAGCATGAATTTGTACCTTGAATCTGCCACTTGGCAGTGCTCTGAAGTAGAAGACATATCTGCAATACTGAGGAAGGTGCCAATCGACACCTTCCGACTAACATTATCTAGCAGCATCCAAGTGGCACTGTTTATAACAGAGTTACCAAGTAGCATTGCTTATAGTGGAGTTGCTAAATAGTATTTTTTGCAACAGAGTTGCCAAGTAGCATTGATCACATCAGAAGTATATATTGACAAAGTGAACAACAATCAATTTCTTCTGTGTGTGTGTTAGCCATGATTATGAATAAGAACTGTTATCAGTATTAAAAGAATACCAAAGCAAAATTTATACAAGCAAAGCAAATGAATCAAAAATAAATTTTTAGAGAAAATAAACTATGCTATACAGTGGCTCTACAGACTATACAACTCTGAGGCATTGCGAACAGTGAAACAAGTAACAGGAAAACTAAAATCAGATCCTAATAAAACTAAAAAACAGATCCTAATAAAAGTAATGAAGCTCTATTAAAATCAGAATTTAAATAATATAAAGGTGTATTACACAGAGAAATAATGGCAAAAAGCCGAATGTTCATCACTGTAGCACCTTCGTAGATCAGATCGTACGAATTTCTCACCTTCTGATTGAGTTAGGAAACTTAATTCTGAAATTTTCCAGATTCAATAAAGATTCTAGCAAAAATGAACGTTTTAAACCTAAAGAGGGCACAAAATATTCAAAGGCACACCAAAACAAAACAAACTAACTATTATAAACAACAATAGCGTAATAGTTATTGTTATTTTCTAAAATACTTAATAATTAATGTAATACACGTCTAATTTTCTTACCGCCTTAGCTTTTCTAGCAGCACCTAGAGCCAATTCAAAAGGAGCGTGTTTCCTTTCACTCTGCACACATCGTACACTCGTCATAAATAAGCAATTGCTTCAGTTTTACACAAAATATAACAGAATCTATATACTAAAAGTAAATGTAACAGAATTCTAAGTCAAGAATATGAAACAGTGTTGAAAAGCCAAAATATTTCTTCCAAAAAATCACCTTGTTTCAGTACTATCTAATCCTGTTGCTTAAGCGAAAATTGAAACCGAACTACAGATAAGAACAACCTCAAATTATAATTATTTTACAATTTAGCTTCAGAACAATCCTGGAGTAAAAATATACATTGTTTTAGTACTTTCTAATATTGTTGCTTAAGCGAAAAAAAGAAAGAAAAAAACACAATAACGGCCACAACTATCTTACAATTTAGCTTCAGAACAATCCCGGAGCAAAAAAAAAAACATTGCTTCAGTACTTTCTAATAGTGTTGCTTAAAGTAAACACGCATTATAGTGAAATGATCAACTATGTCGATGTCTATCACTTTTTAACACCACATGTTAAATCCGTTATGCAATTTAGTTCATTTTCCGTGAAACAAGTCCAGTGAATGTCCAAGATTTTATTCTCAGATCAGCACGGCTGCGATTCGAACACATGAATCCCAGGTACTTTCTAATATTGCTGCTTACGCGAAAAATGAAACAAAACCACAAATAACAGCCACAACTTATCTTACAATTTAGCTTCAGAACAGTCCTGGAGTAAAAATTTGCATTGTTTTAGTACTTCCTAATATTGTTGCTTAAGCGAAAAAATAAACAAACCACAAATAACAGCCACAACCAATCTTACAATTCAGCTTCAGAACAAACTTTAGGAAAAAATATACAATGTTTCAGTACTTTCTTGTATTGCAGATTAAGCGAAAAATGAACAAAACCACAAATAACAGCCACAACTTATAAGTTGTGGCTGTTATTTGTGGTTTTGTTATTTATTGTTATATTACATAACTTTATATTTTTAACTTTATATTAATTATCTTACAATTCAGCTTCAGAACAAACCTGAGGAAGACTAAAGTACTCACTGCTGCCTCGCTCAGTGAAACTGATCAGCTCTATCACGTGAATGGCTGCAGACAAACATGAGTCAGCAATAAAATCAATCTTAAGTGATCTGATGGGCAAACAGGATTGTTTTCTCTGGGAATGACGCCCCTGCCCAGTAAATGTTAGTTGAAGCTGATGAAGGCATAGGGGGCCCACTTCATCATGTGCAGAATCCCCCAAAGAATAATGGTATATCAAATGGAATGTTATAAAAAATTTAAAGATCCACTCATGTGTGGACATGATGAGAAAGATGGAAGATAGAGTAGAGTGGAGGCGCTATATACCATGAACCTACCCGTAGGCAGTGCACTACGAAAGAGAGAAGTAATCCGAGTCAATCTAATCATTGCATGATGGCTTATCTGCTCCATAAATAGCACACAATTGATCAACAAGTAATTAATAATCTTTCACGAAGCTATGTCTTGTCCACACTTTAGTTCATCCTATATAGCTAGGAGAAAATATGAATTCTGGGTTAAATTATGAAATTTGCGAGAAATTAACTAAAACTAACATTAAATTAATTGTTAATTTTACAATCATGAACTAAGAAAAGTTTATTCGTTATCAGCCACACTAAGAGCAAAAATAAGATACTAATTTAATAATAATATGCATAAACTTTTTTAAAAAATTCCATACAGTACAAATTTGATTCAGAAAATAAAAACAAAATAAGATAAGACACACACTTAGCGCAAAAAGATTTTAAAATGCAACAAATCTGTAACTACAATAAAACAAGAAAAACGACAAACTCGGCCTTTTAGCGACAACAAAATGATTACAAACTTTGAGCATTGGGGGGAATCCTGGGAGGGCACCCATCCCTCATGAAATACTCCGGCTCAAAGAAGAAATATGCCGTCTCCTTTCGGCGCATTGTGGATACGGCAATGTTGATGCCAGGCAGCACATCCATCAGATCTTCTGAAACATCGTGCCCACTCTCATCATACTTGACTGCAGCTGCAACAGATACAAATTGTTGAATAAAGATAAAGCTAGTTTAAAGACTGTTTCTGTACTCAAGTGCAACTTCTGGAGCCTAGACGCTCACCAACCAAATGCCATTTCTGACGTTGGCTTGGATCTCAGTGCTTTGTCACCTTTTATGACAAATGCAGTCCGAGATTGGTCTATTCTTCAGCAACCCGGACACAACACGGGAAATTGCTAGAAATTTTCTAATCCTGACCCTAGTTAAACTGGGATTCAAGGGAAGATGATTCTTTACTACAGCTGATTCAATTACAATTTGAATTGTAATTTGCCTCTTGGTTATCTCTTGTTTCTAACTTGACCCCCAGCCAGCAGAATATATACACGATATACATAATGCATGATACAATAATTACAATATATAAACAGTACTTTAAAAGCAGAAAACCTCAAAGAAAACCTATATAAAAATTAAAATCTACAGTAGCAGCAAAACCACAGTGCCAGCCAAGACCATAACTTATGATAGCTACAACTGAACAAGTTTTAAGATCTCCTGACAATCAACAAATCACTTTAGAGAAATTCTCTGATTTGCCAAAAAAACTGATAACTTTAGGATCACTAAAACAATCTCTTGAGCCTGATTTAAGTTATCTGCAAGATAGTAAAACGGGTTTTTGTCATATATTTTTAAAAGAGAGGCAAACAGGAAACTAAAAAAATACATTTTAAGAGTTGGAGTTGATCATACGATATCCTTATGACATACTTAGATATCATATCAACTTATTGTTAGATCCATGATATCTGCTAGTAGCTTAAAGTCTTCTTTTATAGATTTTTAAAGAAAGAAAAGAGACGTAAATAAAATTGTCAAAATAACATTTGGTGAATTTACCAAAAAAGTAATATCATATTACTTGTAGAACTATTGATAGAAGCTAATTACCAATTCCTTAAAACCAATTTATAAAATTCTTTTATGCCATCTAATTTTAAAGACTGTTTTTCTTCAATTAAATTCTATTAATATATAATGATCTATATGTAGGCATGTTAGAATAATAGAAAATACCTAAATCAAAGGATAGTGGTTTTCCTCGCAGACGTGACGAGTCAAAAGGTTCATCAGAATCTTCCAGATAGGAATTGTAGTGAACTGAAACATCATAGTTGTAACATTAATTAGTACATGTACATTTATTAGTACATGTTCAAATGAGTAAATCTCCTGACTTACCTCAGCCCTTTCTCCAAACATGTCCATCTCTCTCTCTCTCTCTCTCTCACTCTTTGCCTTTCTCTCTCCATTCAAATATTTTCATACATCTACAGTCAACATATCACCAGTGATTGATCAAGGAAGAAGAAATGGTGCAAGGTTAGCGGTCGACTTGGAAACAAGTGGCCTGGGTTCAAAGCTCAGGTCAGTCAATGCACAACCCACTCCATATCAGCATAGATTCAACGTAAATAACGCAGGAAATGCATAGATGAAATATTTCACTTTACAAATATGAATATTTTCTGCATAATAGAACCAGTCAGCCGAATTTCACAGGAAATTTAAAGAATCTGTCTTACTTTTTTCAACCGCACGCAATAAACAAAATATATAAGCTCTGTTTAAAACAAACCCATGTTATTCCACAGCGGAAGTGCAAATATTCAATACATTAACATACTAATAGTAGAAATGTTTAAAACTGAACATTTGCATTTCCATTATGAAGTAATAAGATGGTTTAGATATTTAGCATAATTTATTTACATTTGAATCATTGAATATTATACAATTACACGTCTAGTGTATACTGAAAATTTACAAATATACTGTTACAATGTACATCATGCAGTGAAGGAATGAAAATGATATGTACATTACGTTCAGATCACCAATAGAAATAATCAGTCAAGATTTCGGATAAACAATATCATACATTGCAACATCCATGTATCTTTATGAAATTTCTGCACTGTATGTATGTTTAAATGTAATTAATTAGACATACTGGTTAATTAATTAATTAAATTAATTAGACATACTGGTAACGTGAGCTCTAGGAAACACCCTCTCTCCCACTCCCTCTCGAACTATTTTCTTTTTCACTCCCCCATCCGTCGTTACATCAGTCATCTGAGAGACAAGTTTCTGAAATCTAGAAATATCAGCATCGGTGTCTTCTGCTTCGTCCTCAACGCACAGAATGTCGTCTCTGTAATACTTGTACACGTCGCTCGGGTCATACTGACGAAAGCTCTCTAAGCATCCATAGCAATTAACAATCGATCAACGAATAAATAAATACATTGATAAGCAAGTTTCTTAAAATATTAAAACCGAATATATCTCGTAATGAAGGTTTTGAGACTCAATCAGTAAATCGATTGACGTCCCTGACATCATCCTTGTATGAGGAAACGGACGTTAAACCTTTATTATTATTATTAATCCACTAAAAGCTGTAAAAATATCAGTTTCATCCTTCGTAAGGAGATTGGTAAGGCATGAAGCAAAGGATATGAACCTAGTTAGAAAGCTTACAGATCTTGCCAGAAACTCGACCGAAAATTACAATCAAAATCAGCTCAACTAAAATATCTATCAATTAAATTCCTCAATTAATTCAAATATATTTGTTATTCCAATAAATATATTTATCCATCAATGTTCAGTAAATACACTGATGCAATTGATACAAATATGTCAATATCAATACTTGTAATTAAAGATTCTAATTAGAACTGTTACATAATAATAATAATATATATAATAATAATAATATATAATATATATATACATATTTAAACTAACCCCCAGTATCTGACTCACACACTTCAAACTCCGCACCATTGTTGTTACGGAGACTTTCGATATCTAAACCGTCCTGCAGTCGAATCAGCGGTCCATCATAGTCTGTCTCATCAGCCTCGTCATAATTATCAACTTTGTGCACACCAGATTCAATCTCCTTCACCAGAGATGACTCGTCTACAGACATTCTGTTTTCAGCTTTATAACAGGCATAATGCGATAGAATTAGCTGTTTAATTAGCAAATAAAAAATACAAAAGCCTTGATGTATATTCCTATTATCAAGTAATACGTTACAGACCACGATAATCAAGCTAGATATGGCCATGGCGTTGGCTCAGGAGGCCGGAGAGATATAGAACTTGTCGATACACTTTTACAAACTGAAATGATCGTCTAGTGAGGCACCGTGTGCTACTTAAAGAATATTAGATTTTTTGTCATCTTGTCACTAAAAGCAGAGAAAAACATTAAATTCCTCAAACTCTATCCATACAATAAACCTTAAAATATGGCTATTAATTTATGAGAACTATAAATAAAAATAGTACATAATATAACAAAAAGCCTTTACCAAAATGTTTACATAAATGAGATATATAAAATTAAATAATGGCACTATTAGGAAAATTTCATTTTTTAAATTAACTAAAACAGACTTTCACTTATCAATAAAAGAAGTTCAAGAACAAAAGTAAATTGATCTATTTAAACGTAGATTTATCTCATCCTATTATAGCATGCAATCCCAGTCTCAAAGACAAAATACGTATGTAAAACAATGCATACAAGAATTAATTTCAATTAATCTTCCAGTAGTAATAAATATACTTAATCGCAATCTATAAACATTCGCTTGTTAACCACGTAGATATTTATTTATTACAGAAAATGCGTACCTTATAAGTCAATAACTTCTCAGAATCAGCAGCTTACACTGTTAGGCGAGTTTTCTACAAATCAAACAATGCCTACAAAATCAAAACAAGTGAAACAGAAACTTGTGACGAGCTCAAAACCCCACTCTCTACAAATGAAAGAACAAAAGTAAAATGAAATCTAACTATACTATACTGGTTTAGGAAATTGTGAAGACATGAAACACAAATTCAGTCCTAGTCTCATACCTTATATGAGTTGTAGAAATTAATAAATGAAATTAACAACCAAAAATAAGAGCTTTTGGTGAAATTTATAGTATAGAAAGTAAATTTAACTTTAAATAGAGAAAATTAATCATTTATTGCACACACAATTATAAAAAGTAAAAATGCATTACAGTGGGGTAATATGGAGATCTATCACTTTCAATGCCACACGATTAAACTGTAAAGCCATTAAGGCAATTTAGGCCATTTTTCATGTAATCAGTCCTGTGAATGTCCGAGATTTTACTCTCAGATCGATGCGCGAAGCTAGGATTCGAACCCACGACTCCATGAGAGTTCAATTCACCTCAGGACCTGTCATTTAAAGCTTCATGACGTTACCTCTACGCTATTAAGACATTCTATAAATATAATTTAAGGCAGTATTGAATTTAACTTAAGTTAGTCTATTATACTAGTTCAGGAAGGCGTGGTGACTACTTGTATGTAAAATCAGTCTAGTCTTAATTTTTTTTACCTCACAATACATAAATGGTAAAGGAAAATACAAACCTTGATAAGTTGATAAAAGGTATAATTAACATAAACACACCCAATGCAAAGAGGCTTTGATGTAAGGACGGTGTACATGGGAGGGGAAGTTTATTGTATTTTTTACTCGTACATTTCAGTAGGTATGTATTTCTATTTGCAAAGTATAATGATTTGCTTTTGTCAGATATGGTAATAATTAATCGGACAAATTATTAATTACTACAAGAAAAGCGAGATCACGCCCACGACTACTTAAAATAAAAGAGTTTAGGCTCGCGCGCGTTATCGCTTTTTCTCACGTGCACCCCCATAATTGATTCAGCGTCGGGGGGGGGGGGACGATATCTCCAAGAAACTGAAGCACTTTTGTAAATAATATTTTCAAATTTTTGGCTCCTGATAGTGTACTGCATCCCCCTTTGGAAATTTAATTTCACATCTTGCTGTTGAAAACCAAAATAATATTTTAATTTCTTCACTAAGTGTGAAGCGTGAGATTGAATATCGATCGATCTTTTGTTGAAAATCAAAATGTTAAGTACTTCATATTATTTAGTTTTTAGTTTAATTGGTTTCTATAGTGCTCAATGTTGTTATCGACAACAGTAACACTTTGTTGTTGCAGATTTTTGCTTTTAAAAGAACTATCATGCCAAAGCTGATGAAGAACAAGAGTAAGAACGTAGGCCTAGAGTTTTTCCGGTCGTATTTGTAAGCAAACAAGCAAAATGTCTAGTAAAAAATCAGATCCGTGGGCTGACGAGCAGGTTTGTGTTCGCCTAATCGCCTAACTACTCTAGTATTAATGTCCTCTTCCTGAAGAAATAATGATGTGCTAATTGTTACTGTATTGAGTATTTTTGCTAAAGATAATTGTTTGTTATTTAGCACAATCAAAATCATCGAGTCATGATTTGCGGCTTAAACTCTAAAAAAGTGATTTGATCATCAGTGATGAAATCTAACACATTTAACATCACATGTTGGCCGGTAGACGATTTAGTATATTCTTCATGTTATTACGAGTAAATTTTACTGTGATTCAATTATCGACAACAGTAAGAGTATTTTCATTACATAGCCACAATTCATAATAATAACAACAATTAGAGTGCTACAGTCATCAATGACAACATCGAGCACTTATGAGACAAAATCAAGCCGGCGAGCAAAAAGAAGGTCCAAACGGTGCAAATTCCAAAATCCAGATAATTCAAAGTAAAGGGAATTAAGGAAAAGGAGGTTTAGGTGCAGGTCGCTGCTCATGGACACTGGATGGAAAAGAGAGATGGAAAAGATAGGTCTTCAACTGCCTATGGAACTGCTCATAGGAAAGCAAAGGCAGATGTGCTTCAAATGAAGATGTCCGAAGATTGGATGGAAAAGAATTCTAGATTAATAAATGCTACTGTCGTCCATAACAGCATCGAGTGCCATTGTTGGATTCTGTGTAAAAATAGTAATAATAATAAGTGTACTTATGAAGCGCTGCTCTATGCTAAATGCCACAGTAGCACTGAATGGACAGCGAAGTTGAAGTAAAAGCTAGTAACGTTAATCGTGAGTATACTCACTCGAATCTGGTGGTATAATGCAACAATCGGTGTAGCGACTAGAACTCTGCAAATCTGGAGTTTGAGCCACCAATTTGTCTATAATGCAGAAATCATCACCAATTACAAGTCTCTTCACTATCATATCTGTCATCGCCTCTTATGAACAAGTGCAGTTGTCAGCAGGTTCAATTCTCAATTTTCTTGAACCTACTCAGGGAAAATACTTGATCTGACACTTTCTGACACTCTCACTGTGAGCTATTTAGACACTTATATGACCCTTAATTTAGTCTTTTCAAACAATTGGCTGTAGTGCAAGAACGACTACTTTAAGGAAATGGCAGAATACGTTATGAAAATTTAATTGGAGTTCTCTATCATTCATTTTAATATCAAGCACTAATAAGACACAGCTAGTCTCATTAGCCTAACAGTATTTTTCAAACTGACAATTCAAAATGCAATTCTAATGAGGTGATGCTTTATTTTTCTATTTGGCTTTATATATTAAACTGTATATACTGTAGATCTTTTTCTCTGTCAGGTGTGAAAGGGTAGATTATTTCTCATCGTACATCATCTCCTGAGATACATTGTATTTCAAAGTTAAATGTTTATAATTCAAATTAATTGACTGTAATGAAATGTGTTTGTTGATGTATTTTAATACAGGATAGCCTTGAAGCTGAGATTAGGCGCATGTCTAACGATGATCTCATTGGTAGAACGAGGCTACTTGATAACAACATCAAGGTATAAGCACCGTTAGCTGCTTTAGTGTATTTTTTGTTATGAAAGTACTGGTATTACTAATATATTGTTCAATTTATTGGCATTTTACTAATTTTACTGTTTTTTCTGCTGCGATACATTTTGCAAATGCCTCTGAAAATGTAGTGAAATTTGTACAATTAATTGAGTAGCTTATTCAGTTGTTGAATCTGTTCAGTATTTGTTTGATTATTTCATTAGCTTATTAATGTTTTTAATGTATTTTATAGATAATGAGGTCAGAAGTGATGAGAATATCGCACGAGTTGCAGGCCCAGAAAGATAAGATCAAAGAGAACACTGAGAAGATAAAAGTCAACAAAACTCTGCCATATCTCGTTTCAAACGTTATTGAGGTATGCACTTAATGTCTGTTGAGTACAGTAATGTTCCTGAATGATCCTGGTCACTGTAGATAGCGACTAACTGGAAATAATGCATTGTTTAGCACAAATTGTTTTATTAGGAAAGCTGTAGTGATTTAGTGGCCTCATTTGAATCAATGCAGCTGTTTTATTCAACAGCAAGACCTACGTATATAAAATAAAAGTAAAATTATTCAAAACCAATTCATTAGCTCCTTATCTCTAGGAGTACTGCAGGAAAATTTTACAGGACTACTACAGCTTGTGTAATTTAATTATTCAAAATATCATTATTAAATTATATTATTTGATACTAGGTCCTTCCTATTCTAACGTATTACTATTCTAACATTTTAAAATACTCACAATTTTTCTTAAAATGGTTAAAGACTGCTGTATTCAACACATAATAGTTATGTGATTGATGCGTAGCTACTAGACGTGGACCCGCAGGATCAGGCTGAGGAAGAGGGAGCCAACGTTGACCTTGACTCTCAGCGTAAGGGTAAATGTGCCGTCATTAAGACCTCTACTCGACAGGTAAGTTGTCTTGTAATTTCAAATTTTTTCTGTTAATTAGTGCTATATGCTCTCTATCTTTCTCTCTGAGTGTGTTGCCTAAAAGTAAATCCACTACATATGACTCCAGTATTCTGTCTCCTTCCTTTTTTCATATCTGCATATGAATGCATTGCTATACCTGTAATTCCTATAATTGCAAATATCTGTAAAATATGGTATTTCAATCGACTCTGTCTTTTACTATTATTGTGTAATTTAATGCCACAGCTTGCATTTTCTTAATTCTTCTACTGTAATTTTCAGCTTAAAATTGAATAAATATGAATTTAATTTTAAGATAATTACTTTCAACAATTGAGGAACTAGATGATAAATTCTTATTGATTGATTGATCGATTGAATTGTCTTTGGGAATATCTGACAAGGGGTTTACAATGCTACTAAATCTTTGTTCGTATGAAAATGCTTGATAATTAGTATACTTGCGATTTATATGGATAATTATAAGTATAGTGAATTCATTTTTATTAACTCAATTATGGAGTTAATATTTTAATTTTTTATTTCCTATTTTAGAGGATTAGTTTTATGCACTAGTCATAAAATGATAGATATATAAAAAGTCTAATGATTGTTTTAATATTTTGCCTATCTGTTATCACAGACCTACTTTCTGCCGGTGATTGGATTAGTAGATGCCGAACAGCTCAAGCCTGCAGATCTCGTCGTAAGTTCTATTATTATGATTTATGCTCTGATATGTACTAATGTTTAACTAGCGTTTTACTAACATTTTCACTATTATTTTATCTTGCTTGTGTAAGTGTATTCTTAAATATATTAAGTAGAATATTGCAGAGTTTGATTATAACTGGACTAAACTTTATCACAGTGTCTCAAGTATTTTCTAACTTGTTGAACTCATTAGATCTCCTGAGAGCATTTATTGATTGTACAACAGCATGGTTAGGTAAAATACATTTTTATACATTAATTACTTAATATAAAATATTAGCATATTTAGATTGTAGTTTAATAATTAATTAACAGTAAATGTCTGCCATGTATATTTTGTTAATGATTTCAGTTTCTGATGATGTAGTTTACAGAATTTATTCATTGTTTGTACTCAAGATGGGTATTTAGTGATTGAAACTGATTTACCATTATATTAATGGAAATTGATGTGAGACTCTTGTTTTGTGCTGTGGATTGACTGAATACTTGTTTATTTGTGGTCACAGGGTGTAAACAAGGACTCATATCTCATTCTTGAAACTCTTCCACAAGAGTTAGTATCTGCTTGAATTTTTTATTGTCAGTGTTTTATCACATGGTTTGATAATAATCCTATTGAGTCTATGAGTGTCTATGTGGTATTTTGTAAGTTGTATTACTCAGTACGGTTTGTATGTATAATAACTGTGTAGATATGAGAGTGAAGGCTATGAAGTTATGTATTTAATAACTGCGTAGGTATGACTCTAGAGTGAAGGCTATGTAGTTATGTATTTGATAACTGTAGGTATGACTCTTGAGTGAAGGATATGTAGTTATGTATTTAATAACTGTGTAGTTATGACTCTAGAGTGAAGGCTCTGTAGTTATGTATTTTATTACTTGAAGGTATGACTCAAGAGTGAAGGCTATGGAGGTTGATGAGAGACCTACGGAGCAGTACAGTGACATCGGTGGACTAGATAAGCAGATACAAGAGGTAGAAATTGTTTCTCCTTCATTATCTGGAATTAATACATATTTGGCGATACGAAAATAACTTATAACCTTTAAGAAAAATTGTGTGTGGCCAATAGACATGATCATTAATGTCTCTGTCTTAATGCATTGGCAGGTCCATGGTATTTAACACCTTCACTCTTCTCTGTCTTACATTTTCCTCTTCATGCCCACATACGAGCAGATCGTTAAGTCATCTAACATGATATACCATTAATCGTGGGGTATTCTTCTTATGATGAGGTGGGCCCCTGTGCCTTCCTCAGCTTCAACTAACATTTACTGGGCAGGTCATTCTCTGAGAACACTGTCCTGTTAACCTGGATCATTAATATCAATTAGATATTAAGTAGCAATCTATGAGGCATTTTTATTACGTTACTCATGATTTGCACTGTTTAAAGTGGAACTTTAAAAGGATGGGCATTTCTAACATATTTATCACGTATATAAAAGTTTTTAATTTATCTCACATGTAGATATCTGTATCTTACATTATTTTGTAGCTGATAGAGGCTGTAGTGCTACCAATGACTCACAGAAAAAAATTTCAGGATCTTGGTATTCAGCCACCTAAAGGTTTGCATAGCTTGTGCTAATGTAGTTTATACATGTCATGATCTTAGGCACTGTTTGGGCTTTTTGGCCATTAATTAATCTCTAATAGACTCGTAATCTTTACCTCAATCCACTTACTCGTTCTTACGAGGATACTGTTATTTTGCGTAGCTGCTCCTCTAGTCCACATTTCTAAACTGATCTCCTATGCTCTAGAGGAGAAGCTGTTGTTTTTCCATTGCTAGAAAGGCTTTCCCTCCCAATAGATGATCTCTGACATTCATCCAATATGTGGTCTGTACAGCGTAAGTATCCTAGGCCCTCTTATACAATTAGATGTAAAGCTATTAATGTAAAGCTAATGTTATCGTCACTTTCCTCACTCGAAAGCGAATATTATCTAAATAGAATATTTGTGACTTATTCAATCTGCTTTTAAACTTGCCGATAGAATTAAGAGAGTATTTAACTGGATTATTAAGCATTCTACATATTTCAGCTTTGATTCTCTCTGAGCGTTCTTGCATTTTTGCTTTTGGTACAGAGGATTGAGATGTTTTAATAGAGAAGTTTTTAATATAAGAATTTATGTATATGTATATTTTGTAGATATCTGTATGAAGCTTTTATATGTGTATATTGTGCTTTATTCTATGTATGTGCTACTGTATAGACCACCTGGCACTACACATGTTGTGTGCATATTTCACCACTGGCGATGTCGGTAAGATACTTGACCGCGGATCAGTATGTGCAGCATTCAAATCCTGGGCTCGCTCGTAACTGACATTGCTTTCGAGTGAGGAAACTGACGTTAACCTTAGCTTTTAGCTTTATATGTGTAGGTGTGCTACTGTATGGACCACCAGGCACTGTGCCTATAATGTGCATGTATGTGTTCAGGCACTGTGCATGTAGTGTGCCTGAATGTGTGTAGGTGTGCTACTGTATGGCCCACCAGGCACTGGTAAGACACTGCTGGCTCGTGCCTGTGCCGCTCAGACCAAGTCAACTTTTCTGAAGCTCGCGGGCCCGCAACTCGTCCAGATGTTCATTGGTGATGGAGCGAAGCTGGTGAGAGATGCCTTTGCTCTAGCTAAGGAGAAAGCACCAGCTATCATCTTCATCGATGAACTGGATGCTATTGGTTAGTGGTCATCTATGTCTGCTATACTGAAGTGACTAATGATCCTTTGACAAAAGTTGTTTGGTGTCCTTGAAAACTGTGCAGACGTGCCTAATTGTTACTTCATGTTATTTCAATATGTTTATTTGATTATGTGTATGTCCTCATGTTGTGTTTGGGTTGTTTGAAGAATTGACCAACCGGTGACTGCAAGTGTCGTTAAAGGCGACTAAAGCACTATGATCCATACCAGCTTCAGAAAGGGCATTCGGTTGATGAGCGCCTAGGCTCCAGAAATTGCTAGAAAAATTTAAACGAATGGAAAAGTCTCAAATAGGGGTTTGGCTGGTGGTGTGGTGTAGGACAAAGAGGATTTGAGACAGTCTATTTGTTTCTCGACCCTGGTTAAACTGGGATTCAAGGGAGGCTGGTGACGATGATGATGATGATGTGTATTTGATTAATTATATGTGGCTTCGCATTGCTTGATGTTATCCTGGATAACTGTATCACCCATTGTTGTTGTTTTGATAGGCACAAAGAGATTCGATAGTGAGAAGGCAGGAGATAGGGAGGTACAGAGAACTATGTTGGAGCTGCTGAACCAGTTGGATGGCTTTCAGTCCAACCACGATATCAAGGTTAATCCTTAATCTCACTTAATCTTATCTAATTTTAATCCTTAATATAATCCTTAGATTAATCCTTAGTCTTAATTCTTAATCTAAATCTTAATTCTTAATGTAATCCTTAATCTAAATCCTATATCCTTGATCTTTACTGAGCTCATGCACATAGTGACATTCCTGAACTCAAGGTCAATCCTAAATCTAACAGTAGCTCATGCACATCACCATTCCTGAGCTGTCATTATTATAAAGTCTTTCCTGAAGATGTATGATAGAGTATGCTTGCTATAGGAGTCAATTGCAAACAAATGTTGTTCAGTTTTAGGAAGTTTGAATTTTTGTTATTCTTGTTATTCTGAACTAAAACTTATTCTCATATATTATTCCGATTGCTGTGGATATACTAGCGCCATGGCTGACTTTTTTTAAGTAGCCGTGTTTAGATATCATATATTGATATGTGTAGTGTATTGAAACTATAATTTTATTATGTAATAATGCTGCAAACTAAGTATATGTAAAACTATTATAATTTTCTTAATATGTAATTGATATGCACTTAACCATTCATGACTTTACTCTGATAGGTTTTATGACTCGATGCTAAGATTTGATTGATTGATTGATGACAGGTGATAGCAGCCACTAACAGAGTTGATATTCTCGACCCAGCTCTGCTACGGTCTGGTCGACTTGATCGTAAGATAGAATTCCCGGCTCCTAACGAAGAGGCCAGGGCCAGGATCATGCAGATACATTCACGCAAGATGAACGTCCAGTACGTGTAGCACCTGACATATAATTTATATATATTTATTGATATGTAATTTATGGTCTTTCTCTCTTTCACTATTAAATAGTGACTAGCTTTTTAAAAATCTATTTATCAAGACATATTTGTAAAGAATTGAATTTTGTTGCTTAATTATATTCTAGGGATATTGTAAAGTAAAGCCTAAGAATAAAGTATGTGACTAATCATGTGTCTATAGTTTTTATAGTCTAAGTTATGAGAGACTTAGGATATCTCTAATGGCCAATTTTACGACACTTCGATAGTAAGCTTTCGAAGGTTTTATCGAAGGGATAGTCACTTTTTGATTTTATGAACACTTGTTGTCTCGCTGAAAGTCCGCTTAGTGACTATAAGTCTTATAGTCGCTAAGCGGACTTTAGCGACTGATCTATCGCCTCAAAGTTCACCGGATAAGCCTCTATCGGCTCTGTGCAATGCTGCAGTGTCATTGTTTTCTCTCTCTTTCTATCTCTCTCTCTCTCTCTCTAATAATAATCATAATAATAATAATAATAATAATAATAATAATAATGAAGGCGGAATTTAGCGCACTAGGTTTAATTGCGCGTCCATAATCGAAGTTAAGCTACATCGGCCTTGGTTAGTACTTTGTGGGTGACCACCTTGGAAGACGGAGTCTTTGAAGGAAAAAATCCCAGGGCTATAGAAGAGAAATAAAAGAGATCCTAAACGGTGCCAGTCCAGTGATCAACAACAGTCAGGCATATGATTTAAATCTAAGGCTGAAAGATATATGTTTTCAACTATTAGGAGAGACTTAAATTTATTAATAAAATTAAATGATCAGAAATTATTAGAATATACGATTGCGTAATATCAATTTTATTCTAATAAATCAACATTAATGAGAATGTAATACGAAATAAATAACACTAAAAATATTGTATACAGAAGTAGCTCTATCAATAATTAATAATTTAATAATCACTAATAATTTAATTTTTCTGTGTTTGCTTATAATGTTGATAAAATTGATTTATGCTTCAGTCGAAACCAGAGTTTATCTATTAGCTCTACCAATAAATTAGATATTAATAAAATTGATGACTGTATTGTTAATCTATGTGACTCTAGATATGTTACCCTGGATGAATGCAAGTCTTTTTTGCAATCGAAAGACCTATGTAATTTTATGCATATGAATGTCAGAAGTTTATCTAAAAATTATGATCATTTATGCACTTTAGTATCTCATTTAGATGCACAATTTGTTGCAATTGGTCTTAGTGAAACTTGGTTAAAACCATTTAATTCTGATATTTTTGCTTTACCGGGCTATAATTTTGTATCTTGTTCTCGCCCCATCAAGCCATGTGGAGGTGTTGGAATTTATGTTAATATGCATGAACAATTTTTTAAGTATCATTAATTAAGTATCATTAATGATCTTACTATTATGAATGAAAATGTTGAAAGTATTTTTATCAAAGTTGCAAAGAGGGATTTAAGGAAAAGTTCGATACTTATTGGTTGTATTTATCGACCCCCACAATCTGTTGCAGTTAATTTTACTAATCAATTAACTGAATTTTTCAGACATAAATATTTTTCAAAGAAGCAAGATATGATTATAATGGGTGACTTTAATTTTAATCTCTTAGCTAATGGTTCCATTAATCCTCAATCCACTTTTCTTAATACTATGCTCTCATGGTATGCTACCTGCAATCAACAAGCTGAGCAGAGTTGCTAATACTTCTGCGACCTTAATTGACAATATTTTTACTAATGTTGATGTTAGCGTCTGTAAATCTGCAATACTTTATGATGATACAACAGACCATTATCCAATAATTCTCAGCCACCTCAGTAAATTTAGTGCTTCAAACCTTTCAGCAACTAATTCGAACTACAAAAAAAAATTTAATCAAAAATCTAATAAGAAATTTAAACTTTTTTGTGCTAATGATGCTAATTGGGCCCAAATTTATAAATATGAAAATATTAATACTGCAAACCCAGACATAGTATATAATGAATTTTTAGAAATATTTGAACGTGGTTTTAATTTATGTTTCCCTAAAACTAAACCTGATAAAAGTAGAACTGCTCCTCGAAAAGAATGGATGACTCGAGGATTAGCAATATCATGTGAAACAAAATCTAAACTTTACAAAGTCTATAAGCTAGTCAAATACATATGAAAATAAACTTAAGTTTATGCTTATAGGAATAAATTAAACTCACTCTTAACAATTGCGCAAAGGAAATTTTATTCTGATCAATTGCTTAAATATAAACATGACCCTAGAAAAACATGGCAGTGCATTAATAGCATTTTAAAACCAAATAAGTCCAAATCTATTCAGGAATGTTTTAATTTAAATAGTGAAATGGTATCTGATAAAGAAGTTATATGTGAGAGTTTTAATGACTATTTTATTTGAATAGGAAAATCCCTAGCTGATAAAATCCCTAAATCAAAAACGTCTTTTTATGATTTCATTTCAGACAAAAGTAAAATCTCCAACACATGTGCTCTCTATCTAACCGATCAATATGAAATCATTAACATAGTCCAATCTTTAAAAAATACCTCGAGTGCAGGTTTCAATGAGGTATCGTTCATTCTTCTAAAAAATATAATCTATGACTTAATCAAACCTTTAGCAATTGTACTAAATCTATGTATTACGAATGCTACATTTCCGAGTAAAATGAAAATTGCCAAAGTATGTCCGATTCATAAGTCAGGTCCTAGTAACGAAATTTCAAATTATAGACCAATCAGTCTTTTAACTTGCTTCTCTAAAATATTTGAGAAAATTATTGCCAATAGAATGCTCTCTTTTATTGACCATCACAAAATCATTACTTCAGCCCAATATGGATTTAAGAAAAAGCACTCTACATATATGGCCCTATTAAACATGCAGGATAGGGTGTCTAAAGCTATTGACAATAAAGAATTTTGTTTGGGTATTTTCATAGATCTCTCAAAAGCTTTTGACACTTTAAATCATGAAATATTACTTAAAAAACTAGAAATGTATGGTTTTAGGGGAGTATTTAATACACTTCTAAAAAGTTACTTAACCAATAGACAGCAATATGTGGTATATAATAATTCAGAATCAAATTATAGAACTATTCAATGTGGTATCCCACAAGGTTCAATATTGGGACCTTTGTTGTTTCTGATTTATGTCAATGACAAATCCGAGATTAGTAAAATTCTTACCTTCATATTATTTGCAGATGATACAAATATTATCTGCGCAAACCCTGATATTTTGAAACTAATGAATTCAACTAATGCTGAACTCCTAACACTCTCTGACTGGTTTAAAGCTAATAGATTATCCCTAAATATACAAAAAACCAATTACATGCTATTTGGGATAAATACAAATATAACAATAATTCTGAATATTTTCATATATACAGTACATAGATGATATCAACATTTCTAGAATAGATAAGACTAAATTTTTGGGAGTGATTCTTGATGAAAAATTATCATGGCAATATCATATTTCTTATACTGCACAAAAATTAGCCAAATCCATTGGATTACTCCATCGGGTTAAAACGTAAGTTACCTAAACATTGTATGTTAAAATTATACTTCAGTCTAATATATCCGCATCTAATTTATTGTAATATTGTTTGGGGGAACGCTTCTAAAAACTTGCTCAACGAATTGATAGTACTCCAAAAACGAGCAATTACAATAATTCAACATGCAGAGTTTTGTAGTCATACGAACAATATATTTAAAGAACTTAAAATTTTAAAGTTAGTGATATTCATAAACATTGCTGTTGCGTATTTCTGTATTAACTTATTCATAATGATATGCATTCATGTTACAACTATTCGTGCTATTAAATAATGTTGTAAATTCTGGTTATAAATTTCGAAAAGTTTCGGAATTTACTATACCATCGTTCAGAACCCACTGTCGCGAAAAGTATATCGCTGTACAAGGCCCTAGATACTGGCTATCCCTTCCACCTAATTTACGATTATCTCGTTCCGTTAACTGTTTCAATATTAATCTTCTTCAGTACTTATTAAATAGTTATTAATGATACTGATCTTAAATGTATAATTATGCCTACCTATTATCATTAATTTTCTTTATTTTGAATTTCTTTATTTCAATTCTTTAATTTCTACTTTATATTTTCGTTTTAAGTTCTCCATGGTTCACATTTAAATTGTGTTCACTTATTGCATTTACTTGTTTGTTTGCATTGCTTGTGAACTGTACAGGGTTGAATGACCCTTTTTGGTGATCCAAATAAATCTAAATAAATGGCAGAGCGCACTCTTTACCGCGCGCCCCGACCACCCAGGAACTATTAGTTAGCGCGCCGACTTGAAGTTGAGAGTCGTAAGAAGTTCATAAAATCCAACAAGCGAATATTAACTAATGTAGGCAAGAAGGACCCTTTCCATAACTAGTAATCGAAAACGTCTATCGAAGTCCTATATAACCGAGCATAAGTAGTTCTGTATGATTAGATCATAGTGTAAGATATGTTGTGTATGGTAACAGTAAGGATGTGAACTATGAGGAGCTGTATGATTAGATCATAGAGTAAGATATGATGTGTATGGTAACAGTAAGGATGTGAACTATGAGGAGCTGTATGATTAGATTATAGTGTGAGATATGATGTGTATGGTAACAGTAAGGATGTGAACTATGAAGAGCTGTATGATTAGATTATAGTGTGAGATATGATGTGTATGGTAACAGTAAGGATGTGAACTATGAAGAGCTGTATGATTAGATTATAGTGTGAGATATGATGTGTATGTTCTATCTCCTTTCTTTGTTTACTGTGGTGGTTAGCTGGATAGGGTACTTCGGTGCCCTCTCTGATGGCCGTAGTGAGCAAATTAAATTTTCTGTTTGATGCTACATATGTTGATTACACTTTGGACTGTTGATTTGTCTGCTTTCACAATTGTTTGTCGGTGTTTGAAGACTTAATAAACATATGTACACTATGTTAATAGTAAGGACGTGAATTATGAGGAGCTGGCTCGTTGTACGGATGATTTCAACGGCGCTCAGTGTAAGGCTGTCTGCGTGGAAGCTGTAAGTTTCACGAATCTCTTCCTATCTAATGTTTATTAACAACAACTACAACTGAATTAGTGGGCTACTGTCGTCCATGACAACATTGAGCACTATATTATTCACAATTAGCGTATATTGTCTGTTTTCATGCTGAGGTCGATTTGATTAAATGTAACTTGAAGACTGGCTTTTAGCCTTCAAACTGATTTTAAGTGTATATCTCCGGTCAAAATTTAATATTAACAAAAACCTACCTAGTAAGTAGATGAACAGAATCAAGGGGTTGAAAAACATGAGCCTTATCTTTTTGAGGTAATTAGCTAGTAAGAGCAATCAAATTCTGATTACTAATTGATTATCTCTGTGTGACAGACTACTGTAGGACCTATGGTAAACATACAATGCAAAACGTATTAAGTTAAAAGTATTCGCAAATCAAATATTTTTGTTTGAATGTGCAACTTTTGGATTCCAGATTTAAATATTTTACTTTGTGATTATCACATCCGTTACAGTTTACTAAAGTCCAGACTCAGGAAATTATTGTCAGTTGACTGGTCTTAAAGTTTAATAGTTGATACAGGTTATGATAAATTTATTTAATAGAGCGGGAAGTTTTTAACATGATTTCTTGCATTGACTACGAGGAATAAAGCTGTTAATTAATCTGTGTATTGTTGTGTTGACAGGGCATGATAGCGCTGCGTAGAGGAGGCTCAGAGCTAGTGCACGAGGACTACATGGACGCCATATTGGAAGTGCAGGCCAAGAAGAAAGCCAGTCTCAATTACTACGCTTAATGTACTTTATAAATTTCTATCAACAGTTACTGTCTTGTCGTCTATAGCTCTCCGCTAGAGTTGTATGGCTGAGGTTTTGTGTTTAGTTGTGCTTGAGATTGAATGGATACAACTGTGCCTCGCTCTCTCTCTCTCTGTTTAGTGTTCGGGTTAAACTTTAGAGTTTCTACAGTTCCTGTTATACTTGCTGAATTAGAACTCTTATAGCCAGTATGTTATCCTATCATCTAGACTTTGTCATGTTGAACGCTAATGTTTAGCTCAGAAATATATCACGTCTGAGGCGGCTTTTCATCCTGACCTACTAGATGTAGCCTTTTGCAAAACAGTAAACGTTATTTCATTATACAAAGGCTTAGGGGCTACAAGGGTTGATCATAAAAAGTTTAATTACAAAATATGTACGCATTAGCTGCGCAGTCTCTGTATTTATCTTGTTATATATTATTTGGATGTGAATGGAGAGAACATGGAAATTATATGATACTATAATATGAAGTTTGTTTTGTTTCATGATTGTGACAGACAGAAATTTTGTGTGTAACATTTGTAAGAGTAGTATGCGGAATAATTATATTATAATAAAAGTTTGGTTCTGTTCATTTTTGTCTCAACAATGTTAGTTTCATTTATTCTAATTCAAGTAAGGCTTCAATAGCTTTAAGTCTTTAACGCGTTCCTTAGTATGAAGTTATTACAGTTACGCGTCAACTGAATCTCCACATTATCATGGATTAAATTGATTAAAGTTCAATGGACATGGGAGTCAATCTCTCCTTACCCGATGCTCATTGGTATTTCTAAAGATGCTGGTGTTACACTTATTTCCTTAGATGATTTATCGGGGACACGTTCTTACAATTAACCATTCAAAATATATTCAGGTAGTTTGGCAATTTGTTGAATTTGCGTAGCAAATCTATAGTTATCTACAGTTCAGAGGCAGGCCGAGATAGGTATGTTAAATGATTTAAAGACCCACTCATATGTGGAAATGAAGAGGAAAGCGGAAGACAGAGAGGACTGGAGGCGTTAAATACCATGGACCTGCCAGTAGGCAGTGCACTAAGAGAGAGACAGAGAGAGAGATCTACAGTTATATTTTAGATCATAATTAATTTAGCATTTTCTAAATGTATAGTTGCTACAGTTTACGACTATATAATTAAATATTGCGACACTATAACTTATCTATAGGCTTATACTGGAGACTGATATAACACGGCGGCTGTATGGGCTGTGATGTAACACATAATTCACATTATGCTCTTCACACGAGCTATTAAATAACCATTCGCATGTTTACAGACGTAAAACACGATAATTCAATATTTTATACATGTTTATAGATCTAAAAAAAACTATGTATTTAATATATAACCTGTATGTTCAAAGACTAATAATAATATAAAAATCTTAAACATTGGTTATAAATTCAATTCACTTGTTCATTTACCTCGACACATTGATATTCAATAATCCATGTGTTTATAGATCTATATCACCCGTTATTCAATAATTAATTAGCTATTCACATGTTTATAAAGCAAACACACTTTGTCAATAAATAACTGTATGTATGTACATTTTAATTTAACGTCTGTTTCCTCATACAAGGATGATTTCAGGGACGTTCCCTTGAACTTAAGTATTTGCTATTCAATATCTCCTACACGTTCTTTTTTTCAAATATACTCGTTATTTACATTTCTTACTCGACTTAGTTTTACTACCTTGTAATTTTTTCTTTCCAGTTTTTGTATTTATACTACAAGTTTGCACTGAACTAAGGCTATTTTTAGAATCATCAGGCAGCATTGCGCAATCAGTGCAGTTATCAACAACATTCGTCCTATCATCTGGCTTCTGCAGAGAACTCTCCCCCTGCCCACTCATCCCTTTACCTTCTTCGTGTTTTCTTTTCTCCGCTTTTCTTTTCCTTGTTCGTCGCAACTCTTCATCAACATCCTGCAATAAAACGTAACACACGGCAACTGATTGACTTACTCAGACTAAAATTAGACTACACTAAAATTATAGTAATTATAATTTGTTAATAAATACTCAACAAATCAAGTGATTTCTGTGCTGTTGAACAGACATACCACTGACATCATATTTACTATGAAATAACGTAACATTAACTTTCATGATCAATTACTGTTATTAACCACCGGCGATGATGCTTCTTTATTTCTGAATTGTAATTATTCCCTTCCTATGCTGAACTTTTGATTCTCCGTCAGTAATCGATTTGTATCTGACTGAAAAATATCACTGTAGGTTTCTTAAATCATACCACAGGTAGAAAACATTGCAACAATTTAACTAATTTTAATTAAAAATTAGAATAATTAAATAGCATGCTATAGAAAACTTCAACTTGCATAGAGACGACATCCATATTTTAGCAACATAATAATCAATCAGCTAAAAAAATATGCAACGTATTAATTTGCAGAACACTACAGTTCAAGCGAATGGCGGGTCTAAGGTTTGCATTTTTACTTCATGACTATCAAAGGTAATTTTTAACAAGTTGAACATATTACGCGGTTACAGGTATTCAAGTACTACTTCTTAACAATAGAGTTTAGTTAGAAAAATTAAGTTTTACAAGCAATTTTTACAGTCTTTCTAAGCATCTTCATTAGTGACTTTCGCAAAAATGCATAAACCATTAAACATATTCTCAAATTTCACAAATTCGACAGAGGCAGGGCGGAATAAAGATTTTTCATTGTCTATCACAAAAACATTCAACATACCTTTCCTTCTAAAATCAGTTTCTTACGCCGGTTGATTTCCTTTCGCTCTCCAAAATCTTGTTCATCCAACTTCTACAAAGAGTGAACAAACAGAATCCAGATAAGCCATAGATGAAAAAAACGTTCTTACCAACAATAAAACATCGTAAAAAACGCGTTTTCTCCCCCAAAAAAACCGTTTAAAAAACGTTAGTAGCGTACACGTAGGCTTGCATATATATTACCATGCCTTCATTCCATAACACTAAACAACTTTATTACAACTAGACTTGATCTAAAGTTCTAAAGTATGTCCATAGACTCCATACAAATATAAACAAATACTTCAGGTCACATACAGCCACATAAAATGTTCTTACAATTTCCTGTTTTGGCTCACTGTTGAAATAATTAGAGGTGAGATCACAGTGTTTATCTTAATTCAGACATTTGACGTTTACGTTTTTATTTTATAAAAAATAAAAAACGTTAAAGAACGCGTTTTTTTAACAGATATAAAAAACGTTTCTTTCATCTATGAGATAACCAGTAGATTAAATCAAAACCTTCATCAACATCATTTAATGAGACCTTCGAGTTACTCCGATAAATATAATAACTCAGATATAATACTAGCTCGAATAAACAAATAACCTGGTGGAGGTGAGAGCCATCAACAAGATCTATCTGCATTGTAAAGCTCTACGAGGATTCAAGACAGTTACCTCATTACCAAAATACTATGCGAAAATGGGCTACTCTTACTTTCTCCCCTCTCCTCTGCTGGTACAAACTTATATTAATCCATAGATAAATTTATCTAACTCTAAACCATCAAACACTGGCCCTAAGCTCCTATACTACTTGCTAAATTAATCAAGATTACCAGAAAATAACAAATAATAACATTACTTGGTGAACGTTTCTAAAAAATGATAAAAAATGGTTAGATACAATAAAAGCTACGAACTATTTCTGCTTCTCTCTTTGCCACACCCACTTCTACAGCTATAGTAGCCACTGCTTGCTCGTTAACCTTGTATTCTTGTAACTTCGTTCCTGTAAATACAAACCGTACAAACCTAGCTTAAATGACTGACTAAAATAACAACAAAACACCTTAGAAATATATAAAATCAGTTAATCACCTATCATTGCTACAAAGGGTATATTAGGTGCATAATCAGGATTTTTAAACTAATCAGGACTTTTAAACTATTCCTATGCCCCATTAGGGAAACTTGAGAATCGTTAAACCAACAGTGTAATATAATATAACAGTAGGTAACAAACCCAGATAGTGCCATGTAAGATATAGTGATATGGGCCAAAACTTCAGTGTACCGAATAAGTAGTTCAAATTTTATATCGTAATTACAGAGGCCTAGAAGATGTACTGTGAACGACTTTACCTGTCGATACTCATGCAGCTTCTGAGACTGTAGTTAAAACTTTTTTATAGATTAATTTCACATACAAGTAGTAAATTGTTAGAGAATGTTGCATACACAAGACAGATGTTGAGATACTTTAGATACACATTCAGACCTACCGATGAGGTTTTCTACAGCGTGAACGAGAGTCATATCAAACTGGGTGACGAGAGTGATCGCCAGCCCACCTCGGCCTGAAACATAGCAGCCACGTGATGTAGTTTAATTAGAAAAGCTAATTTGCACTTAACAAGTGAGCAACTCGGCCTGAAATAACAGCAATAACAGCTTTAATAAATCTTCCGACAACACAAGAAATGAGCTACATACATGCAGCATATGAGCTTTAAAGTTTAACCAGGGTCGGGATACGAATAGATTGTCTCAAATCCTCTCTGTCCTACATAATAATACAATTAAAATACAATTACAATAATAATATAATACAATTAGGCCTACATAATACATCATCATCTTCCCTTAAATCCCAGTTCAACCAGGGTCGGGATACGAATAGACTTTCTCCAGTCCTAAGACTTTTGAAGTTTATCCATTCGTTTAAGTTTTATGGCAATTACTGGAGCTTAGGCGCTCACCAACCGAATACCCTTTCTGACGTTGGTATGGATCTTAGTGCTTTAGTCGCCTTCTACGACACGTGCAGTCACCTGTTGATCAAATTCTTCAAACGACCCGGACACCACCCAGGAACTACATAATAACACAATTTAAATATATAAAAAAATAAACAGAAGTAATAAATGTATAATAAGATATATTAATAAAAATAAATCGCAAAGCTGCTGTTTTCTAAACCATTAGAAACTCTTGGTATATTTAATTAAGTACTAAGATTGATTTACTGCGTTTAATTTATTAATAATTTCTTTCAAAATAAAATGAGTGGCTTACCAGCCCTGGCAGTTCTTCCAACTCTATGAACATAATCCTTTGGTTTAGTTGGTACATTGTGATTAATAACCAAATCCACCATAGGAATATCTAAACCCCTATAAACACAAATCGGCACACATATCGTAAAGATTTCAGTCACATGAAAAACATGACAGGAATATTTTATTTCCAACATTTTACTGAAAATATAAATTAAGTTTAATGAACAGCACACAACTAACTTGCTTTATGAAAAAAGAGAACTTAGAATTTTGAGTTCAATGGATGTGATATGGCAATCTAAACAAAAATTGCGTGTCAGACTTAGTTAAGAATGTCATGTCATGTGATCATCCTGGGGCCGGTTCCTTCCAAAGATTTCTCTGTAAAAGAAGAAAAACTAATTTAATTAGGATAAAGCTTTTTTTGTTAAAAACAAAAGCATAGAAAGTTGCAAATATACAAAGTGTCATAGACTAGGGATTAGCAGATTCTTACTGAACAAGTAGTACTGCAGAGAGAGAAGCCTACCTGCTAGCTACATCGGTAGCGATGAGTATTTTGACTTGGCTGGATTTGAACCTGGACAGAGCGGCCAGCCTCTGTTTCTGCAGAAGTACAGAATGCAGAGCCTCACACTCCAGTCCAACCTCGTTAAACACCAGCGCCAAAATCTGACACATTCTGAAATCAATCAATTTCAGATCAAAGAGCAACGATCAAACAATACAAATATTTGAGTCGGTAACAAACTTGCCTGAAAAGCAAGAGCAATTAGCTCAAATCTCAGCCAGCTTGCAATAGAGTACTTTAGTGGTTTAGAATCACGATTGGCTTAGGTTTATTGTTTTAATTCTTCATGGTAGTGGTTCAGATTAAGAAGCATATAAACTCAAATTTTTAATCGAGACAGGTAATAGAAGACTTTCTGCAGCTGTCCATGGCACTCACTAATCTTTTTTACAACTTGTCAGTAATATGTACAATGTTCTATACTTCAAAACTTCCCATGAATAATATTTAACTAATACTAAACTTCTAGAATTACAAAACAAACACATACAATTAGTACAATACAAAAACAATCACAAAAAAATATGGATATCACGTTTGACTCCCATGTTATACAGTCATGTGTGAACTGTGTTTCCATCATAAATGTTAGAAACCTCTGCATTTCAGTATGAAATATTATGATAAGACTTTACTCTCGTGCACATTATAAATTATAATAATCCGCAGAATTTTGAAGCTGAACTCCCTCCCCAAGAAATAGCGCATCACAAATGTCATCAATGCATAAATAGAAATATAACTAACGAATGCAAGAATTCTACTTAATCCAAATATGGCCATAATATTGGGCTTATATTACATAATAAACTTATATAGAGACTGATGCACTTTTTCTAAACACATACTTGCAGGTCTGCGTGAAGATAATGATAGAGCTGTTGGGATGATCGTCTCGATAGTTGTCTACTATGTGAACAAGGTACGGGTCTTTCACATGTGCAGGCATCAATGCATAACGCTGATCTAACGTGTCAACTGTTGCAACACTGAAACACATATCAAGACTTCATATAAAATTGTAAATTATGACTACAAAATACAGTTAATACAACCAAATAAACTCGAACATACTAAGCAGCAAAATCAATCTAGAGACTATAATTTACAACTTACATGAAGGGCGAAGGAATTAAGAGTCAATAAATGGACTAAAACCTATTTTTTAACTATAATAAAAATATAAACAATACAAAACAATAATAATAATTGCTTATTAATAGAATACATACACAGTTCAATATATGTTTTCTGCCATATGTAAAGTTTAAGATTGTTCCTTTTATCATCCTTCTATATTAATCTCTGTTGCCATTGGTAAAGTTTACACTGATCAGATTTTCCATTTGACATCCTTCTATATTAATCTCTGTTCTCACTCTCTCAATGTCAAGACCAAGGGACATATATCTACTTAGTCAGGTTTCACTAAAGAGAAATTTATTGATCAACAAATTCATTTCATCATAAAGGATAAGCTGTTATTAAGCAGTAATGTGTTCCTTGCTTGGGAAAATTTAGCTTTTGATATTTTGGCTCCTGAGGTGGTTTGTCATTTCCCTCCTCTACTAGAAAGCAAAGTTTACAGGTCATATATTATGATATTCCAAAGTGGCTCACACACAATATAGGTGAAAATTTCAGCAAAAATAAAGGGGTGATAATCTCGGTTAAGAATTCATATTTTATGCAACAGTACGACATCGTCACTGGCTAGAGCCAGTGACGATGTCGTAAATGTTGTGGCAAATCCAGGACTTGCCCATCACTGAAATCGCTCTTGAATGAGGAAACTGACGTTAACATTAGCTTTGGTTTTTTTACATAATGATTGGAATAAAATCAAGTAGATAATATGTATATGTAACATAAGTAAAATATACGTAGATTAAAATTAGTTCAGAAAGTATAATAGGCACTAAAATAGAATACATGTCTAAGTGGAAGGACTTAATCTGTAGAAATCTTAGCCCGTGTACCTATCAGACGAGGTCCAGACGTACGGCTTATTGTTTGAGAGATCAGACACTTCCTGTAGCGTGTCAGTCAGTGTGGCGCTGAAGAGAAGCGTCTGACGTTTAGAGGGTAACTCATTGAATATCGTCCTCAGTTGGGCACCAAATCTATCCTCTAACAGCCTGTCTGCCTCATCCATCACCTGCAAGAAAGCATTAACATTGGGTAATTAACTTTAGGTAATTAACATTAGGTAATTAACTTTAAATAATAAACTTTAGGTAATTAACTTTAGGTAATTATCATTAGGTAATTAACATTAGGGGGTAATTAACTTAAGTCTTTAGGTAATTAACATTAGGCAATTAACTTTAGGTAATTATCATTAGGTAATTAACTTTAGGTAATTATCATTAGGTAATTAACTTTAGATAATTTACATTAGGAAAGCATTCAGTAGCAAGTTGCAGCTTCAAGCAATTAAGACATTTCTTTCTTTTCTAAAGGTAGCATCCAAAAGTCAATCAGAAAATCCATTCCTGCAGTTCTAGACATGATATATGTAGTAGTGTAGTAGTCTACGAAATTGCCATTTAACATCATCAATTACCAAGAACAGCATCACATTTTATATGTTAGATATACATGCATATGGAATTAGCGTTCAACGGATGAAACAGACATCTCGAGATAGATTTGCTTTATCCCAGTCACTAAAAGACTGAGAGCATTATTAAAATCTACTACGAGTGAGTGCCATAAGTAGCTAAGTGCAATCTCTTTCTCTCTTAGTGCACTGCCTACTGGCAGGTCCATGATATATAATGCCTCTACTCGTCTCTGTCTTTCATTTTCCTCTTCATGTCCACATATGAGTGGATATTTATATCATCAAATATTCCTAATCTCGGCCAGACAAGTGTAATATCTAAGTAAAAGCAATGTAAGTAAATAGTCAGGCTAAACCCACAGCAAGCACAGCAAGTGTTAACATCAGTTTTGTATTTCAGTGATTTTAGTGATAGAAGAGCCCAGGTTTGAGCCTTGCACATACTGATCCACCGTAGTATATTTTAACTATATATCTACTACCTCTCGACCAATGTAAGATAACAAACGTGTAGGTAATACACACACATACATAGTAATATACAGTTTAGTAAAATACTGCTCCCTTATTCATGTAAACAAGCACGATAATGACACACCAGTAAGCAACTTTGAATTTTATATTTTCTTATTCTATTTACTTAAGCAATAGCAATTGGACCATTTAAAAGATAGTAGTATATCGTTCAATACATCATGATCAAACAATCCACCAATCGGTCAATCAATAAAAAAATCATTGAAACAATCAACCAGCTTTGTATAATTCAATACCAACTAGGAAAGCAATTCTCTTTAGACTGAAGTTAGTGCCCGTCTCAATGTGATCGGCTAGTCTACCGGGTGTAGCAACAACAACATGAGGCTTCTGAGACAACTCGAGACCTTGCTGTATCATATCTGTGCAGAATTATCAAGAAACATTAGCTTCAGCAGTTGAAAGAATTTAATCGCAGACAAATAATTTAAGTTTTACTTTTGATATAGAAATTTATATATCTACATTTGTTAATGTTAGAAATAAATAAGCAAACTATGTAAGCTACTCAATCTTTAGCAAGTAATAAAATACTAATATATGAGAAATAAATAATACTTGGTCAACATGAGCATAAAGATTTTTGATTAAACAAGCGTAAAGTCAGGTAATTCCACTGTTCAATAGTTTCGGGATAAAATACGATATTTTCAAACATGAGCATAAATGAAACAGAAACCTCTTCCACCAATGATAGTTGAAAGTTTTAGACCAATGGGTTTACCCAGGACAGCAAACTGTTCTGCAATCTGGAATGCCAATTCCCTAGAAATACAAATGTAAGCAATACAACTTAGCAAAACATACAGAATTGATCCAATTAACCTGCTATCTATAACAATGATTAATCAGTCATTTTAATCCAATTCGTGAATTTATGTGCAAAGTTCTGAAGTTTTTAGGTAAGTTCATTGGAAAGTTATGAGAATTTAATATACCTTCTGCCAGGAGCCCGAAGCAGTATCCTACAGCATAAAGGAATCTTCAGATAGTTATGAATGCTTTGGATTCAAGGCTACAAATAATATGCTTCTGAGAATATCACTGTGGTTTTTAAAATTTTAGCCTCTCTGAGTTATTTTAATTCTGATAAACCCTTTTTTGTTTGTTTATTTTGTTTCTGATTTTGATTCTGATGAGGATGAATTCTGATAAAAATAAAGTTAGCCTTTCCTAGTTATTCCTGTTCACACTTTCTAGTTTACATCTCACACATAACTTTCTGCTTAGAAATGGTGCTAAATGGCAGAAGAAATTAGATAAAAATAAAAAAGATTAAATATATGCGTATAAAAAATTAGACAGAATATCTATAAAATAGAGATACACCATAAACCTCCATGCACAATAAAATGAAAAATTGCAATGCCTTAAATTACAATTCTGTTACCCTGAAATAAAACTTTAACTCAATCTAAATATTATAAAATGCTTTGAGATATATTAAGTTTGACTTTAAATTTCTTCAATTTCTTATTAAATAAACTTGATTAGTTTTCTTAAATTGGGTGAAGATAAATGAAGGTCACTGTTTTAGGCTTACCTGGTAGGTGCAAGCACCAAAGCAAATATTCCATATGGATCTTCACACAGTTTCTGTAAAATTGGCAAAGCAAAAGCGGCAGTCTTGCCACTTCCTGTTTTGGCACATCCCATACAGTCTCTGCCTGCACATAAAAATAAATAAATCTATACACATATAAATTATAAACCTTGTAATGAAAAGATGCTGACAGGTAATTGTAAACACAAGTAGAATGCTACTGCCAAAAATTCCAGTTTGTACCATAAGCTGAGCCGGTGGCTTGTTTTTTATTGTTCGACAGCAGATCAGTAGACTGAGCAGGGTTCAAATCCAGTATTATCCAGGCACTGACATGCTACCGAGCAGGAAACTAATGCTAAACTTAGTTTAGCTTAGCCTTGTTTGAAAGAAAAAAGACATTACAAATCGAGATGTCACTTTATCCGTTGTATTCAATATTTTTAAATTATTTAATTTGAATATTATTTGACACATTCCATTGAAGATTATGCTAATATTTTCTCATCAAAACTACCAAGACTTGATCATTTTTTCCAAAATTTAAACTTAACAAACTTTAAATTTAATTAAAGCTAGCAATAGCACCCATACACAAATAATATTATCCGAAAAACTTTTACTTTTATGTCAGTTTTAACTCAAAATGATGTCTTGGTCAGTAAAAATTGCCACAGATAATAACCACAATTAGTGTTACTGTCGTCAATGACAACATCGAGTAGTACAGAGCCAAATCAAAACCGATAAACAAAAAACTGAAAGGTTCAAAAGTGCAAAATTCTAAATTCAGAAAACCAGTCAAAAGGTTAAGAAAGAAAGCTTAACTTAACCTAAGCTTTCTTTCTTAATCTTTTGAAAGAACACTTAACTTAAAAGTTAAATTAATAAAAGTGAACTTTGTACAAATACAAAAAACTAACCCTGAAGTATAGGTGGTAGACAGTTAATTTGAATAGGCGTAGGATCGTTCATGCCTAAAGCCGTACACTGCCGTACCAGCCACTCGTTCAAACCTAAATCTTTAAAACTCTTCCGCATGTTTACACAACTGGACATCGCCATTTTGTTTGTTTACGACTGATACCATATACGTGTCTTTCAGAAGGAGGGACAAAATCCTGCAAGACTTAAGTTAGAACATTTCTGTAGTCAGATACAGAAATTTAGTAACACGTTAATACGGTGGCTCGCAACTGCCATAAATTTTTTTTTTGAAACAAGAAATCAAAAAAACAAAAAAACAAACAAATCTTTGTTACTATAAATAGCCACTTTGTTACTATAAATAGCTCACTAGCAGTATCCATATCACACATAGTCGATGACAACATCCATCACTAGATCTTGAATAAAAGGCCAGTCTATGTGCAAAAATAAAGTTTATTGTCAATGACAACATCGAGCACTCGATCTCGAGCCAAATCCAAACCGATGAGCACAAAATTAGGTCAAAAACGGTGCAAATCCAAAATTCAGGTAATTAGTCATGTTAAGTGAATTCGTCAATGACAGCATCGAGCACACGATGTCAAACCAAAGCCAAGCCGATGAGCAAAAAGGAGGTTAAAACTGTGCAAATTCAATCTTCAGTTAATTAGTCATACTAAGTTAATTTGTTTATGACAGCATCGAGCACTCGATCTTGAGCCAAAGCCAAACCGATGAGCACAAAATTAGGTCAAAAGCGGTGATAATTACAAGGTGAAAGTCTTTGGACTGATTTCTGCATTTTGGAATTTGCACCATTTTTGACCTAATTTTGTGCTCATCGGTTTGGCTTTGGTTTGACATCGCGTGCTCGATGTTGTCATTGACGAATTCACTTAACATGACTAATTAACTGAATTTTGGATTTGCACCATTTTTGACCTAATTTTGTGCTCATCGGTTTGGCTTTGGCTCAAGATCGAGTGCTCGATGTTGTCATAAACAAATTAACTTAGTATGACTAATTAACTGAATATTGAATTTGCACAGTTTTAACCTCCTTTTTGCTCATCGGCTTGGCTTTGGTTTGACATCGCGTGCTCGATGTTGTCATTGACGAATTCACTTAACATGACTAATTACCTGAATTTTGGATTTGCACTGTTTTTGACCTAATTTTGTGCTCATCGGTTTGGCTTTGGCTCGAGATCGAGTGCTCGATGTTGTCATTGACAATAAACTTTATTTTTTGCACATGGACTGGCCTTTGATTCAAGATCGAGTGCTGAATGTTGTCATCGACTATGTGTGATATAGATACTGCTAGTGAGCTATTTATAGTAACAAAGTGGCTATTTATAGTAACAAAGATTTGTTTGTTTTTTTGTTTCAAAAAAAAAATTTATGGCAGTTGCGAGCCACCGTACGTTAATAATAATACTAATAATAATAATAATAATAATAATAATAATAATAATAATAATAATAATAATAATAATAACACACATTATAATGAAATGATCAACTACGTTGGTATCTATCGCTTTTAATACTACATGTTAAATCCGATAGGCAATTGTGTCCATTTTCCGTGTAACCAGTCCAGTGAATGCCCGAGATTTTACTCTCAGATCAGCGCGGCTGGGATTCGAACCCGCGAGGGTTCAATTCACCTCAGGATCTGTCATTTAAAACTTGATGACGTTATCTACACCTCTAACCATTGCGCTATTGAGACATTATACTTTATACTTAAACTTATACCTTGGCTCACATCTAGTTTAAAAGCGCCAGATGTTGTCATTGACGACAGTAGCAGTCAAAATGTTGTTTTTGTTGTCTATACAAATATTCGATACATTTTTGCAGTCAATAAGTAATTTTAATAAGGCTCCCTCTGAAATTATCAAATATAATGCTTTAGTTTACTTTCCATTTTTTTCGATTTTGCTTGTAATATGTAGAAAGAATATAGAGAAAGCGCTTCTTTAATGGGATTACGGGTCTACTTTTCTACATGCAGCATAATACATGTATAATATAAGTATAATTCTTATGATATAAAATATTTTATTTTATATCAGCGCCCTCTCTTCATTTTTTTAAACAAATCGATTAATATGCCTGATCTTACGACTCATTCTTAAAGAGCCATGTTTCCACTTGGAGGGTGGCAATGAGTTAATGTACTGGTATACTTGTACTTGTATTCTATTTTGTGCATGAAATTAATATTCAATTTATTAATTTGGGTAACATTCAAGCTTAAGTAATGCTCGTGTAGGTAGCCTTGTCTTCAACTGAATGTTCACGAGCGCAGTGGTTAAAGGCGTCTGGTAATGTCATAACATTTTAAAGGCTAGACCCTCAGGTGAATTGAATTCTCTTGAATTCGATTCCCGGTTGTGCTTATCTGAGAGTAAAATCTCGGAAGTTCACGGGACTGGTTACGCAGAAAATGAATTAGGGCCTAATTGCCAAATGCTTTTAGCATGTGTTATTAATATTGACAAATATCAACATGATCGAATATTTAACTGTAATGCCTGCTATTTATTTATCTATTGCTATTATTTCCTATTTATTTAGTATTATTTATTATCTATTTACTATCACCACACTGTAAGCGTACCTGCAGTAGCCTACATCTACGCACACTGAGACAGACAATTTATGTAGTAACTTAATTATGGTTTTGCGTATAAAAGCCCTGAGAAGCACGGCAGATGCTCACTGGAGTTTTATATAAATCACAAAGTTGCGTAGGTTACTGCGTAACATTCGGTAATTTACTGGAGGTTGTCCGTTGGCCTTGGCAGCTAAATCGACAGAAGAGTATACAAGAATTCTGCATTTCAGATCCTTACAGAATTCATACAATTTTTAAGTTGCAGGAAAGGATGAATTTGTAAGAATTGGGAAGTATAGATAATTGATTAAACCTAATGGATCATTCGTCTGCAATCCGTTCGCTAAACATGAATGCAAAGCTAAACATGTATCCGTGCGGAAACTATTTAGCTAAGCGGAAGCTACCTTAAATTTTATTTGCAATTGAACTGAGTGGCAAGTCTGTTTCACATAATGTCTCAATAGGTTATCTTTTTGCTATTTTTAGGTTGCACACATTTTGGCATACACATTTACTGTTGCAGTGGCAACTAAACGATAAATGGCATAGTGTATTTCACTATTTCATCAGAGAACACCCATCAGGTAAAATATTAAAAAAAGACTTGAAGAAGTTATGAAATTTCAGGATTTACTGTAGCCTGAAAGAAGCCTTTCGTGGCTCAATGCAGTATTTGCTCTAGTCGAATCTTTATAAGAACTTTTCCGATTGGTTCAATCTCATCTGGTTTGCCATTTACATACATGTAAATGGCAAACCATGTAATCTAGCCGAATTGAGTAAAGTCTAAAAATAACCATCAGAAAGCGTCATCGGCGAATGTTGGGCTCGAAACATAGCTTCATTATCACGTAAATGTTTTTAAAATAAAATGTGAAAAAATCGACCCTATTTAAATTTACTGCAGTAGGCTAAGCCTATGGGTCAATAGGCCTACCAGGTTTCATAATTAAATATTTTTCTCTCACTCTGTTTCTCTAATTTTTCTTTCTCTTTCTCTTTATATCTCTTCCAATCTACATGTATCTATCTCTCCCTCTCTCTTTCATTACTTTTCTCTCTCTCTCTCTCTCTCTCTCTCTCTCTCTCTCTCTCCTCCACTCTTTCTCTCTCTACTCCTCCACTCTTTTCTCCCTACTATTTCATTCGTTTTCTATCTAGCATACGGAGGCTGGGTTGACCCGCATTACTTCTATCTCTAACTTTCTCACTCAACTTTACGCTGTGTTTTTCTAATCAATCAGATCCCCATAAAACTGCTCATACAGCAAAGTAAGTTTGTACTCTCTACAACTCAGGCGTTGAACAATCATCTAAACGCATATAGTCGGCATAAAGCTTGTTGTGCGTGGTAGACTGGTATGTTTTAGATTTTTAGTACACCAGAGCATCTACATGTTCAAGTATTGTCAAGTAATATAGACTCTAATATAAGCACATAGTGGCGGCGTTATATACCATGGACCTGCCAGTAGGCAGTGTACTAAGAGAGATATACGCACAGAGTTGTTTCAGATGCAAACTATTTTGGCATCCTACATTGTAGTGACTACAGTGAATATAACATGTTTGAAACAAAGCGTGTTAGATTGTAAGATTGTTAGATGCTAATGCTCTCACTTATGAATAGTGAAGGGGCCAATAATACAATTAATGTGTCGAATGCCCCATGTTAACTCTGAATAATATGTCTTTCGAGAGTAGAGCTCTGCAATTATATAACGAATTATGTAACGTTTTGCTTAGGTTAACGAGGTTTTTAATATTTAAACACTAATTGTACATGCCTCTGATACATTTTCGGAATGCGAAACTGGCATTAAACCCGGCTGAATATTTTAGGCTAATCGTTCGTTAGGTCGCCCTTTAGGCGTACCGTGTATTTTATCTGTCACTCATTAGGCCCATCTTAATGATAATGGATTTAAATAAATTGTGGAATCAGTCTTGTACGTTGCTAGAAGGAATATCAGTGTTCTGTAAAGGATCGAATAGCTAATTTTCTAAGTAATGTAAGAAGCTAGTCTTTGATTAGTCTACCTCTTACGGACACTTGCAGTTTTGAATACTTATTCGAAAGTATCTGCATAACTATATCTATACTTTACATATTCTTCGCTGAGTTAGATTTATGATAATAAACGAGTAACAAAGGGATATACTATTATGCCAATAGGTTAATCGGGTCCCCCTGCCCTACTCATGAAAGACGAATGTACCTTGCTTATAAATGATCATTTCTACGATCATTTCTAAATCATAGTTTGAAGTTGGACATAACTAATACTTTGACTTTTTGCAACTTTCGAAATTTAACGAGTCATATCTTTAAAGACTAAAGATTCTGTGATTTTTGTCTAGCAACTTAACCTGCAAATGAGAGCGGCGCGGCAAAATCATGCGCACTCCCTATTATAAGATAATTCAAGGCTATTGATCAACTTTATTACATACTTAATTATACTTTAATTATACTTTACTATAAAGTAAGCTCTGAAGCGTTGCATTATTCATGTATAACATATTTAACAGGTTTGTGTATTTTCTCTACTATCTGTAAAGGACGTGCGATAATCTAAGAAATGTGAAATGAACATTGCACTTCAAGTGGAAGTTTTACGACGGCCTGAACATGTTATTCTTGTTTTGAATGTAACGTAATAACATAAACTCTTCTCTTCAGCTGTATGGGCTTTCAGCTGCTTTAAGATTCTTTCCACTATGGGCGTAGCAAGCTATTACTGACCCGATAAGCTGATATCGTAACAATTAAAGGCAGCATAATGCCAATATGTAATTATTTCTTCATTTTTTATCTGCAATTCATTGCTATATGGTTTACCTTCTTCTTCTCTCATGCGTTTGCAACGCATTCAAAATACTCTAGCACGTGTTGTCTGTCGATCCTCGAGGCTTCAGGCCACCTCTAGTTCCTTGCTTAAAAACCTTCATTGGCTTCCTATAGCTCAAAGAATTAAGTATAAAATTGCTCTTTTTAACTTTCAAAACACTCCTTTTTGGTAAACCTTCTTACCTTTCTGATCTCCAAATCCAATATCAACCTTCTCGTAAGCTTCGTTCTTCCAATACCAAACTGCTCAAAATTCCTAATGTTCTCACTTCGTTAGGTAGACGTTAATTTTCTTTCTCCGCTCCTACTGTTTGGAACTCTCTGCCTCCTGATCTTCGCTCATGTTCTACTACTTCAACTTTCCGTTGTAAGTTGAAAACACATCTCTTCCCACCATAGATTTTATTTCATCTTGCCTGACTGTTTTTTTGATCACCGGACCGGCACTGTTTAGGATCTTTTATTTCTCTTCAGCACGTGTTTTTTCAGATCGTTTGGGGTGAATCGATTTGTAGTGACATGTGATGGGGGGACGTCCCTGACATCATCCTTGTATGAGGAAACGGACGTTAAACCTTTATTATTATTACTACTATTATTAGTATTATCACGTAGTTGAGGTTTTTTATCATGTAATTATCATGTAATTGTCATGTAATTGAGTGTTTTTGTCATGAAGTGTATAACTATCATCCTTGTAAGTGTCGTTGTCAAGTTTGCTAATAGTCATGTAATTGAGTGTCATTATCATGTAAGTATCATGCACGCTATTTAAGTGTCTTTATCAAGTAATTATATAATTGACAATTATTGTTCCTTAGTTATCATGTGCAGAAGATACAGTAATATATTGATGTATAAATTTGCTATGAAACTTTATACTGCAGCCTGAACACATTATTAAGCTGCTTCAGGCTGCTTAATTAAATTTGCTACGAAACTATACTGCAGCAAGAGTTCAACAACTTTACCACCCTAAACCCTAAGTACGTGTATAGCGCCTCTTAAATTCACTCACAGATAACGCAAAACTAATGTTTCAATTTTGGAACTGAACTTGATAAATGTATAGAAAGTTTTAGTAATGTAGCAGTTTACTTTATCTATAGCTGTGCTAATGAAAAACCGTGTTCCCGCGTTGTGCCCAGAACGCTGGAGAATAGACCAACCGTAAACCGCACGTGTCGTAAGAGGCGACTGAGTAAGAACGGAGAAAGGTAAGGAAAACCGCCTCAGAAATTATATTATTCCGAAGGTATAGACTACATAAAAATGTGGATAAGGCATATCTTTTTGTGAAGGGATAACTCATTGATTGATAGAGTGCTCTTTATGAAGCGTGAAAAACCGCATCTGAGTAGGAAAATGTACCTTTGACCTGCAACTTGGCAGAACTCTAGAGAGAGAGAGAGAGAGAGAGAGAGAAAGAAAGAAAGAGAGAGAGAGAGAGAGAGAGAGAAAGAAAGAGAGAGAGAGAGAGAGAGAGAGCGGCGAATGATTTACCGCCCGCTTCAGTGACGTTAAGATGTCGCCATTGGAGGGGCCCATATAATTGACATAAACATTTAATTGACTGACTCAATGCAATATTCAATTATAAATCAGTTATCGTTACTGTGGTATTTAGCCATGTGCATCAATGTTCATCAATAGTCTTGTTCATAAATAGTCTTGAGCATCAGATCATCCAGCATCCCATGTCTCGGTCTTCCTCTAATACTTTTCCCTTGCATTCTTCCTACTATTACATCTTTTAGCAAACCATACTCCACTAAAACATGTCCGATCCATCTCTTCTATTTCTTATCACATTTATTAACTTTCTATCTGTACCGACTCTTTCAAGTACTTCGTAAAAAAGAATAAACTATTTTAACACCAATCAATGCTGAAGAACAGCGTCAGGCACGAGCCTTGATTCAAAATATCTGGGAGCAATTATAAGTTTATAACCCCTTATGAATTTATTACAATTACTTCGGCAACAAGCTACATGTAGAGATGTTAAAACTTCATTAAGGAAAAGGTCACTGTTCTATTACGTTCAACAATAAATTACTAACAATTATAATATTTATTTCAAATTTGCAGCTTGCTTTTGTAAGAAACTTTTTGTTTCTGCGGAATATTCTAGAACGAGAACTGACAGTATCAGGATACTCCAGAACTGAAAGTAAATATACATAGAATCAGGGAAAAGTAAGGCGGGAAAGGTTTCGTAAAGTGCCATGGATGTGGAAGAAGCTCAGAGCAGGCTGGGAGCCTGCAAGAGATGGCAGGTGACCATGTACCTCATGATCTGCACAACTACCATGGTGGTCGCCTCCTGGCACATGCTAGCCATTGTCTATATTGGTTAGTTGTTACCGTGTTACTGATAGTGGTACGGTTAGTGGTACTGGTAGTGATACTGTTAGTGTTACTGGTACTGATACTGATAGTGTTACTGGTAGTGATACTGTTAGTGTTACTGATAGTGATACTGATAGTGATACTGTTAGTGTTACTGGTAGTGATACTGTTAGTGTTACTGGTAGTGATACTGTTAGTGTTACTGGTAGTGATACTGTTAGTGTTACTGGTAGTGATACTGTTAGTGTTACTGGTAGTAATACTGGTAGTGATACTGTTAGTGTACTGGTAGTGATACTGTTAAATCGTTTAAGCGAATCGATTTGTAGTGATATATGATTGGAACGTCCCTGACATAATCCTTGTATAAGGAAACGGACGTTAAACCTTTACTATTTATTGCTATATCAGTCTTTAGTCTTTCTTTGCTGATTTTCATAGACGGTATGTCACTTGACTATTATATTCTTGACTTTGTGATTTCTTCTTTCTGTTTTCTCCGCGATTTGCACCTAGACGCAAACCTCACGTACTCTAATAGGCTATATCATATTTAAACTGATTGTCAGGATCGCATCGCTTGCTGGAACCGATATACGTTAGTGCATATAACATTTGCTCCTTTTATCAATGTTTATTTTATATTCAAATTACTAATCGTCGTGTTTGGTCATTCACTAACTAAAATAACATTTGAAGACTGTATGACTCACATTACGATATTCAGGTCGTACTTGGAGTCAATCCAGATCAGTGAACATTTCAGATCGACACATCAGAAGCAGCTCGTATAAATAAGTAAAAAATTTAACTCCGAGATATACTGAAGTCTTGTTGAACTCAGATTCACATCAGATATAGCTGGTAAAGCTACTGTTAACGTCAGTTTCCCCACTTGAAAGCGATGTCAGTGATGGGCGAGCCCAGGATTTGAATCCCGCACATACTGATCCACGAGCGAATTTCTTTCCGACCTCGTCACTGGCTCCAGATGTTCAAAAAGTAAATTTAAAACGTACACGGAATCAGTAAATAGATAATTAATTTATTAATTTTTTACCGATTTATTTAGGCATTATTAAACAGATTCGACTATCAATATAATCATAGATGAAAATTTCTGAATAATTTGAAAACGCCCTTATGGTTTTTGTGAGTTACTGTACAGTATTGTAATTCACAATTGATGAGGTTTTTGCTTTGTCAATATTAATGTAAACAACAAAGTTATGCTATTCGTAGACTTTAAAAACAATATGAGATATGTACATGTACATATACAATTCTAGATATATTCTTTTGTACATTAATAACAACAATTAGAGTGCTACTGTCGTCCATGTCAACATCGCTCACCATTAAACCAAATCAAAGCTGACCTCCAAAAATGCTTCAAAACGGTGCAAAATCAAGAATTCAGAAAGCCAGTCCAAAGTATATTTTCTCTATGGCAAAATTTATTAATTAGATTTTTCAAGATGAACCTTATCTATGCTTGCATCACAACCTTTCCTCTACGTTTAACTTTGTGTAGTCGAGGTCACTGGTTTCGGCTGTTCGATTCAGAATCTGCTAAACTAACATTGCCAGTGTTGACATACTTAATTCTAAAAAGACTGGTTCGTTGTCCTTGGTAAACGCTAGAGGTTGCTATAGTTCTCAAAAAAAGGAATTTATTTTTAAAATCTCGTGGAAAGATTTACTATGGAGATAATATTCTGTTTTTCGTACCTGTTCAATATTATAGTAAAAGTCGATTCTTGGAGAAATGCAACTTTTCTTTCGTATTAAAGTGTAAATAAATGTTTGAATTTACATAATTTTAAATCCTAAACATTTATTTGTGATATTTTCACTTTCTATACCTGCGCAGCAGATGAAGAATGATAGCTTTTGAAAGTGAATGCTATATTTCATAACGATAGTTATTACATCTCGCATTTACTCAGTACAAGTCTAATTCCATTTGTAGTATCATGTTCTTGACAGTTCGAATCATTCGGTCAATCAATATTCATTAATTCCTAATTAATTCACTCAATCAATCGATTAATCGATTTCCGGATGCCAATTCAATCAATCAGCATCAATCAATCAGTATTATAACCAATTAATTGCTCTACCATTAACTGATCAATTAATTTTTGTCAACTCTAATAAGATGAAAATAAACTGTTCGATGTGTTACTTTATACTGAATGCTATATATATATATATATATATATATATATATATATATATATATATATTCAGTATGTGCGGGTTCAAATCCTGGGCTCGCCTGTCACTGACATCGCTTTCGAGTGAGGAAACTGACGTTAGCCATAGCTTTACCTTATCTTTATTTATATATGGATGTATATATATATATATATATATATATATATCATGAGCATATGTGTATCTTTAGATAGACATGTTAGCAGACGGTTTCACTTATAGTATGATATACGCATGAATTTAAATGAGACATAAATTCCGTTGAACATTGGAATCACCGGAAATGCTTTGGCATTGCAAGTGCTAATGAGTTTTTACAGCTAACTCACTTTAGCCTTGGAGTTAAGATAGACCGGAATACAGTATTTCCCATATTCACACAACTTATTGTCTTACACCTCATGTTGTGTCAGGGTCACTGACGAATAGTCAACCGCAACTGCACTTGTCGTAGGAGTCGACTAAGCAAGAACTGAGGAAGACAAAAGCAAACTATCTCAGAAGTCATATTTTTCCAAGCTGCATTGTCATCTGTGAATGGGTTAATTTATTTATCTATTTCATTATTTCTGTAGAGCGTGAAAGCATAGTTTGAGTACGAATATATACTTTGGATCTGCCACTTGACAGAGCACTTGATAGGGATTATATCTTCTTTATAGTATACCTCTTTACATTCCAGCTTAACTTTGCAATTTCATTTAGTGATGCTTTAAGATAAGCATATTAAAGTAATTGATAAATGTATTGACTAATTGATTTATTGATTGGAACTCTGATTGATAGGTTGATTTATTGATTGATTGATTGATTAATCATATGCCTCATCCGGTGATTACAGCATTCGTGTCGGTACTCTACCGGAGCGCAGGATGGGTTAATCTATCGGTAGAGCGAGGTCGAATAATTACACCAAATTGTTCATACGTTGTCGTTATAGTCTGCATCATCATCAGCTTATCATCCCGACATCATTATGATATCATGTTATGAGCTCTTCGCTTTTAACAACTTCTTATGCGAATTACTAATGAATGCAAGTTGAGTCTTTCTGATAATTCTGAAAAATTTTGTGTGCAATTTTCCTATTTTTATTTAGATGAATTTTGTAATGAAAATTAACTTTTAAATTGTAGTTTGACTAGATACTTTAAATTCAAGTTCGAAGATTTAAATGTGACTTTGCTGAATAGTTTAACGCCTTTTGTGACCAAGTTATGGTTATAGATAAATGTAAGATTAATTTATTTCAATTTAGGATCAATGTATGCCAATTTAATATCAGGTTTCAATCTCTACCTTTAGCAATCAGAATAATAAGTTTAAATTGTAGTAGATCACAAACGAATTTATTTGCCCTCACATTAAATCGCATGATCAAGTGGTTTTATGGAAAAATAATTGACCATCTATTTACAAATGATCGATTGACTGATAAATTGGTTAATGAAATAAGTGATTGATCGATTAGTAGATTGACCAATTAATTAGCTGAATAATTGATTGGTGAATTAATTAACCAAATTTTGTACTACGTACATGTAAGTGATCAACTGATTGATATATATTCAATTGTTAATCGATTAACTGATTAATTATTTGTTGTTTAAGAATTTAATTAACAAATTTGAATCAGTAAACATTTAGGTCATTCGCATTCATTATCATTAGCATTCAGCGTAATTTTTTTCCTGATTCAGTTAATTGACGACGTAAAGGAAGCGACTAGAATTCGAACCGTGCATATACGGCAATCAGTAGTGGCACTCAGTAGTTTGAGTATTTTTCTCTGCTGCGCCATGATCGAATCGGATCATCAAACTTTTTTACCATCTCGATATTAATGGAAATGGGCGTGGCGAGTGTTGAAATGGGCGTGGCGATTGTTTCAAATGGGCGTGGCGATTGCTAGATTAACCATTATGTACATTAGGTTAGGAATGAGTTAGGGAAGAAATTAACGTGTCATGCAATGTTAGCCCATAGTATTCAATAATTAAGGTGATCTATTTAGAAATTAAGAATTATAAAATTCTTATTTATTCTTTCCAAACTATCGATATTAAATTTTCTAACACATTTTTGCAATTCTACTCTATTTGACTCTATTTGTCCCCCAACTCGCATCTACGCTTGTATTTTATGTTGAGCTGCGTATCTTTGCCAGCTCTTTTCGCGTAATAAATGTTTATACTTTATACTTTGATCTTTCACCTCAAATTAAAATACTTTTTTTATTATAAATAACAGGTGCGATATAGAAGTTTCAGGATAACATCAGCCGCCTATTAATGAACTTGTAACTCTATGTATATGTTGTATGCGTATTTGCTATGTTGGTGTGTTACTCAGTCTTGATGTCCGACGATTTTATGTTGCAAATAAAACTTAATTGAAATCTCCATTTAAGGACATGCAAATAAAAATATTAAGCGAGACACAGGTTTTCTTTTATGCATACTAGTAAATAGGTAGCCTATAACACAGCTATTTAGTTGAGAACCTGTAATTAGCTACTGAACGATTCGTTAAGGCGCTTTCATTGAGGACATGGCGAGATGAGATATGGATAAATGCACGTAGCCTATGTTGATAAGACAGCTTTCGACATGGTATAATTCATTGCCGCTTTAATTATAAGTACAAATTTTGCTATGTGAAAAGCATACTTTTAAATCTGCCGTATAACGAATTGTTTAAGAGCAACTAAAAAGAACCAAGTAAAGTTAGTTATCTAAATAAAGCAATTTCACATTTTAGATTTGCATAGTTTGTTATAAAGAAATGGATATCGAAGAAGCACTAGATAAAGTGGCTTTATTAAAGAGATGGCATTTAACAAATTTTGTCTGCATATCACTTATGTGTAATCTTCCAGGAGCTTTTCAGATGTTAGCCATTGTATTTATCGGTAGGTTTGTCACTTATTTAAATTAAATTACTAAATTTAGAATTCAAGTTTTCAAGTATTTCTTAGCATTTTAATGATTGAGTTTACCTTGTGACTTTAAATATTTAAATATTTGTGCACCGGCTTATTAATAATACATTATTTTGTAACAACATCAGTGAAAAAATTATTTTCGCTACAGCTTTTACTTTTTAATAATCATATTCAATGGAAAAGGTAAATTTGGTAAATTTGAATTTGCAAAAGTCTTATTATAGAATTCTAGAAATTAGATATATAGGCACCTAAATTTAACCGTTTTCGCTGTAGCGGATCTGAACTGAGTGTTTTGGGTCTTCTGCCTGCTTCAGCCACTGAGTGTTAGATAGTTTTTCCAAGTATTTCTAAATCTAAGCTACGCATTCGGCAAAATTCTCATAAATATCGACAACTTTTCTATTAACGAAAGCATAAACATGTCTGGGCCAGAAAATAAGAAGGAGAATTTCACGGAAATGAAAAGTCAAACCTAGATACTAGCAAAACATATTTTTTAATGTTTATCGATTTGGGTTGGTGCGTATTTAAGAATAGTCTTTCATTCTCTGCTATTTTTATTATATTATGTCGGCACTCGTTCTTCCAAAGTGGTCTTCGAGCTAAGTACTAACCCAGCCCGACGTTATTTAACATAGTTTATGACGATCGCTCTCTGCTAAGTGTGAGTTAAACTCCACCGTGTAGACGAGTAAAGCCTGTCCTTGAACCCTTAGGCAGCTTATATGCCTTACATTTAAATACTGCTAAAAATGTTTAAGAGTTTAAATATCAAATGGCGAAATTAAGTTTTACAAAGTTTACCCAACCTGCAAATACATGTATATATGTTACTTGATTATACCAATTTGATGTTTGAGTGATTAGCACGTTTGCCTTAAGAGTAAGATATAGTTTGATAGTGATTGAAAGATAAAATAATTTAGCCTGACGTATCGGACCCCGTGTTGTGTCCGGGTTTGTTTGAAGAATTGACCAACCGGTGACTGCACGTGTCGTAGAAGGCGTCTGAAGCACTAAGATCCATACCAACGTCAGAAAGGGCATTCGGTTGGTGAGAGCCTAGGCTCCAGAAGTTGCAACAAATATTTAAACGAATGGAAAAGTCTCAGATAGGGATTGGCTGGTGGTGTGGTGTAAGACAGAGAGGATTTGAGACAGTCTATTCGTATCCCGACCTTGTTAACCTGGGATTCAAGAGAGAATGACGACGATGATGATGATGACGATCATAACGATGATGATTCTGATGATGACGTAATCACATCACAATAGTTCTTCACTTCTTCAAATTGAGGATCTCAAAATGGCGAGCAATAACATGAATCCAATCGGTTAGTCTAGACCCGGTTCTTTACTGTCTTGGACATTCCTCCATGGAATATTAAAGCGAGTTTAAAATGTAGAGTTGATAGATTTTATGAGCCCTTGATGCGGGCACAAATCCTCACTTACAGTAGATGTTTCATCTTGATATTAAACGGCTGCGCTGTTTATCTTGTTTACGTCAAGTATGTTTAAGTTCGAGTAGGCCTACAAGTTAAATTAATTGCTTACTGCTGATGCTGTTGTTGGTGGTAATGCTGTTGGTGCTTTGGTGCTTAGGTGCTGCTCGTGCTGTGATGCTACTGGTGCTGTGGTGCTGTTGGTGTTGTAGTGCTACTCGTGCTGTGGTGCTGCTGATGCTGTGGTGCTACTCGTGCTGTGGTGCTACTCGTGCTGCAGGTGCTGGTGGTGCTACTGCTGCTACTGGTGCTGCTGATGCTACTGTTGCTGGTGGTGCTACTGGTGCTGCAGGTGCTGTTGGTGCTGCTGGTGCTGTTGGTGCTGCTGGTGCTGTTGGTGCTGCTGGTGCTGCTGGTAGTGCTGGTTCTGCTGGCGCTTCTGGTGCTACTGATGCTACTAGTGCTACTGGTGCTGCTGGTTCTGCTAATGCTACTGTTGCGGCTGATGCTACTGGTGCTGGTGGTGCTACTGGTGCTGCTGGTGCTGCTGCTACTGGTGCTACTGGTTATGCTTATGCTATTGTTGCTACTGGTGCTGCTGGTGCTGTGTTGCTACTGGTGATATTGGTGCTGTTAGTGGTGCTGGTGGTGCTGATGCTGTGGTTCTTTGGTGCTGCTGGGGCTGTGGTTCTTTGGTGCTGCTAGTGCCGTTGGTCTGTTTCTGGATGGCTAACGATACAGTATATCGTTTTAATCGACATATGTATGACTCGAACGAAATCTCCGTAAGATTATTATAGCGACGATTGATTCCTCTGTAAGATCTAACTGTTGAGAAAACTTTGGCACTTTCAATTGGACGAGACAATACACTTGTTTATAGAAAGTTCAGCAAGAATTCAAATCAATTAGGTGCACCATACTTACCAAATTCTACTAAAAGTTTCGAAATAAAAATATATCGTAATTTAATAATAGATAGCAATTCCCTTTCTCTCTATCTGATTTGTCAGGGATTTAGCGTTGACTCATGGCTGAGATTCGCAACCTATAAATTTCAAAAATTTCGACAACAAGACAAAATATTCGTCAATTGCTTACTAAAACAATTTGAACGATAGTTTATTAATCAAAGCTTGAGCCCTTATGTTACACGATCAATGCTCGCTTTAGGCACGTATTCAGAAAGCTGCTTTAAAATCATCGTATAAAGCATCATCTATAATATCTAACGGTGGGACTAAAATCTATTGGATTACCCTTCGACATCCCTATATAGCTCTAGTTTCAATTTGAATGACTTCGCTATGATAGTTTACAGATTCGAAAAGTTGTTTGAAAGACATTATTGATTAGTATCGAACATTTCTTGCAGAGATTCGATCATCTGCGGTGCAGTACTAGGATTTAGACTGTTCGATTCGACAGAATTAGTTGCCATTGATGAGTGCATGGGAACTTTTTACTGGAGGAAATTCAACAACAACAACAACAATACGAGTGCTACTGCTACCCATGACAACATCGAATACTATAGAACCAAATTAAAACCGATGAATGCAAGCCAAAATCCGTGTGGTCAGTCCAAAGACATGCTATGTTCCATATCATAGATACTCCAAAAAAGGAAGAAACGAAATTTTCAGAAATTAAAAAACAACCATCCACTGTTCTTCTAAAATTTCCAATCATAAGGACAGGAGGTCAGTTTTTGTCATTGAAGAGAGGAAAGTAGTCCAGTTTTTCTTCTCCCTATTCCATCCCCTCGTAATGAGAGGGGAGTAGAGTGTGAAGAAGTCGTATCATTATTTGGTAAATGTTAGGAAATGATTTCATTATGATACAAATGATCGACAATAATTTATAGCGTCAACCGTCAAATGGCTAGCCCGTTATACAAAAAGCGGTCGACGCTCTCTGTATTATATCTAATTACATGTATACTTGGAACCCACGCGCAATTACGCATTATACTCTCGTGCGAGTCAATCTACATGTAGATGAAAAATTTCTGCATGCTTACGTATGATAAGAACTATTTGTAAAACGCTACTATATAATGAAAGATATTTTATATTTTAATAATAAAATGCAGTTTTAACGCCCGCTTCCTCGTTTAAGGATGATGTCACGGATAGCATTCTTGTTGGCCTGTATGAGCCCAAATGTTCATGTATTTCATGTAACGGTGAGAGTGTTCGCCTCGGATACAAGTGGCCTGGGTTCAAAGCCTAAGTCAGTCAAGTAATGATGGATATTCCCTTGGGCCCATGGAATATTAATCTTCTATTGGAGCTTGCTGCCGATTGGCGCTGTTAATAGTAAAGATATGACTAACCAGGGAAAGGATTAATAATAACCTACCAGGAACCTGTAAAGCAGTCTCGAAGACAAGACGCCGGCCGTGACACCGCTATAGAAGTTGTCGGAGGTTATTATTATTATTATGATTAATATGATTATTATTATTATTATTATAAACTTTATTATTTGGCCTGTTTTTTATTTTTGTTGAACTTTGACAGGTTACCGACCTGCTCACTATTGCGCTGTGCCAGACAATTCCACTCTGCCCCCGGATCCGAAGAATCGACCGGGACTGTTCGACAGCTGTGAAGTCTATGAGGACATCCGGTCAGGCAGCAACAGGACTCGACCCTGCACGGAGGGCTGGATATATGTGGACGCAGATGGGGACTATCCGATTCCTTACGAAGGATCCACTATTGTTACAGAGGTTTAATATTATATAAGTATATTTATCTGCACAAATTTCTTGCAATACCGTGCATATAAATGCACTATAATATATAAGAAATTACCATAGCATAATATTAATAAATATAAAGTAAAACTATAATATAAAATACCTTAACGTATTGTAATGTAAAGTAGAGATCCTAAAGCCAACCTTCAACAGTGGATAAATAATTACATTTTCGGTTGAAAGCGGAGTCAGTATAGTCGAGAACGGTCTGGAATTTGGTTCTTTTTTGTGCCACAATATTGTCAAATATCATTAGTATATGATGAAGCATATGCTAAACTATTGTGCATCTTAAAAATCAAAATCAAAATTGTTTGCAAAAGAAGGTATGACGAGATTTAATGTAGATTTCGTACCGAGAAGTGACGATGCAGGATTTGAATAATAGTTGACACGATTACCTCAGCACACTACTCAATCAGTGTAGCAGAAGCGTAGTAGCTCAAATTTACAGAAAAGCAGTGCAGCAGTGGCATATGTGGGCACTGCGACCTAGGCACCTAGTACTGCGACTTAGGCACCTAGTACTGCTATCTAGTCTCCTATTACTGCGACCTAGGCACTTAGTACTGCGACCTAGGCACATAGTACTGCGACCTAGGCACTTAGTACTGCGACCTAGGCACTTAGTACTGCGACCGACAAAAAATTAAACAGTCATTCTCACAGAATTATTTAAATATATTGATAAATAAAATAAAAAATAAATAGTATATTGGTAAGGTTGTTCTTTGCTGGCGCAGTGGGAATTGGTGTGTGAAAAGAAGCACCTCAAGGACTTCGCTCAGTCTATTCTAGTGATTGGAGTGATGATCGGGGCAATGGGATTCTCTGCTCTCTCAGACTACATAGGGCGCAAGCCGGTCTTCCTCTTCAGCCAATGGGCTATGGTGATCGTGGGCGTGGCCAACGCCTACGTCACTAACTACTACGGCTTCTTGTTTCTGAGATTCTGCGTTGGGGCATTGCAGCAGGTGGAAATATTTTCTTTTTTAAATGTAATTATATTTCGGTTAGTTTCGTTTCTTTGGACTCATTTACAGGATATGGGGTTTGTTAAGCTTTCTAATTTTATGCTAGTCGGATTGATTTTTGGTTCTGTAGGGTTCGTTGTTGTCATTGATGATTGTAGCTCAGTAATTGCTGTTGTTCAGTATTTTTATTTCTTTATTATTATTTTAGAAGTATTTATCTTCATCTTTTGATTTTAGGATAATAATTAAGTTTTTGTAAAGGAGTTTTCACAACTCCTGGTGAACGAAGCGTAGTTAGCTTCAGAATTAAATTTGAAAAGGAAGTAGACCAAATACGTATTAACAGCATACACTGTTTTTTCAAGGCTTCATCCCTACTTGATTTTAGTACTTAACTATTACGAAACACTTTTCAGTATAATGTAGCAATGCTAGCTGAGGTCGAATAGGTTATAGCGGCTTGTATTGCTAGGTTGTCCTGTCAACAATAGCTTAAATATCAATTTCTTGACCCAATCATTTGTTTACTACTTCAATTCGTTACGCATTTGGTGCAATTAGGGCAATGTCGTACTAGTTACAACTTTCGAAAATCTGAGTCATTTCTTTCACAGTGTCACATAAGAATTTCTGCAGCTCTCCATCTTATCAAACTTTCTTTTTAAATATACTGCGGGCTATTCCTCATATTCTTATGCCTTAGAACGGTTTCCTCTTTTAAATATTTCCTTATTCACATTTTGTTTCGTTTGAATTTAGGCTGTAGCAATTTCATAAACATATAGAAAAATATCTCCCACGTATGACAAAACATATAAAGAGCATTGGTATACAGTAACTCTTCAGATCGATTATTATCAAATGAAGCTTTCTTGAAATTCTGCTTTCTGATATCTATGAATTTCGTCTTTTGTCATCCATTCAAAAGAGGCTGTGAAATGTTTATTACCATATATTCATCATTCAGATAACACATGCATGCATTTTGCTCATCTCATTTTGCACTAGCGTTTAAATTAATACAAAATTGCCCTCAATAACTTTTAAATTAACTTAATTTTGCATTAGCGGCTAAATAAATAGAAATTTACCGCAATAATTTGAGAGTTAACAAAATTTACCTCAATAATTTTTAAATTAAATTAATTTTGCATTAGCGGTTAAATAAATAGACATTTACCGCAATAATTTGAGAGTTAACGTTGAATCTTATATCTTATTCTAGGGAATCATCCTAACAGGTTTTGTGCTGGCCTGTGAACTGTTCGCTGCTAAGTACAGAACATTTGCCGGGATAATCATCGAGGACTTTTGGGGTCTAGCCTCGTGCGTTCTGCCGTTGTTTGCCTACCTCATCTCTGACTGGCATCACTTTCAGCTCTTCATAAGTCTCTTTGGTCTTCTCACCATACCCATGTTGTGGTAGGAACATTCTTTCCGGAAATTCGGAAAATCTCTGTACTGATGCCTTGACCGCTTACACTGAATATTATTAATTGACTTTAATTTATAGTATACCTGTTGTTATTTTATTTTGTTATATTTTCTTAACATTTACCTGCTTACTATTGCCGGCGTGTATGTTGCAAGCTGGATAAGGGATTTTTCAATGAAATACAACGAAATGAAGGGTTAACGTCCGGTTCCTCAGCCTATCGCGATGTCAGGACCATTACAAACGGTACAAACAACTATTAGCAGCTTAACAGCATCTGAACGCACTAGCAAACGCGTAGATGGAGGAAAGGAAAGGGCAGAGAAAGACAGAAAGAAAGGTCGACAGCAGTGCAGTCCATTAACCATAAAAATTGAAGGAAGACGATGAGTCCAAGGAGGAATTGAATTAGATTTAAGTTTAGACAAAACAATTTTGTGCAGGAATTTAAGGATAAATAATTCCATAATGAAGGCGCACTAGAACTGAATAAATTGAATAGTCTATTGATAAAAATGTTGTTCATTTGAGGCATATGTATCGTTTTAAAATTTGGTTATTTTCACTGTCTAGACATTATTTCTTTAGTAGTAGGTATTCAGCAAATGTGCAAAATAATTAAAAAAATAATCAACAAATAAATATGGTAAATTTGTCATTGAATATGCACTGAATATCGTAGAAACATACCTCGCGTACACTTGCTGCTTGAGTATTTAGTTGTTTTCTAGATCAGCTGTCTGAGACAGTATCGAAGTGAAATGTTTTTCAGAAATTGCGACTTTGCAGAAATTGTGGCTGAGCAAACAGGCTGAGCGGCTGCAAATGACTTCTGCGGCACACTGAGAGTTATGGTGGATAAATGGTTGAGAGATTCGTGCTGGTGATACAAGGGTCTTGGTTACAAACCCACACATGTAAATAACCACAGTACCTGAGCACTTAATACAAATAAAATTCAATTAAGTTTAGATAACAGGATTACGCTATATTTCAGCATATTATGCATGTACATTAAAATCACATGTACTACTTTCAACAGGTTGATGCCTGAATCAGTGATTTGGCTGGTAGCGAATGATCGCAACGAAGAAGCGGAGAAAATTCTGCAGAATGCTGCTCGTATTAACAAGATCGAGATGCCGCAGAGAATTCTGCCCCGAAGTGAGCAGGGCGATGATGGTGCCACCGGGTTCTTGAACAAACTGCGCAGATTAGATCCTAGAAGAAGAGGAGAAAAGAATAGTGATGGGGCTCAAGGGGGTGCTAAGGTTTACACCTTACTCCATGTTGTCAAGAATAAAAAACTCCTGCTCTACACCACCATCATGGCTGTGCTTTGGTTAGCCTTAAATCAATCAATGAATCAATAAATTATATTATTTGTTAAACTGGAAAATTTTTGCAAAAGATCCTGATTTGATCATAGTCATTGCCTAATCAAAAGAAGTTCATAGTGGAGAAGGCCCATTTCATTATAATCAAATGATTGTTCAATTTACATATGTATATTGATTGATGTATCAAGTATCAAAATATTGATTGAAGCTTAAGATGGTGACACCTATAGTGTACTTTTGTATATAACTGATCATAACTATGCATAGCTTCCTGCGGAATAATAAATTGATTAATTTATTATTTCGTTATTATAGTTTATATATATATATAGAATTAATTATTCTCAGTTATCTATTTATTGACTTATTGTTGGATTGATTAATTGATTGATTGATTGAAAGATTGTTTGATTGTTTGATTGATTGACTGACCCTTAGGATGGTGATATCGATGGTGTACTACGGCCTGTCTCTCAGCACGGCTACACTGGCTGGTGACAGATACATTGATCTATTGATTGATTGACTGACTGATTGATTGATCTATTGATTGATTAATTGACTGATTGATTGGTTGGTTGATTGTTTGATTGATTGACTGATTGATTAATTGACGCTTAGGATGGTGATATCGATGGTGTACTACGGCCTGTCTCTGAGCACAGCTACACTGGCTGGTGACAGATACATTGATCTATTGATTGATTGATTGACTGATTGATTGATCTATTGATTGATTAATTGACTGATTGATTGGTTGGTTGATTGTTTGATTGATTGACTGATTGATTAATTGACGCTTAGGATGGTGATATCGATGGTGTACTACGGCCTGTCTCTCAGCACGGCTACACTGGCTGGTGACAGATACATTGATCTATTGATTGATTGACTGACTGATTGATTGATCTATTGATTGATTAATTGACTGATTGATTGGTTGGTTGATTGTTTGATTGATTGACTGATTGATTAATTGACGCTTAGGATGGTGATATCGATGGTGTACTACGGCCTGTCTCTCAGCACGGCTACACTGGCTGGTGATAGATACGTCAACGCTTTTCTGATCGCTCTGATCGAGATTCCAGCCTACACTTCTTCATTCTTTATTCTGCAGAAGTATGACCTGCAATTTAATAATACCAACAATTTGAATACCTTTGTATATTTTTGTCAGGCCGTATAAAGATGTCATAGATCATAGAAGTATACAAAGCCGCGTATAATTAGGTCATAGATTATAGAAGGTATACAAGGCCGCGTATAAAGAGGTCATAGATTATAGAAGGTATACAAGGCAGCGTATAAATAGGTCATAGATTATGGAAGGTATACAAGGCCGCGTACGAAGAGGTCATAGATTATAGAAGGTATACAAGGCAGCACATTTTGCGACATTGTATTACTGTGTATTTATTTTGATATTCAATAACTTTATATTTTCACGTTCAATTACAATTGCATTGCTGGCCAATATAAAGTAAGCCTAGCTTTAGCCTTGTGTCATTTTTGGCTTGTGATACTTCTCTATTGTCTTCTATTGTGGATAATCACTACATATATCTCTCACACTCTCTCTCTCAGTGCACACTGCCTATTGGCAGGTCCATGGCTTATAACTCCACCATGTATTTCTATCTTCTGTTTTCTCTTCATATCAACATATCAGTAAGTTACAAAATTATCCAGCATCCTAAGTCTGTCTTCATCTAAAATTCTTTACTTCCATTCTTCCTTCAAACGGAAGAATAGCTTACGTGTTTATGTCACAAGCCACTTAGAAGAAAAATATCGATGTTTACAGATGGGGTAGAAGATATCCTCTAATAGTGTACCATTGTGTGGCTGGCGTTTCTCTTATTCTCACACAGGCTATACCAAAAGAGACAGGTTTTATATTTGCTGTTATATCAGCTTCTATGGTATGCTTTCATGAATTTTTTCTTCGTTATTAGTCAGTTGTACTTTTGTTCTTACTCGCTGCATTTGTTAATCAACGACTAAATTCAGTTATTTTAATTTATTAATTTGCGACTTTGCCTGTGAAATCGATTCGGTGCAGTAATCGAATAATAAATTGTTAGTTATTCAAGATCATGGTAATTGACCATAAAACTACGAAAAATTTGGCATAAATGCAACAGGTTTATCAATTTAACAACAACTATAGCTTTCTTTGAAGTACCACATTTATGCTATATAGAGTGAAAGATTCAACAAAATTATATTTAGAAATTTATATTTTTAGGTATTGCCAGAGGCAAAGGCACAACGGCATATGTGTTTGATTTTGGACTATATTATTTAAGAGATAAATTTAAATTCTGTATTCTTCAGTCTATGATATTCCTAGTGGAGCTTAAGTTAAATTTGACGCAAATAAATTACCTAATTTACCTTTCTATATACCGTTTGATTTGCTTAGCTAACGGCACAAGCCTGGTGTGGATGATAATGATGTTCAACCTGATAGGCAAGTTTGGTATAACAGGAGCTTTTGGTATCGTCTTCCTCTATGCTCCCGAGATATTTCCTACTACACTTAGGTGAGGTATCAAATCCAGCATCAATTTTAAAAAAAATCTATCTAGTAGTAAATCTAATTTGACTCCCAATCAACGATTAGTACTAATAGTGAAATATTGAATTTAATGTCTAAGTTACTAACTTTAATATCCATTAATGCAATGCATGCAAAAGGCTGGTTATTACCATATTATTATTTAGTTATGTATTAAAATTTATGGTACTCCTTATTTTCTCGAAAATTTGGAATAATTTTGAGATTCGATTTGGGGAAATAATGCAGCATCTGAACAAGTAGAGTTCTTAACATCTGCAGCACATTAGCAATAGGTTTATATCGTCATCGGATATATGACCCTAGTATATGTCCGTCTGTTGGGCTTTGCTTTTACCATACTTGTGGAGGTTGTGTTCATCTGCAATGGAATCCAGATACAAAAGCAGACACATATAAGCCGTATTTCTATCTCTCCTGTGCTCTGTCAAATGGCAGGCATAAGGCATATAATGCATGCACAGCATATCTTTCAGGCTTTCATCAATGAGCAACTTTATCAAAAAGGCTCTGCTATTCAGCTCCTCAATGTGGTCCTTAGCTTGAAAATATATGACTTCTGTGATGGTTTCCCCTGACCTGCCTCAGTTCTAGCTTGTTCGCCTCTTATGAAGCGTGCAATTACTGTTGGTGTATTCTTGAGTAAAGCAAATAAAATACGAGAACCATAATCTGGTTCCCGTATTAAATCTGTTTCTTTGAGATGTCTCTAGAGATATGCACGACTAGGTTAAGATGAGCTTTGTTTAAAGATCAGCTCTAATGCTGATGTTTTGTTTTGTTTTGTTCGTACAGTTACACACGTACCTTACGTGCTACATTGTTTCCTTTCTTAGTTGCTGTTTTTGTTGTTTTCGTTATTTTCTCCTTCCACGCCATGGTTATTAGTAATCGTTGCCTTTTGTTGGCGCATCAATTACAGCCGGCGCGGATTTAGGAATAGCTTTTCCAACAACTTCTGGATTCGTTGTTCAAAGCTGTCAACACTCGGTCTTCAAAGGTGGTCACCCACAAAGTACTAAATTGGAGCGATGGAGCTTAAAACTTCGTTCTATTGGCGCGTAACTTAACCGAGTGCGCTAAGTCCCACCCCCTGATATAGTCTAACAGATAGAAGGTAGCTGATTCACGATGATTGTGAGAAAGAAATACTTACAAAATACTGCAATAGCAACTATATGTCGCTTCAAAAAGAAAATCGTTTTGGTACGGCATTTAATTCAATTTCATTGAGATATTAAACTAACCCGACGAGAAGAGACCTTTTAAAATAGCTTGACAGAAATTAGCCACAAGATGATATATATATATATATATATATATATATATATATATATATATATATATACAGGGTGAGTAATAAAAAAGATTACACCTGCAAAAAATTTGACTATCTCAGGCTATTGTTAATATTTTCCAATAAAACTTTTACCAATTACTAAAGGACTAATTTCGGATGGGGTGGCCCATTTCCATCCATTTTTGAACATAGATTTGCCAATTATGCAAGTTTCTGCAGAGCAACCCCCATTTTTGAATGTAATGTGAATAAATATTTTATTTTATTTTCATTTTGTCCCTGTAAAGGATCGTTGTGGTGGTTCAGAAATAGCCAGTTGTATCTGCTAGCATTACTGACTATTCGATATGCTTTCCTTCAGCTGCTTCGCAGGACTGCAACGCTTTCGGAACGCTAGGGCAGCCTTGTTGATTCCAACTTGGGGCACGCTCTCCCAGATCGATTGTAGCACTTCCTGCAATTCTGTCTTGTTTTTAGGCTTCGGCTGGTGTTTCTGATAGAGATGCAGAATGGTTCCCCAGGCATAGTAATTCAGAGGATTTAGATCGACAGAATTTGGAGGCCATTCATTCTTCTTATGAAATCCGGGTTTCTCTCGCTGATCAATTCCTGTGCATGACGAGATGCATGAGCCGGAGCACCATTCTGGTGAAAGATGAAGTCATATGGTATAAGAGCATAGCAATCATCAAACAGCTCCGGAAGCAAAGTGTTGACATAATACTGAGAGTTCACCTTTACCTTCTCGCCAATGAAGTGCAATCTACCCTTACGTTGTAGCAAACGCCGTTTCTAGGTAAAAATGGGGGTTGCTCTGCTGAAACTTGCATAACTGGCCAATCTATATACCAAAATGGATGAAAATTGGCCATCCTATCAAAAATTAGTCCTTTATTGATTGGTAAAAGTTTTATTGTAAAATATTAACAGTAGCCTGAGATATTCAAACTTTTTGCAGATGTAATCATTTTTTACTCACCCTGTATATATACAGGGTGCGCATTAAAAATATCCTCCTAGCACAATTGCGATAGCTTAGCCAATTCTTAATATTTCGCCTTGAAATGTTAAGGTTCTCTTGTGGAGGAATTTAGCCACCAGCTGACCAAATTTTGTTAAAATATGTTTTAAAGGAACCGGAGTTATCGAAGTTTTGCGAAAAGAAATGATTTTTTTCATTTAACACGCAACGTAAAGCGCCAATTAGAATAAATTCCTTTTAGTAAATGTGCTGACCCTGAAAAAGGCTGTTAGATGATGACGACTCTGATATTGTGCTACAATGTATGCTCGAAATGAACGCCCTGGGCTTTAATGCCGGCCAGAAGTCTTTTCTTCCAGATAAAATTGCGCTGTCAATGGACTGCGGTGGAAGGTCTTTCCAGATCTCTTGAAGAACAGCCTTTAATTTCATTGTGTTTCTGGGTTTGGTCTTGAAAGCACGATACTTTTCCAACATGGGTCTCCAGACAAAGAATCAGGTGGATTAAAATCTGGAGAATTAGGAGGCCAATCATCCAGTTTTATGAAATCTGGCCTGTATTGTACAGGAAAGTATTGCGCAAGACGTGAAGTGTGAGCCGGCGCGCCGTCCTGTTGAAAAATTAAATCATTTGACTTTAACTTGTTGCAGTCTTCAATCAGTTTAGGCAGAATAGTATTAGTGTAATACAATGTAGCAATTATCAGAGGCGTCATCATCTAACGGCCCTTTTCAGGGTCAGCACATTTTCAAAAAGGAACTGATTCTAATTGGCGCTTTACGTTGCTTGTTAAATGAAAAAAAATCAATTTTTTCGCAAAACTTGGATAACTCCGGTTCTCTTAAAAATATTTTTACAAAATTTGGTCAGCGTGTGGCTAAATTCCTCGACAAGAGAACCTTAAAATTTCAAGGCGAAATATTAAGAATTGCCTAAGCTATCGCAATTGTGCTAGGAGGATATTTTTTTAATGCGCACCCTGTATATATATATATATATATATATATATATATATATATATATATAATATATACATATATATATATACAGCATATATATATATATATATATATATATATATATATATATATATATATATATAGGCTTAGATTGAGATTGGAACGGTTTCGAAGTAAGTGCTACGAACAAGGATTTTCATTAAATTGTTCTACTACTAAAAAGTTATCTAAATATTTATACTTTGCATATGCTTTTAAACATAGAACTGAAATGAAATATTAAATTGTTTTGGTGCGCGCAGAAATCAAGCAATGGGGATAGCATCTCTGCTCGGAAGACTCGGGAACGTTGTGGCCACTTATACTCCTTATGTCGTAAGCTGAGCTAATTATCAACTATATCTTATTGCAATTAAATGATGGACTAACGCGGTTTCCTTCAAGCCATTGACAATAATTTCAAAATATTAGAGATTCCATTTGACTAATTCTGGGCTTTTTATGACATTCTCTTATCTTATAAACAAAATTTAAGTGCTCGCTTTTTTGTGGACCTGATGAAATGTGTTATTGACTGCTACCGTAGATCTGTATTGTAGTTGTTTCTGCTCAGAGTAGGCCTACTTTCAACGAATCTTCACTGTTTCGGGCCTCATTCTCTCCAAAACATGGTTTTACAAATCGTTTTGTGTAAATCGGATTTTAGTGGTGCGTTACCCGTTTTATCCGTACCCGTCTTAATTCCAGGGAAGATGATGATGATGATGATGACGATGCTGATGGTGGTTATGTTGATGATGATGGTGGTGGTGATGATTGTGGTTTGTAGTGATATATTTTATATGAACGCCATGTCATCATCATTATTAGTGGATACAGACGCACAGACGTGTAAATCTTTGACAAAATCAATTATTAAACATTAATTATTAATTATTAATTCATTAATCTCAGACAGTTAAGTCATTGATACAATTACTGCTGTTTTACGTGATTGAAAGACTGACCACGCCCATTGATACAATTATTGCTGTTTTACATGATTGACAGACTGACCACGCCCCGTGGCTACCTGGCCCACTGTTCGGAGGACTTTCGATATTTTCTGGTATGCTGGTCATTCTCCTGCCAGAGACCCACAACAGACCTCTGCCTCAGACCATAGAGGACATCGAGAACTGGTCCAAACCTCAGGGCGAGTTGCAGGACAAGGGGAAGAAAAGGGCTCAAAACGAAGGTCAGCACGAGCTAACCCCAGTGCACAACGATGTCAGTGAAGCGCCTCATAATCTTGCGTAATAGTTCAGCAAGGCAGGATCTTGTAGTTCACTCTTCAATATTTGAATTGTCTTTGTTTATTGTACCGCCGCTCTAATTATATGTTTGCCTCTTTATGCGTATACTCCAGTCTTCTGGTTAGCTTTTCATCCATCGTCGGAACTTTATGAGAATATAAACAGGTGGGTAAGTTTTAAACCGCAAAGTCGAATCCAAAACTTGCAACTTCTCAGACAAATAATTTAAAATCAGTCATTTGGAGACGAATGTTTTGGAAATTTCTGAAGTAGTTTTTAAATATACAGATATTTGAAACAGCTAAATTCAACCGGTATATATGTGTACAATTGCATAATGCTCAGAAATTTTTGAATACGTGACATTTACCCTATACCCGGGCTTTTATGATAGGATACGAGCAGGTTACTGTAGGATAGAATATGATGTTTTTGGGGGCTTGTGCAAAGTTTTCTGCTGTAAATTGCTCAAAGTTAGAGTCTTAAGTTGAATAATGTTGTATTAGCTAGTGGAACTTAGGCCGTATTTGAATGCTATCGAAATGTTACGAAATGTAAATAAAACCGTTAATAGACGATTGAGATATAAGTCTAATTGTAGAAATAGTTGTAATATCTGCTAAATATGGCAGCAATTAGCGTGAAACGTCTGGAACCTTATTTGGATTATAAATCTGTTGAGACATTAAAATTTTTCTACTACATTTGATGTGCATTCAAATTTGATATTCGACGTAGATTAATCTGCTGACAAACCATTACCGTTCAATAAGCAAGAAACTCTAGGTTTGAATCACAATTAGACGTCTTTTACAATGTCTTTGGTCTACTAAAACAGACGTTAACTTAGCTTTATCATGCATATACTTTGTATCTAGAGCTTTTATTCTAACAGTTACGTTTGTATATTAGTACGTTGCGCATTTCTTAAGAATCATAGCATTCCGCATTCGTGAAATTGTCGAATTACAGTTTTTACTTAAATTATTGTTTTATACATGACCTCAAAAGCGTAGTCTTCCTTTGAACCAGTGCCTGAATGTGCCTTGTATGTGCATAGCCTTCGTTTGAACCAGTGCCTGATTGTGCCTTGTATATGCATAGACTTCATTTGAACCCAGTGCCTGAATGTGCCTTGTATGATCATAGCCTTCATTTAAACCAGTGTCTGAGTGTGCCTTGTATGTGCATAGCCTTCATTTAAACCAGTGTCTAAGTGTGCCTTGTATGTGCATAACCTTCATTTAAACCAGTGCCTGAGTATGCTTTGTTTGAGCATAGCCTTCATTTGAACCCAGTGCCTGAGCATGCTTTCTAGTCGTTTATAAGTCGATTGTTTACTTGAAGCTTTTTTAAGAATTGCTCAAAGATTTATTGAAGCAATTTATTTTGCTTTTCCCAATATATCTTATTGAAAATTTTTATTATTGCTTTATACTTGATATCGATTCTATGTACAATTTTCAAAGCCTGCACGTTTCAGAGGTTACAGTATACCTACCTAACTTCTTTTATGCCATTAGAATTTCATTTGAGGTTTTGTGGTACACAGTGATAATAACATTCCCTAGGGATTGAGAGATTCGATCCTTCGCCTGCATTTGTCTGCCCATTTAAATTACGTTAAAGAAGTGTATATTCAAAGAGCAAACGTATTCTCTTCGCAACCCATCGATTCACATTTGAAGAAATCGTATTTTGTAGACTTCTACCATTGAATGTGCATGCTCGTGTATAATTGCGAGTGAGCCATCCATCACAGTTTATGCACTACATCTCTGTAGCATGGTATACTCTTAGTGGCTATGCGCTTAGGTAAAGGTGTCTAGACTTTTGCTGAAGCGATCGTGAGTTCAAATTTCATTTAAGTCCATAACAAGGTAATATTTCGGATGTGCAATTCGCCACAAGACTTTAACGTTCAATGAATCAGTGAATTTGTAGGAATGAGTGTTTGAGGGTAAAAGCTTCAGATAATGATTAAGTTAAGAATACATGTATGTCATGTGTACACTACTGTTGTATATCGCTAAATGGCCTCCAATATTACGATACATATTATAATTATTAGGATTAAATGTACTCATAGCTTCTAATTGTATACTAAAATCGCTCAGTTAAAGATCGGATTCGTTGCCTGTGCGTTCTTTTATAAATGTGGAAAGATTAAGAAATAAGATTAAGCGATAGTGAAGGATGACTCTTGATTTTGAGCTACGAATCCTCTGTCTCTCTGTCTGGATACAACTGAAGTTTATATTCTCATCACTGGTGCTAATAACATTGACTCGGCCGTAGTTTATTACAGAGTTGTGACAGTTTTGATAGTTTGAAATATTTTGCTATTCAAATGCATTTTATCAGAATATTGGATGCTGGTTCCTTTATCGATAATTATTTATATAAAGCATAGAGTTATTGCCTTGTTTTTTGCTCATTTAAATCGAGATTTAGTCGTGTTAATACTTTCTGTTGCGTTAGACAAACTGTAACATGTAGTCTTTTTGTAGTCGTTCTAAAATGTACTTGTAAATAAATGCCATTCGAATGTTCTGAACTAGCCTTCATTAACAAATAAAGCGAAGTAGACCTATTGTTCTATATAACTTTTTCATACAATTGAGTTCATTTCTTTCATCTGATTTTGAATAAAAAGTTCGTTGTGGGATGCTTTTTGTAACGACAGTGGCCAACGGTTTCCATTGCATAATACATCAAAGCTTATCATGCAATACCATAATATATCATAGCATTTCATGCAGTATCATAGAATAATATCATGTAAAAAAGCTTAAGTTAGCACTGCGAAATTTAGATAAGTCTGAATCAGTATAATATACCTAGGAACTGTTTATTATAATATAGCATAACATTATCTGTCACACAATGCAAGTCAATGGTGGGCCTATACTAGTGGCAAAACATTGCATAGGATAGCATAGAATAACTTGGCAACATACTGTATGTGGAAACATAGCAAAGCATAAAATAAGTAGCTTATTGAAACTGCAAGTGCCTGATCAGTGATTGCTAATTGAACATTTGGGAGTCAAAGACACTAGTAACCAAATGCACCAATCGCTGAGAACGGCTAAATCTCTACATGTCTTAGTTAGTTTGATCCATCAAATTGTCTGCGACATAGACACTGCAAAGATCACCAGCTTCAAGTGGTCAGCGTTTGTGTTTCTGCACTAGTTTCTTCTAAAGACCATTGGCAGTTGTCGAGGGAAACCGTGTATTTCATAGGATATTTTCAATATTTTTCAACTTCTAACTGTTTAAGAAATGTGCTCTTGTATACAATTAATCTAAGTTCGATTTAGAATGTGACATTCAATTAACGAAATAGACAATAATGAACCAATCATATGACTTCAACATTAACGTTTGCGTTCAGATAAACTGCTGTCGTTAAAAGTGGATACATTTCATATAATTTTTATGCATAACCATACAAATATTAAGAAATAAATGTAATTATATCTAAAACTAGTTAAGGTGATTGTAATATAAATACCATTAGCCTTCCACCGTAAAATATTCATTGACCTGTCAGATTCCGTTACCAAATTAATTTGTTTTTAGATTGAGTCAAGTTCAAACTTCTTTCAATTCGTGCACATGTCTAGCCTTGAAATAATTAGCACACAGCTCTACCGTTTATTTTATGTTATATTATGCAATTCCTTCCGATATATGGAGCCATACAGGAAATAAGCTAAAATGAAGAATTAATTGCTACAAAAGAGTTAAAAATTCTACTGAAGGATTTAGAGATTAAATTTTATAAAATATTTTTGAAAGGAAAATGGAAAATGAACCCAATCATACGCATTTTATTCGTTACTAGTTTCCAAACAGCTAATATACAAAATATACAGCAGACCATTGTTCCAAACCTAATATAAATCAAAGCTCGAAAACGCAGGATGAGCTGGAATTCAATAGAGAGAACTTGTGATCCCCAAATCCTGGGCCTGCCCGTCACTAATATCGCTTTCGAGTGAGGAAATTGACGTCAATATTAGCTTTATCAGCTTTACCTCAATCATTTGCACTGTGTTTTAAATTGCTTTAGAATGTAATTTCATTGCATGTAGCATTTCATGCAACGTCTTCACATTACAATAAACTACATGTATGCATTTTGACTGACTGATATATATGTTTATTTAGTCTCTTCATGGCAGCGTGTTTGCCATTCAGAAATAATCTTTTCAAGTTCTAGCACTGCACAAATTCAGTCTCACACATAGGGGTTTATCATGCTCAGAAAAGAATCAGTTATGAACCAATGTTCATCTTTTCTGAATATTCCTTTTATAGGTAAAACTTCATAATTTCGCGCTTATTTCAATTTCCTGTTTTTTGTTGCATATTTTTGGAAATATGTAATATAGATGAAGTTAGTGTGAAATAGGAACGGTTAGAAATAGAATCTCTGACCTTGGACTTTGCGATTGGAGTTCATAAATTCAACTATTGGCAATTATTAATTACACAGATTATATTTATAGTTTTAGTTTAACCCTGACCGAATGTTTGAAAACGGTTCTGTAGATATAAATAGTAGATAGTAGATATAAATCTCACAAGTTGCATCTAGGATCTGTGTAATCATTAATCAAAGTTTTGCTTAAATTAAAATATATTAAACTAGTTCGCTATTTCACTTGCAGGAAATGCCGAATGCTGCCAGTTATATAATAATAAGTTTTGAAATGCGGTATTATTAGTGAACGCACAAATAATGAATACTGGATTCTACTGAAGATTGTAACACTGCGTTTAACGTTAATTGTATGACTCCGAAGAGCATATATGACTGACGAGTCTTGAATTGTATGGCCTTATTTACCGACCAGCAGAAATAAATCTGATAAGGATACTTTAAGTTTAGCTACACACGAAGTTTAGATGCCTAGCTCGAATTAGTTAGCTAGAGAAATTTATCTACTTAAAACTAACCTTATAAATAACTACTAGACTTAAAGATAATTACTACAGTAATGCAAGTATAATACTATGTTATTTATTAACATTCGTAGTCTTAATTGTTCCTTTAACTTTTAGACATTTTGAAACAGAGAGCTTCTTAATATACACACATCTAAGCGGCTTAGGAGTAGTAAAGGCTAAACAGTTTAACTAATTGGATTAAAATGAAATAAGTTAAGTAATTTAACTACTAGAAGGTACTTAAAAACTTAGTTAAAATGTATTAGTATTCATATTCTCGTCACTGGCTGTTTGATCAGGTACTCTAATGCCAATTTAAAATTGATTGCTTTATTTTATCATAGGGAAGACTAACAATATAAACCGCGCACACTTATAAATATAGATATATAATCATACTATGATTAAAGTGATAGCTAAAGGTAACTAACTTATATTTGCAGCCTGTCAAAATGGATATAGAAGAAGCACAGAATAAGATTGCAATACTGAAGCCATGGCATCTATTTATGTTTGTCTACATATCTATAACACTAAACATGGTAACTTCCTGGCAGGAATTCGCAATAGTGTTTGTCGGTAAGTAGCTTGGTAATTTTTTGATTCATATTAGAATGAAATATATCAATTGTGTAGGGCTTTGTTGCGAGATACACTAATTAAGTTAAATGAGTCCTTAACGGATATTGAAGTGTGTATCTCAAGTAAACTATAGCTGTGGATATATTCTTATACCGGTCCCGTTAATGTTTAAGAGCTTCTGCATCAGCTGCTCAATCGAGAAACATCTCCATGAAGGTGTATTTCTCCCCAGTATCGATGACTTAAATTATCATACGCTACCAGTCGCTCTACTAATTGAGCAGTTTTTACATGCAAGATGTGCAACTTTCTCAGGTTATCAGCCGGATCACTATTGCGCAGTGACGAACAACTCGACCCTGCCTCCTGACAGTCAGGGTCGGGTGGGATTATTTGACAGCTGCGCGGTGTACGTCGACGTGGCCTCAGGTAACAAGACTCGACCCTGCACCGAGGGCTGGACCTATGTAGAGGTCGAAGGATCTGAGGTTGTTGAATATCAGGGCTCAACGATAGTTACTGAGGTTGGATTTTTCATTATTCAGAATTTCAATAATCTCATTAAGTGTACTACAGTCATCAATGACAACATCGAGCACTCTTGAGACTAAATCAAGCCGGCGATCAAAAAGAAGGCCCCAAAACTGTACAAATTTAAAAATCCAGAAAATCTTTCTAACGATAAAGAAAAGAAGGCGCAAGCCGTAACTTATGGAATATGTAACTCATCTAATCTTAATACGTAACTCATCTAAACTAGCCAAGCGTCAGCATAATAGCATTTGAAATGAGAGTTTTACTATCGGAAACTACTCCTCACCCTGCTATACATGACCTTAGTTATCGCAACATACCTCTTGTTTATGTTCCTCTTCCTTAGAACCCCCACTACCAATTATCTCGGCATCTTATTATAGGTCTTTTCTAGGCCAACAAATACCATCTGCATCTTCTTACTCCTTTTCTTCTCAATAATTTACTTCAACATAACGATCGATTTTGTTGTCGACCCTCCAGGAAATAAATCCAAAGTCGTTACTCTCAATACTTTCAAACCTCTCAATCTACTCACCACTACTATTGATCATACCTCCAGTATTTCTTGATCATACCTCCTATCTCTTACCTACTATCTTCCACACTAATAACATTCTCTTTGCTTTCTTTCTGAACTTCTTGCAATTCTCCATTAAATAAATAAATACATTTTGTTTTGTTTTGTTATTTAATGTCTCTAATACAGTGGGATCTTGTGTGCGACAAAGCGCACCTGAAGGACTTCTCCCAATCCATACTCGTCATAGGAGTCTTGATCGGAGCGGTAGGATTCTCCGTCCTATCTGACCGCATCGGACGAAAGACTGTCTTCTTGACCAGTCAGTTGGCAATGGTTGCTGTCGGCGTGGCTCTATCCTTCACCACCAACTATTCCGTCTTTGTCTTCTTAAAATTTTGCGTAGGGTTACTTCAGCAGGTTAGTTTGAAGAAGTTATTAAGCACTTTGTTGATTTTTTACAGAGTGAGGCTGCTTTTAGAATCATCTTTATAGATGGGTGACTTGGATCAGAGATTATCATGTCAGAGTAAAAAGCTAATGTTAAAGCTATTGTGAGCGTCAGTTTCTTCACTCGAAAGCGATGTCAGTGACGGGAGAACTCAGAATTTGAGCCCCGCACAAACTGATCAACGGTCGAATATCTTACAGACATCGCCACTGGTTCCAGCCGAGTAAAGAGTGTTTTTGCTCTCTCAATAAAATGGGAGGAGATTTGGACAGAATTTTACGTTGAATGTTTAATAAAGAGCAACAACTTGAAGTTGAAGGTCGCCAGAACTGAGCGCCTATTCTTAAATCTGTAAGTTGGTTTAATGTCAGCCATTAAAGGTCGATTAAGCTACAAATTTAAGCTACTACTTTAAGCTACTACTTTAAACTACATCATTAAGCTACTACAGCGCTACTATCTTTCACCTTCTTGACGAAGCTGCCCATACAGGAGGAGATGGAATATGATGCTGCATCCGACTAGTCTAATTTATCGTCCACCAGCAAACCATAGCTAAAATCCTACACCCTACCCTGCCCTTAGCTGAAACTAATTATGTGAACAAAATTACATTTCAGTTTGTGGTAGAATGATCATAACGATAACTTGAAGAGGACATACATTTAGTAGATAATTTAAAAAATATGATTTATATGCGATATTATTTGAAGAGCAAACGAATACAATAACAAAGTTTTAACTTGGCATGAATTCCGTTTCTGACTGATACAGGGAATTTTGCTGCCGGGATTTATTTTGACCTGTGAACTTTTTTCCGCCAAGTATCGAACGTTCAGCGGGCTACTCTCTCAAAACTTCTGGGGTTTGACCGCAGGCATTCTGCCCTTCTTCGCCTACATCGTTAGAGACTGGCACTACTTCCAGCTCTGCATCAGTCTGCCTGGTCTCCTAACGGTGCCTATGATCTGGTACATAGTCCTCATGAGTTTTCACATAAATAATAATCAGTAAAAATAATAAGTTTAAAAAGTTATTTAAAATTATTACAGCATAATATCATGTAATATTCAATATAATAGTTGAAATAGATTACCGGTGCCTCGCTTGTATATAAAGATTAAAAAAAAAAAAAAAACAGTAGATACAGACTTAGCTAACTAGCAAATAATCAAATAGTCAATAAAAAGAGGGCCTCGCTTGTATATAAAGATTCAGAGGTTGTCAAAAACAGTAGATACAGACTTAGCTAACTAGCAAATAATCAAATAGTCAATAAAAAGAGGGCCTCGCTTGTATATAAAGATTCAGAGGTTGTCAAAAACAGTAAATACAGGCTTAGCTAACTAGCAAATAATCAAATAGTCAAGAAAAATAGGGCTATCATAGAAGAGCCTAAAATCTGAGGTACCGTAATCAGTAGCAGCTACGTGTGCTCATAAGAGTAATGCATTCGTTTTCTCAGTGTCTATGCTACAATATACTGTAGAACACTGGTAATCTTAATAATGGTAATTGCACGGTAATTATAACAACATCCAAAACATTGTCAGGATTGCTCTTTACTTAAACATATTGCTATTTATTTAAACATATTGCTCTGTATTTAAACTTATGCTAAACTTAATCATTTCGTTTCAATAGGTTGATGCCTGAATCAGTGATTTGGTTGGTAGCGAATGATCGCAACGAAGAAGCGGAGAAAATTCTGCAGAATGCTGCTCGTATTAACAAGATCGAGATGCCGCAGAGAATTCTGCCCCGAAGTGAGCAGGGCGATGATGGTGCCACCGGGTTCTTGAACAAACTGCGCAGATTAGATCCAAGAAGAAGAACTAAGAACAACGGAGTAGAAATGAGCGGCGACAAGTACTACAGTGTGTTAGAACTTGTCAGGAACAAGACACTTCTTCTACATACTGCCGTCGTGTCTGTAGTTTGGTAGGTTTCAAAGGTCATCTGTAAGTGCTATACATGTAGGTAAGCGCTAATTAGACTGGCTGGAGCCAGTGGCGATGTCGGTAAGCTATCCTACCACGAATCAGTATGTTCGGTTTTCAAATTCTGGACTCTCCCGATACTGATATCGCTTTCGAAGGATAAAGCGACCATTGGATTTGCAGCTTTGTTGCGGATGCTTGTGTTTAGTAGATTACACTTCTAATGGAATTTTGAGTTTTGCATTGGTTTCAGCGTAAACACAGCAGATGAAAAATAACAATTAAAAGATCATTCTATTATCTAAGAAGTGGCTTAAGGGAAAGGATGTTATAAAGAATAATAAGATAAACCACGCGCTATGCTATGTTCTGTACTATGTCACTTATTGCTAGCAATTATGATTTCATGTGATATAATTATACTTTCATATATCTGTGCTGCGCATGTTATTTCTAGGATGGTTAATTCGATGGTATATTACGGTATATCGCTAAACACGGCAATGCTAGCTGGAGATAGGTTTGTGAACGCCTCACTGATCGCATTCATTGAGGTTCCAGCCTACACTACTGCCTATTTTGTTCTTCAAAAGTAAGTCTGTTCAGTGATCCATAAGCAAATACTAATTACCTCATTAGGGTTTATCAGTTCTTTACGATTACAATTTCATTTGTCCATAAATCCGATCCTTACCCGCATTTCACTTCAAAAGATATTTTATGTTTTATTTATTTACTAAGTATGTAATTATTTAATTGCTTTAATTATGTAATTATTTTAATTATGTACTAAGACATTTTGTTTTAATTAATATAATCTGTCATTTTAACTCTTTTCCTAATCATTCAATATTGTCATACGTTAACTTTGCGCTTATTTTCACGTAAAACCGTAAAACCCGTGAAAGATCAAAACAGAAAATTGCACGCCTCTCTTATCTGATTAATGCTAATGCTATAGAAGATATTAAAAATTTGGCTTGCTAACTAACAGTTACATTAGTAAGTATCACACATAGGCCTAACGCTTTTCAAAAGGATTAAACTAGTATTCGATATTGAATTACATATACATTTGAGCTAGCGTATAATATTATGTCCCGAACCTGTAAATGTTCACAACAATTTTCTAAAGTAGAGAGAATAGGTAATAATTTGTCGTTAAGCCGGTTAATCTAATACACACCAAGTATGTAAATTGAACCTGAAACGAAGCAGGAAATTGGAGAGGGTCAATATATTTTGTCGTTATGAATTCAGATGGGGCAGGAGATATCCTCTGATAGTTTATCATGCTGTGGCTGGTGTCGCACTTATAGCTACTCAATTCATTCCACTTGAAACAGGTTTCGAATTTATTTATTTTTTATCGTCTTTAGTTTCAAATCTTAAAGTTTTCTTTGAATATTTTGTAAATTACTCTTCTCTTGATATATTCTAACAAGCAAAATGTAGCCTCAGTGTAGACTGATTTCGCATTCTGCTTCTTTTTTCTTCTCACGTGCCGTGCCTGTTCCAAGCCCGGTCGGTCGGGGTCATATTTCTCCATAGGTCTGGTCATTTCTGTTTTTGTTTTTTGCATCCATTTACATAAACTCTTCTTGAACCTCATCAACTGCCGACCCTTACTACGTTTTACAGTCTATGTTCTTCCTGTCACGGTGTCATTGTCAATGATATTGTACACATAATTTATTAGATGAGCGTGTAATGCAGAGGTAAGTTTAGAATTGTCACATTCAGCAACTACAGAGTAAAATAGTTGCAGTATCGAAATTCCAGCGCTCAATACGTCTTTTATTCACTCTTTCTCTTTATACTGTTCTGCGTAAATTATCCTGCTGAGATTTAATTTCTTCTCTTTAATTTTTGCTCTTGGGTCCAGTTGGACCTATATGTCAATTGCTGTCTGTTAGGAACTTACCTGAGTTCATTTTCTGATGATGTAATTGACGTAAATTCCTAATTTGAGGGTTTGTTTTGTGTATAATTTAGCTAACGGTACAAGCCTCATATGGATTACAATGGTATTCAACCTGATAGGCAAGTTTGGTATAACGGCGGCTTTTGCTATTGCCTTTCTCTATGCTCCCGAAATCTTTCCTACTACACTTAGGTGAGTTTGACAAGTTTATATCTCTAATTGGCATATATACAGTATATATATATATATATATATATATAGAGAGAGAGAGAGAGAGAGGGAGAACAATGTTTATTTTAAAAAACCTAAAATATTAAATACATGTACACACACTAGGACAACAAAGAGGTTATAAAAACCTATCTAGTTGACGACCTATCATGCATGTAGGCTATATAAATACAAACTAAAGAAGAATAGGTCAACTAAAATTGGAAAAATGACAAATCAAAGCTTTGCGCTCAAAAATTGAATATGATTACGAAGTACGACATTGATTTGATTTAAGCAGTGTACAAGAACCGTACGAAGTTTCAATGCCAACAGGGACCAAACTATTGACCAGTTTTTTTTAAAGAATCGTTGCATGTTGAGATCAGAGCTTTGTTTTATCTTCTTCCGGGATACAGTTCAGGTAAAACTTAGAAATACTACAAAATCAATCTTTACAACATTCTGCAGCTCCATGACATATATTCTGTATCGCCTTGGTAAGCTATATTTTATGTTTATGCAATAGGTGAAACAATGCTCATATATCTTTATTTGTGTTTTTGTAATACCTACTACAAACATATATGTATTGAAATAATTTAGGCTTTTAATTTCTTGAATCTTTTTTAGAAATCAGTCGGTAGGTGTGGCTTCAGTTATTGGCCGCCTGGGCAACATTCTCGCCACGTATACACCATTTGTGGTATACGAACTTTCGATTATTCTACAGTATATTCTAAGAGTTTTGAATATTCTGAGAAAAATAATTAAGCTCTAGATGTCGTACTTCGCCATTCTTATAAGGCTAAGTTTAACGTTTTCTTATGTGTCATATTTCATACACTGGTGGGATGGCTTAGTAGCTAAAATTTGAATGTATTTGCCTGTGTGGGTGACAAAAGGTGGGCTAGTGATTCAAAATCAGCGGGAAAGTCTGCAGTCCTTATATAGGCAATAACAGGCGTTAGCCTTAACTATTGGCATATATTTATATTATTATGATAATATTAACAATAAACTTCATCTTCTAGTGTACTGCCTAACGGCAGGTCTATGGCATATAGCTCTTCCAACCAATTCTATTCTCAACTTTTCTTTTAGCTATATATAAGAATTTCTTATGAAATCATCAAACATCCCATGTCTTGATCTGCCTCTTAACTTTCTCTCCTTGCTTTCTTCATTTTACTTACTTCCAGTAAATCAGTATGTTTATTAGTTATATTCATCCTTTGCAGACAAACCAATGCTATTTATTTTATTTTATTCTTTCTATATAAAATTATCCTACTGCTAATGAAATTCACAGAGGCTTTCTATGTGTGTGCAGCATCTGCATATTTCGGTACATAATTTGAATATTTTTAGACTGTATACGTTCCCTGGTTACCTGGGCCTCTCTTTGGTGGACTCTCAATCTTCGCTGGTGCCCTAGTACTACTCTTACCAGAGACCCACAATAAACCTCTTCCGCAGACTATAGAGGAAATCGAAAGTTGGTCTAAGCCTCAGAAGCAACATATGAACAATTCAAAGAAAGGGTTACAAGAGGACGATCAGAAAAATATGGAACCTCTAGGAAATGACGTGAATCATCAATGTCGAAGATGTCTAGAGTAGGACTATATTCGGTTATTTAAATTTCATATGATTCAGGAGGATTCGACCAGTGAAACGCTGTAACTTTGGACTTTTCCACTCACTAGTATCTCATGCGCCATACAACGGGCTTGTCTGTACTTCGATATCGATTGTGAAAACAACACTTAACAATGATTATTCCAAGTAATTACAATAACTGCTACATCTCAGTCTCCATCTGTGCTGCCCTGCAAATGGCAAACTCAAAGTAATCTTGCATAATGGCAATAAGCCTACCTCGTTTTCTCACTTTATTGTGCCCTAATCAAAGTACGCATACATTCAGTTTATTCTCGCCCTCGCTCAAGAGCAATTCATCGATTAATTAATTGATCCGATCACTAAGGGTGTTTTTGGGTCACACTTCAATTTTATTTCAGATCAGAAAATATAAAGCTACTGAAGTGGTGCCACATTGCCTGCTTCAGCTCCTTCTTGTCGCATATCCGCAAGTACGGTCCCTTGAAATAAGGCCTACACACTTGTAGCCAGCTCACTAATTTAGTTTTTATTGAGAGCATCATATATTTCTATACTCTTGTTTGTTTCTTGATCATTAAATGCCAAATTTCTCTCTTAACATATTGAATGAACCTGATGATGTTATAAATAGGCCAATTATAATCTTCTAAAAGTGAATGCCATGCTAAAAACATGTTTTATCGTTTAGATTTTATTAAGGTTCCATGTCGGTTCTAGCAGTGAAATATCTCTCATCAAGCAGCGGTGAAACTATCGGAATGTTGTTGACCAAAATACTAGTAAAGTTTAGTATTCAGAAGAAAGTAAGACATTCTGTAGTTAACTGAAGACGAACATGTTAGCAATAAATAAGCGTTGGTTGTTTGCATAGTAGCGAAATGTTCGAGTAGGCCTATTCCAGTATCTACTGCTTGAATGAGACGTCATACATATTTATTTCAATCATATAACGGGCCTTTTTAATAGCAGATCCCACTCCAGTTTAGACAAAGTTGTATTAGTAGTCAGTATATATATCCATTGGATTAATAGGAAAGATCTAAGGGAATATTCAACCTGTAATTGAAAAAAACTTTCTTTCACTTCTTCTCTCGGCCTAAAATAGGCAGCCATAAGATTTTTACAGAAGTTATTAAATAATTATAAGGTGATTAAAAGAGTTTGTTGAAAATATGTATAAAAATGTCATAACGCTTTTACCAAAGGGAAAATATAAGTAAAAATTCTATTATAAAATTTATTTAGGCCTAGAGATCTCAGATATTTTATCAAGCGAAATAATTATATTTAAAGGAAACAATGCCATGCAATATAAACAAATGAACCAGGGTAGTAGCGCATATTTAAGTTACTATGAGATAAAATTCAGATTGGTACTTTAGGCCTAACGTTATCAAAAGAAAACTCACTAACCACAGGATCTCTTAATCTCATTCGGTTCACTTGGCAAAAGTTTCCAGCCAACATACATGTATAAAGGGGCCGGATTTAGCGCATTCGGTTAGCTGCGCGTCAGTTAAACGAAGTTAAGCTCCATCGCGCCGAAGAGTAGTTTGTGGACGACCACATTGGGAGACCGAGTGTTGACAGCTTTGAAAGAAAAATTTGAACCCAGTGTCTGAGTGTGCCTTGTATGAGCATAGCCTTTATTTGAACCCAGTGCCTGAGTGTGCATGTATATGCATAGCCTTCATTTGGACAACCCAATGCCTGATTGTGCCTTGTATGAACATAGCCTTCATTTGAACCCAGTGCCTGCCTGTGCCTTATAGTCGTTTTTAAGTCGATTTTTTACGTGGAGCTTTTATAAAAATTGTTCAAAGATTTATTGAAGAAATTTATGTTGCGTACCAAAATATCTTATGGGAAAATTTCTATTATTACTTTATACTTGATGTCGACTCTATGTGAAATTTTCAATTCCTGCACATTTCAGCGGTTACCGTATCCTTCCTAACTTCTTTTATGCCATTAGAATTTCATTTGAGGTTCTACTGTACATATTAATAACACTCCCTAGGGATTGAGAGATTCGATTCCTCATCTGCATTTGTCTGCCCATTTTAGGTATGAATTACGTTTAAGAAATGTATATTCAAAGAGCAAACGTATTCTCTTGGCAACCCATCGATTCACATTTGGAGAAATCGTATTTTGTAGACTTCAACCATTGAATGTGCATGCTCGTGTATAATTGCGAGTGAACCATCTATCACATTTGATGCATTACAGCTCTGTAGCATGGAACACTCTTTGAGGCTATGCGCGTAGGTAAAGGTGTCTACATGTAGACCTTTGCTCAAGCGATCAAGAGATAAAATTTCATTTAAGTCCATAAAAAGGTAAAATTTCGGATGTGTAATTCGCCACAAATCTTTAACGTTCAATGAATCAGTGAATTTGTAGGAATTAGTGTTTGAGGTTACCATTCCTTGGGCAGATAACTAAGGAATGCAGATGACCAAGGAATGGTAGCGGGCAGCAAGATGGATTGCAGAAAATAATGGATAGGCTGAATGATATGGCCCTAACATATGGCATGAAGATTAATATAAAAAATACCAAGGTTATGAGAGTGTCCAATAATAAAGGTGCAGTTAATATCACAATAATTGGTAGGAAATTGGAACAGGTAAAGAGTTTCAAATATTTTGGTCATACTATAACCGATGATGGGAAATGTGAGACGGAAATATGCAGTAGGATTGCACAAGCAAAAGCGGCCTTTAGTAGTAGAAAAGATCTATTAGAAAAAGTCTAAAGAAAGACACAAAGATAAAGATAGTGAAAACTTTGGTTTTGGACCGCGATATTATATGGATGTGAAACATGGACCTTAAGGAAGGAAGATATTAGGAAATTGGAGGCATTGGAAATGTGGATTTGGAGAAGAATGGAGAGGATTAGCTGGACTCAAAAGGTTACAAATGAGGAAGACCTGGAGAGAGTTGGCACAGATAGACAGTTGATAAATGTATTAAGAAATAGGAAGAAGAGATGGATGGGATACATTCTAAGAGGGAAGGTCTATTAAAATAGGTCATAGAAGGTAGAATGGAAGGAAAAAGAGGCAGGGGCAGGCCGAGATTAGGTATGTTAGATGATTTAAAGACCCACTCATATGTGGAAATGAAGAGGAAGGCGGAAGACAGAGAAGAGTGGAGGCGTTATGTACCATGGACCTGCTAGTAGGCAGTGCACTAAGAGAGAGTGCTTGAGAGTGAAAGCTTCAAATAATGATTAATTTAAGCATATGGCACGTGTACGCTACTGTTGTATATCGCTAAGTGGCGTGCTATATTATTAGGATTAAATGTACTTATATCTTCTACTTGTATCCTAAAATCGCTCAATTACGGATCGGCTTCGTTGCCTGTGCGTGTTTTATAAACGTAGAAGATTAAGAAATAAGATTAATCGAGAGTCAAGTATGTTTTTTGATGTTTAGCTACGAACTTCTCTGTCTGGATACAACTGAAGTTTATATTCTCATCACTGGTGCTAATAACATTGATTTAGCCGTAGTTTATTGCAGAGTTGTGACAGTTTTTAATAATTTGATATATTTTGCTATTCAAATGCATTTGATCGGAATATTGGATGCTGGTTCCTTTATCGATAATTATTTATATAATGCATTGAGTCATTGCCTTGTTTTATTGCTAATTTAAATCGAGATTTAGTCGTGTTATTATTTTCTGTTGTGTTAGACAAACTGTAAAATGTAGTCATTCTGTAGTCGTTTTAGACTGTAAATAAATGCCATTCGAATGTTCTGAACTACTGTAGCATCCAGTATCTAAGAAAGCGATGTAGACCAATTATTCTATATAATTATTTCGAATAATTGAGTTTATTTCTTTCTTCGGACTTTGAACAAAAAGTTCGTTCTATGAAGCTATTTGCAACGACAGTGGCCAACGTTTCTATTTTAAAATATATTATAGCATATCATGCAATAATATATAGAATTTCATGCAGCATGATAGTATATTATAATAGGAGCCTATAAGAAAGCTTAAGTTAGCATTGCGTAACTTGAATAGTATGAATCAGTATAATATACCTAGTAATTGTTTATTATAATATAACATAACATTTTTGTCACATAATGCAACTCAATGGTATACTAGTAGCAAAACATTGCATAAGATAGCATTGAATGATTTGGCAACATATATGGAAACGTAGAAAAGCATAACATAAATAGTTTATTGAAACTGCAAGTGCCTGATCAATGACTGCTAATTGAACATTTGGGAGTCAAAGGCACTAGTAACCATATGCCACAATCGCAGAGAACGGCTAACTCTCTATAGGTCTTATTTTGAGTCGTGAAATGGTCTGTGACATAGATACTGCAAAGATAACGTGTTTCAAACCGTCAGCGTTTGCTGCACCTGCACTAGTTTCTTCTAAAGACTATTGGCAGTTGTCAAGAAAAAAGCGTGTATTCTGTAGGATATTTTCCAACTACAAACTATCTAAGAATTTTGCTCTTACGTAGTGTAACATTCAATCAACAAAATAGTAAATAATTAACCGATCATGGGACTTCAAGATTAACGTTCTCGTTAAGATAAACTACTGCCGTTAAACGTGGAAATATTTCAAATAATTTTTAAGTATAATCTTACAAATTTCTCTAGAAATAAATGTAATTAATTATACAATCTAAAACTAGTTTAAGGTGATTGTAATATAAGTACTATTCCGCCTTAGCTGGTTTTGTTTTTTCCAAATATTCCTATTAGACCTGCTGGATTCCGCTACCAATTTAATTTGTTTTTAGATTGAGTCAAGTTCAAATTACTTTAAATTCATACAATATGTTTAGACTTAAAATAATTAGCACACAACTCTGCTCTACCTTTCCTGTTTTATTATGCAATTCCCTCCGATATATGAAGCCATATAGGAAATAGGCTAAAAAATAGAGATGAGTTTAAAAAGCCTACCGAAGGAATTAGAGAGTAAATTTTCTCAAATAATTTTGAAAGGAATGTGGAAAATGAACTCAATCATGCACAATTTATTCGTTACTATATTCCGAACAGCTAAAATATGAAACAATTGCCAGCAGACCACTGTTCCAAACCTGATTTAAATCCAACCTCGAAAACGCTTCCAGGAGGAGCTGGAATTCAATAGAAAGAACTTGTGATCCCCAAATCCTTGGCTCGTCCGTCACTGATATCACTTTCGAGTTAAGAAACCACCTTTAACATTAGTTTTACTAGCTTTATCTAATTCATTAGTAGGCATACGGTGTTTTAAATTGTTTTAAAATGTAAATTTATTACGCGTAACTACAATTTCATGAAACGTCTACCAATTACAATAAACTACATGTGTAACCGATACTGACTGATTTATATGTATATATAGTCTCTTCATGTTAGAGTTTTTGCAATTTAGGAATAATCTAGCTAAGTCTTAGCACTGCATACAGGTTGATTCAGTCCTGCACATATCATGCTCAGTAAAGAATCAGTTATAAAATCAATGCTTATTTTTTCTGAATATTCCATTTTAAAGGTAACACTAATTGATTTTGAGCTTATTTAAATTTTCTGGTTTTTTGTTACATGTTTTTGGAAATATTTACTAAAGATGAAGTTAGCTTCAAATCAGAACGGTTAGAACTCAAATCTCAGATCTTGGACTTTGGTATTGGAGCTCATCAATTCAACTGTTGGCAATTATTAATTAAAATGGTTATAATTATTTTTTGGTTTAACTCTGACCAAATGTTTGAACGGTTTTGTTACAGCAGATAATCATTAATCAAAGTTTTGCTTAAATTGAAGTGTACTAAACTAATTCGGCATTTCACTTGTAGGAAATGTCGAATGCAGCCAGTTATATTACATGTATAAGAAGTTTTGAAATGTAGTTGGATTAGTGAATATTGCACAAGTAATGAATACTGGATTCTACTGAAGATTATAATTATAGCTGAGCTTAACGATAATTTTATGCCTCCGACAAGCATATATGGCTGTCAAGCCTTGAATTGGATGGCTGTATTTACTGACCAGCAGAAATAAATCTAATTAGGCTACTTGATATTTAACTATTTAACTACTCACGAAGTCTAGATGCTTAGCTCGAAGTAGTTAGCTAGAGAAATTTATCTACTTAAAAGTAACTCTGTAAAATAATAAAACTAAACTGTATATTTAATTATATTTTTGATCAATCAGCGGTTCCAACTACTTCTTCAAATTTCAGCTGACGGCACCATTAGTTCTTAAGTGTAGCCATCTTTTCTTCGATAATGCTCGATATCCTAGTGATGCTCACGAGTAATTGTCCTAATTTATGGATTTGTGGAACATAGGCCTACTTCTTGATAATATTGAGTTAATAATAATAATAATAATATATTAATAGCTAATATTAGCTACTTCATCTAATAGAATACTCTCATTAAAATAGTTATAGACACAAATATAGAAATGATTCTGCAAAAATTTATAAGTAGTAGCCTAATTACGACTGATTTCATAAAGGAAGATTAATTATCTCTTAACCAGAGTTTAACTTCCGAATTGATCAGCTTCGAAAAACTGTAAGAAATTTTCTGGTAAAGTAAAAGACAGTAATGAATATAAATCGAGCGCATTGTAAGCTGAGACGAATGTATAAGCCTAAGGTTGTAGCATTCAATGACAATATTTGGCCAGTCAATACCTCCATTAGACGTTATTCACTCCGAAATATGTCAAGTAAATTGTTTATATATTTGTCTTATTTCTGTTTCTCAAAATGGCTAACAATCTGCATAACTTTAATATCAATAATTTTGGCAACAGTTTGCTGGACGATTAATTATATTAACAACTGTAAGATTGACTATTATTCACCAGATTAGCCAAATACTATAATAAAAAATACTTGCTACAGTAAACAAAATACTATAGGCCTATCTGTTATTCATTAATTTTCGTAGTCTTAATTGTTCCTTTAACTTTTAGACATTTTGAAACAGAAAGTTTCTTAATGCACGCACATTTAAACGGCTTAGGAGTAGTAAAGGCTAAACAGTTTCAATAAATTAATTAAAAATGCATTAAGTCAAGCAATTTAACTACTAGGAGGTTTTTAAAAACTTAGTTAAAATGTAGGGGAGAGCGGGGCTAGTTGATACGAGGGCAGGTTTATGCAAGTGGCGTAAAATTGCAAGATTTAATCTTTCCTGCAATGTTACCATGATACAATGTGGTTATGATATTTGAAGTCAATTTACTGTTAGTTGTTTATTTGTATCAGAACAGTTATGCATTGAATGTATCACTGAAACTTATTGCTAAAGTAATATATATATGTATATATATATATATATATATATATATTATATATATACAGTATATATATATATATATATATATATATATATATATACATACAGGCCTATATATATACATGTGTGTGTATATATATATATATATATATATATATATATATATATATATATATATATAGGACTATTTTTGTCCTGATATACTATTGTAATTTTGGCAAAAAGTTAAAATAGTATCAACTTGCCCCTCTCTTCCCAACATTTCTAAATGTATGTTTGTAAATAACTAAATAAAATTAGTATTTACATGTATGTTCTCATCCGTGGCTCTTTGATAAAATACTCTAATGCCAATTTTCATTGATTGGTTCTTTTGTTAGTGAAGAATAACAATATAAACCTCACACACTTATAAATATAGATATATAGGAATACTATAATTGAAGTGATAGCTAAGGGTAACTAACTTAAAATTACAGCTTGGCAAAATGGATTTCGAAGAAGCACAGAATAAGATTGCAATACTGAAGCCATGGCATCTATTTATGTTTGTCTACATATCTATAACACTAAATGTGGTAACATCCTGGCAGGTATTCGCTATAGTGTTTGTCGGTAAGTAGCTTGGTGCTTTTCATTCATTTTGGAATGAAGTAAATCAAATGTATGGGGATTTGTTGCGAGAAATATGCCTACTAAATTCTAATGAGTCCTTAACGTAAATTAAAGCGTTCATTTGCAGGAAACTATCACTGTGGATATATTCTTAATCAACGAACGCATCTAGATATATCAAATGACATAGTCACACAAATGCAAGCATTTATATACAAGATATAAAAATAATTAAGAAATTAAGCAGAAATGCCTAACAAATCAAATGCATTGCATCTTACATTCACTTAACTTTATATCCTAAAATGTAGGCGTACATGTAGACCAAACGCAGTATGAAATGCTTAGTATAGCTCTTGAATATAGTATTAATATACCGGTCCCGCTAATGTTCAAGAATTTCTTCTTCATCAGCTCAGTCGAGAAACATCGCCATGAAGGTGTATTTCTCCCCAGTATCGATGGTTTTAATTATCATATGCTACCAGTCGCTCTACACTTTGAGCAGTTTAAATAATCAAGATACGCAACTTGCTCAGGTTATCAGCCGGATCACTACTGCGCAGTGACGGACAACTCGACCCTGCCTTCTGACAGTCAGGGTCGGGTGGGATTATTTGACAGCTGCGCGGTGTACGTCGACGTGGACTCTGGTAACAAGACTCGACCCTGTACTGAGGGATGGACCTATGTAGAGGTCGAAGGATCTGAGGTGGTTGAATATCAAGGCTCAACGATAGTTACTGAGGTAGGATTTTTCACTGCACTTATTCAGAATTACTCTCATAACAACAACAATTAGAGTGCCACTGTCATAAATGTCAAAATCGAGCACTATTGAGACAAAATAAAGCCGGCGTGCAAAGGAAGATCCAAAAACGGTGCAAATTCAAAAATCCAGAAAATCAGTTCAAAGATAAAGTGATTAAAGGAAATGAGGTTTAGGCGCTGGTAGTAACTAATGGAATATGTAACTCATCTAAACGTAAACGTAACTTTTCTAAACTAGCCAATCAGCAGGATAACAGCATTTGAAATGAGAGTTTCACTATCGGGTACTAGTCCTCACCCTGCTTTACATAACCTTAGTTGCCTCAACACACCTCATATTCATGTTCATCTTCCTCAGAACCCCCAATACCAATTCTCTCGGAACCTTATCAAAGGTCTTTTCTAAGCCAACAAATACTATCTGCATATTCCTACTCTTTTTCTTCTCAATCACATACCTCAACATAAATATGGGTTCTGTTGTTGACCATCAAGGAATAAATTCAAAGTCGTTACTCTCAATGCTTTTCAAACCTTTCTACCTACTTTCAACTACTATTGATCATACCTTCATTTGACTCAACAGCTTAACATCTTTATAAGTCTTAATCACCGGACCGGCTTTCGTTTAAGACCTTACTTCTCCTCTGCACACTTATTTTGCCGATTGTTTTGGGTGAATTGATATCTAGTGATGTGTTATGTGCGGACGTCCCTGACATCATCCTTTTATGAGGAAACAGGCTTTAAACCTTAATAATTATTATTCTCTTTAATATCCTCTTTCTCCACTAAACAACTCCACCTCCATTCTTCTGACATCATGTCCCCCATAACATTTTATCAAACAGGCGTCTCAACAACTCCTCCTCTTTCGCATCTGCTATCTTCCACACCTCCAACACTCTCTTTGCCTTTTTTCTTAACTTCTCATAATTCTCCCTTAAATAAATAAATAAATAAAATAAAATAAATTTATCTGCTGTTTTGTTATTTAACGTCTCTAATACAGTGGGATCTTGTGTGCGACAAAGCGCACCTGAAGGACTTCTCTCAATCCATACTCGTCATAGGAATCCTGATCGGAGCGGTGGGATTCTCCGTCTTATCTGACCGCATCGGACGAAAGACTGTCTTCTTGACATGTCAGCTGGCAATGGTTGCTGTCGGGGTGGCCATCTCCTTCACCACCAACTTTTCCGTCTTCGTCTTCTTTAAATTTTGCGTGGGATTACTTCATCAGGTTAGTTTGAAGAAGTTATTTTTCACTTTTTAATTAATTTTATGAAAGAGTGAGGCTGCTTCTACAGTCATCTCTAGAGATGATCGACTTGGATTATAGATTATCATGCATATCAGATGATTGAGTGGTTTTGCTCTCAGTAAATTGGGAAGAGATTTGAAAAGAATTTTACGTTGAATTTTTAAAGTGGAAGATCGCTACAACTGTGCGGCTACTCTTAAATCTGTGCTTTGATGTTTAATATAAGTTGGTTTAATGTCAGCCATTAGAGGTAAATTAAGCTACTACTATTATATACTACTTTAAGTTACTACTTTAAGCTACTACTTAAAACTGCTGCTTTAAGTTACTACTTTAAGCTACTACTTTAAGCTACTACTTTAAGCAACTTACTTTAAGCTACTACTATAAGCTACCACGTTAACCTTCTAGACTAAGCTGCCCATACACGAGGAGATGGAATATAATACTCTAGCAGACCAGTCTAATATATCGTGCATCAGCAAACTTAAGCTGAAACCCTACTATTAAACTAATTATGTAAACAAAATTACATTTCTCTTTGTGGTAGAATGATCAGAATGATAACTTGAAGAGATAATTAAATTAAGATTTAATTATTTAAATTATTTATTTATTTAATTATTTTGATTAACATTTAAGAGAAAATTGAAAAAAATATGGCATAGATTCGACAGCATTTGAAGGCCAAACGATTACAATTACATATTTATAACTTGGCATGAACTCCGTTTCTGACTGATGCAGGGAATTTTGCTGCCGGGATTTATCTTGACCTGTGAACTGTTTTCCGCCAAGTATCGAACGTTCAGCGGGCTACTCTCTCAAAACGTCTGGGGCGTGACCGCAGGCATTTTGCCCTTCGTCGCCTACCTCGTCAGAGACTGGCACTATTTCCAGCTCTGCATCAGTCTGCCTGGTCTCCTAACGGTGCCTATGATCTGGTACGTTGTCCTCATTAGTTTTAACATAACTAATAATAAATAATTTCGTTTTCTAATTGTCTATGCTATAATTTACTGTAGAACATATGGTATTCCTAATAGTGGAAATTGTACGGTTATTTTAGAAACATCAAAATATTGCACAAATAAAGATAAGATCGAAAGTTCAAATCGCATCGAAGAACAACAACACGCTCAGTACCGATGCACAAGGCTTCGTCTGGTATTACCAGGATTCCTCTGTATTTAAACTTATGCTAAACTTAATCATTTCGTTTCAATAGGTTGATGCCTGAATCAGTGATTTGGTTGGTAGCGAATGATCGCAACGAAGAAGCGGAGAAAATTCTGCAGAATGCTGCTCGTATCAACAAGATCGAGATGCCGCAGAGAATTCTGCCCCGGAGTGAGCAGGGCGATAATGGTGCCACCGGGTTCTTGAACAAACTGCGCAGATTAGATCCAAGAAGAAGAACTAAGAACAACGGAGTAGAAATGAGCGGCGACAAGTACTACAGTGTGTTAGAACTTGTCAGGAATAAAACTCTTCTTCTACATGCTGCTGTCGTGTCCGCAGTTGGGTTGGTTTCAATGATCATCTGTAAGTGATATACATGTATATATGCGCTAATTAGACTGGCTGAAGGCAGTGACGATGTCCGTACAGATATTCGACCGCGGATCATTTTGTGCGAGGTTCAAATCCTGTCACTGACTTCGCCTTCGAGTGAGGAAACTGACGTTACCCTGTTAAGATGTCATAAAGAATAATAAGATAAACCGCGAGCTATGCAATGTACTGCCCCTTATTACTGGCATTTATGATTTTTTGTGATATAATTATACTTTCATGTATCTGTGCTGTCTATTTTGGTTCTAGGATGGTCGATTCGATGGTATACTACGGTATATCGCTAAATACGTCAATGCTGGCTGGAGATAGATATGTGAACGCCTCACTAGTTGCATTCATTGAGGTTCCAGCCTATACCACTGCTTATTTTGTTCTTCAAAAGTAAGTCTGTACAGTGCTCAGTACTTCTAATATTCAAGTACTAATTACCGAAATAAGGGTTTTTCAGTTCTTTACGATTAGAAATTCATTTGTCCATAAATCCGAACCTTAACTGTAATTTATTTCAGAAAGATGGTCTAAGATATTTTAAGTTTTAATTAATATTAACTGCCACACATTTGTACTCTTTTCTAATCTTGCGATATTGTCTTACGTTTAATTTGCGATCATTTCTCAAGTAAAAACAGTGAGAAATCAAAACAGAAAATTGCACGTCTTTCTTAACATCTGATTAACGTGAATGCTATAGAAGATAGTAAAAATGTCACTAACAAACAGTTACTTTATTGAGTATCATACATAGGTCTATCGCTTTCCAAAGGAATAAACTAGTGTGTATTCGATAATAAATTACATATACATTTGAGCGAGCATTTATGCCCCAAACCAGTAAATGTTCGCATTGGCTTAACCACCGGGGGGGAGGTGGGACAAGGGGACACGTCCACCTCAGAATTTCGAGTGGGGGGACACACATGTAAATATATCCAGAATTTAGGTTCAAATATATATATGTATATACTTGATTTAAGATTTATTGCTTGTTTTTAAGTTCACTAAACAACTATTGGATTGCTAAAGTATTACAATCAATGCCATGCATATCTATACGAACGTGGTCATGCAACTTCCAGGTCACAATATTATGAAAGAATTTGTAAAACTGGATGATAATAAAGAAAGTATGTTTGAATCGCATAACGTAATGCCGCTGTAATTGCCATTTATTCAAGTATAGTCAATAGGCCTAAGTATTCAATAATTTTTGCAAAACATATCGACTGAAAAGGATTGATTTTCTACCTACTGTTAGCTAAACTCTAATTTACTGATTCATTAGATGTCTACATACTGTTAGGAGGTAGGTCTAAGTAGACCTACTTTTTCGCAGTGAAATTGTTAATAAAATACGATGTAACCCCGGCACAACACGGACATCCCACTGAATGGTTATCACTGCAATTATATCGCATATTTGTATACGAGGTTGTATTATTTGTTACATTTTTCTAAGGTGGATCGTTTGGGTGTGCAGAAGGCTTGTAAAGGGGGGGGGTGAATCAGGCCTGTGTCTTAGGGGTTAAAACACATTGGTTTAAACTTTAGCAGATATGGTAACACATCTACAAAGAGTGGGGGTCGAATCTCCCAACTACACCAACAAATGCCAAATACAGCACTGTTTGCATACTGAATAAAGAGTTAAAGACGAAGTTCATTATTAGGCCTATCGCTATGAAATTTTCGCATAATTGTGTCCCCCCAGATTTTCGGTCGAGGTTACGCTTATGAATGTTCGCAGTAATTTTTAAGTAGAGAGAATAGGGAATAATTTGTCGTAAAGCCGGTAAACCCTAAATACACGCCAAGTATGTACTTTGAACCACAAACGAAGCAGGATATTGTAGAGGGTTAATATATTATATTAATTCAGATGGGGAAGGAGATATCCTCTGATATTCTATCATGCTGTGGCTGGTGTCGCACTTATAGCTACTCAATTGATTCCACTTACAACAGGTTTCGAATTTATCGAATATATCTATTTTTTATCGGCTTTAGTTACACATCTTAAAGTTGTCATTGAATATTTTGTAAATTACTCTTCTCTTGATATATTCTAACAAGCAAAATGTAGCCTCAGTGTAGACTGATTTCGCATTCTGCTTCTTTTTTCTTCTCACGTGCCGTGCCTGTTCCAAGTCTGGTCTATCAGGGTCATATTTCTCCGTACGTCTCAGTCCATTTTGCTCTGGTCATTTCTGTTTTATTATCTGCATCCATTTGCATAAACTCTTCATGAACGTCATCAGCTGCCGACCCTAAGGCCTACTTCATTTTACTGTCTATATGTTTCCTGTCAGTCTGTCAGTGACAATGGTTTCGCACACAACATAATTTGTTAGATGAGCGTGTAATGCAGAGATAAGTTTAGGATTGTCACATTCAGCGGCTACAGAGTAAGATACCTACAGCATAGAAGTTTCGGCGCTCAACAAGTCTTTCATTCACCGTTTCTCTTTATATTGTTAAGATAAACTCTCCTGCAAAGATTTCATTTTTTCTTTTTAACTGTTGCTCTTGGGTCTAGTTGGACTTGCTTATAAGTTACCTGCCGTTGGTTGGGACTTCCCTGATCTCATTTTTGATTATATAAATGGCGTATACCACTAACTTTTAGGGTTTGTTTTGTGTATAATTTAGCTAACGGTACAAGCCTCGTATGGATGACAATGGTGTTCAACCTGATAGGCAAGTTCGGTATAACGGCGGCTTTTGCTATTGTCTTTCTCTATGCTCCAGAAATCTTTCCTACTACACTTAGGTGAGATAGACAAATTTATATCTTTAATGTGTATATATACAGCATATATATATATATATATATATATATATATATATATATATATATATATATATATATATATATAAGAAATCTGGGTTATGTACTTTGAAGCCATTGTAGTGCTATTTTTTATTCAATTGTGATATATTTAAAGTGATTTGAGAAATTAAAATTTTATTCAATATTCATGGCTGGCTCTGTGAGAGCGGGAATATTTATCTTTTGCTGCACTATTACAAGGAGTGGCTTCAATTTATAGCACTTAACAAGTAATCTTGAGTTATATTTACTATTAAAAATTAATGTAAATTGCTCTGAACTGTACCATGGACAAGATGTGTATTATTTCAAATCGCTAGTTGTGCATCGAAAGATATTTTAATAAATTGTATATTGTAATCTGATATATAATTTGCAATTTAATCTTAAAGTAAGGTGGGAATAAAAGATCATTTGACGTTTCACTGTAATGTGGCGCAACTAAAAGTGTTGCATATTTTATTTCTCACCCATATGTTTGGAATTAATTTTATTTGCACTCAAGTTTGTATTTAGATGTTTAAATTGATCTTTTTGAAATGAGATGTGTATTCATTTTAGTGTATGTTCATTAGAATTTTTTTTTTCGTTAGAGTTGCAAGGTTATGAAACGAGAATATTAAATTAAGTAATGAGGAAATGCAACTTAACATGTAATTAGACGTTAAGCCGTCACATATTGGATATGATTTTTGATTATTGGTGCATTCATTTAAAAACTGATTCTAAGCTAGATATGATATGACATTCAGAAAAAACTAGCACATTATATAAAGCAATAATACAAAATATATGCATAAGAGACATGCATGCATAGCAAATAATCGTGGAGGTGGGTGGAGAAATGCTTATGAAGAGCTTGATTCTGATTGGCTGTTGAGCATGGCCTCGATCAATGCTATATTACCAGAGGACAGGCCATATAATTTTAGTTCACTCCTGAACTCTGGCCTATACGAAATTACTAGCTGAACTTGTCTAAATATAATTCTTAATGAATTATTGCGACAGACACATAAACTAGTACATTTCATACAAGCTTCTGAATTTCTGACTGCATTCGTAGGAAGTACTGCTACTATACACCTTCTATAGGTCGGTGATAGTTAGCACGAAAAATACGAAATCTATATTAGAACGATTGAGCCTCACGGGATTGCAGATATTGTGTGGAATTGTCGTCTAACCCTCTATAGGTCGCTTAGTCACGACACCATTTCAATATCTCAATTCACTGAACGTATAAATCCTTTATAGAAGAAAGAAGTGAAGATAGAAGTTTGAAGAGGTAGACAGAATCAGGCAATAGCGAATTTCTACGAAGAACATTAATTTTCTAGTGCCTAATCTAGATAGGTGTTTCTTTCATAGGATTCAGCTAAACGACTACAATCCTGAATTCTACGGAAAGCTCTATTTACTAGTGCCTGAGTCTAGTTAAGCGTCTTTGCCTTAGATTCAGCTAAACGACTGTAAAATAACACCTCTTGTGTTAACAGTGAGAAGAAAGAAAGAAAAGAAGACAGAAGAGAATAATACTGAAGTTCTATGAAGAACGCTAATTTTCTAGTTGTTCACTCTAGATAAACGTTATCCTTCTAGATCTCAGTCAGGCGATTGCAGGTCCTAAAATCTATGAAAAGCGCAATTTACTAGTTGCCTATTCTTGTTACGCGTCTTTTTCACAGATTCAGCTAAACGACTGTAAAATAAAACAGTAATACCTCACGTGTTAACAGTCAGATAGTAAAGAAGAAAAGAGGGATAGTATCAAATCATATAAGCGAGGAATGCCTTGAAGCCAATAACTCGTTTCCCAATTTCTATCTCGTATTTTAATTGCAAATACAGACATTTAGCTAACTGATTATAAGTAGACTGACTTTATATTTATCGCCTATTTTTAGCATTTTATTAATTGTTTCGTAGTATTCGTTTAATATTCTATTCTATCTTTATGTTTAATGTTTTAACTCGTTATATTGCTATCGCGTTTCTTTGTTAATAATAAATCGTTTAAAATAATAAATCACTAGCTTTTGTGTCAATATTCTAGTTTAGTTAGAATTTATACAGATAATTACAAATGCCATACAAATACTATAAATTATCATACATTGAACCAATAAGCATGAGTTCTGTTCATAGCAGCTCCAGTCTAATTGATTTAGCCTCTAACTGGCTATATGAGCAAGAGATCCTTGCATCCTCAAGATTAATACCGCCAAAGCATGAAGAGTTGGAAAAAACGAACCCACGACTCCATTTCCAAACTCCAATAACGGAGAGAGGATTGGAGAACCCTACATATATATATATATATATATATATATATATATATATATATATATATATATAACTTATTAACTTACGGTTCAACTATTGGAAAGGTTTTATTTTCGCTAACAATATCAATAACATGTACACGATTACATTGCTACCGTCGTTCATGACAATATAGAGTACTGTGAAGCTAATTCTAAGCGAAAGAGCAATCTATAGTTGTCATCATCATCATCATCAATGTGGTGGTCGATATTGCAGAATGTAGTTGCTCCTCCTAAAAGTTGCATATTTTTCAATGGTTTTCTGGTAATAGGAATGATTACCCTAGGCCTGCCACTTGCAGAACAGTAAAAAGGCTGATATAACTTAGTATATGTTATAACTTAGCTGATAAAGCAAATAGAGCAAAATCTTGGACAGCTACTGAAAACAGTCGTTATTGCGCTCCAAAGTTTTTGTTATGCAGTTGAAAGGACTTCTTGATTTGAATATAATTACTAATCTTGATTTGATTTAAGCAGTCTATAAGAAGTGCACGAGTCTCGAATGCCAACATGGACCAAGCCATTGACTAGTTTAATTAAATAATCGTTGCAAGTTGAGATCAGAGCTTTATTATATCTTTTTTCGGGATACAGTTCAGCTAAAACTTAGAAAACACTTACAACAAAGTATCTCCATGACAAATATTCTGCAGCTTCTTGGTGTGCTGTATTTTATTTGTATGCAATAGGCGACATAATGCTAATATATCTTCATTTGGGTTTTTTTTAATATCTACTGGAAGCATACATGTATATGTGTATTGAAATAATTTGGGGCTTTCATTTTTCGAATATTTTTAAGGAATCAGTCAGTAGGTGTGGCTTCAGTTATCGGTCGCCTGGGCAATGTTCTCGCCACGTATACACCATTTGTGGTATTCACAATTTTGTCTGTTCTATATTCTAAGCGTTTGAATAATCTGAGAAAAATAACTAAGTTCTTGATGTCATACTTCGCCATTTATATTAGGCTAAGTTTAACTTTTAATGTATCATAATTCATACACTGGTGGGATAGCCAATTTGCTAGCATAGGAACATATTGCCAATTTGGCTGATAAAAGGTGGGCCAATGGTTCAAAACCAGCGAGACAGTTCGTAGTCCCTCATACAGGCAATAACAGGCATTAGCCTTAGCTATCTATTTATATTATTGGGGATAACAATAATAATCTTCTTCTTCTAGTGCACTGTCTAACGGCAGGCCCATGGCATATAACTCTTCCAACCAAATCTATCCTCAGGCTTTTATTTGTATCTGTATGTAAGAATTCGTTAACAGATCATCCAACATCCCATGTCTTGGTCTGCTTCTTAGCTCTCTTTTCTTGCTTTCTTCTTTTTATTACATACTTCAGTCAACCAGAATATTTATAAGTTATACTTACCTTTTAGAGACAAACCAATGTTATTTATTTTATTTTATTCTTTCTATATACAATTATCCTACTGCAAATGATATTGACAAAGGATTTTCATGTGTGTGAAAGATATGCATATTTTGGTACACAATTTGATTATTTTTTAGACTGTATACGTGCCCTGGTTACCTGGGCCTCTCTTTGGTGGACTTTCAATCTTCGCTGGTGCCCTAGTACTACTCTTACCAGAGACCCACAATAAACCTCTGCCTCAGACCATAGAGGAAATCGAAAGTTGGTCTAAGCCTCAGAAGCAACATGTGAACAATTCAAAGAATGGGATACAAGAGGACGATCATAAAAATCTGGAACCTCTGGGAAATGACGTGAATCATTGATGTTAAAGATTTCTAGAGTAGGACTATATTCGGTTATTTAAATTTCATTTGATTCAGGAGGATTCGATTTAAACTTAACAATGATTATTACAAGTAATTACAATAACCGCTACATCTCAGTCTCCCTCTGTGCTGCTCTGCAAATGGCAAACCCAAAGTAATCTTGCTTAATGGCAAAAAGCCTACCTCATCTTCTCACTTTATTGTGCCCTGTTCAAAGTACGCATACCCTCAGTTTGTTCTCGCCCTCGCTCAAGAGCAATTCATCGATTAATTAATTGATCCGATCACTAAAGGTGTTTTTGGGCCACACTTCAATTTGATTTCACATCAGAAAATATAATGCTACTGAATTGGTGCCACATTGCCTGCTTCAGCTCCTTCTTGTCGCATATCCGTAAGTACAGTCCCTTGAAATACACACTTGTTGCCAGCTCACTAATTTAATTAATATTGAGAGCATCATGTTTGTCTATACTCTTGTTTGTTTCTTGATCATTCAATGCAAAATTTCTCACTTAGCTAGTTGAACGAACCTGATGATGTTTTAAATAGGCCGATTATAATGATCTAAAAATGATTGCCATGATCAAAGCATGTTTTCTCGTTTAGATTTTATTGCAGCACCATATCGGTCCTCGTAGAGAAATATCTATCATCGTGCAGTAGTGAAACTATCGGAATGTTGTTGACCAAAGTACTAGCAAAGTTTGGTATTCAGAAGAAAGTAAGACATTCTGCATTTTATTGTAGGCGAACATATTACGAGTAAACAAGCGCTGGTTGTTTGTTATAGTAGCGAAATGTTCGAGTATTCCATTATCTCCTGCTTCAATGAGACGTCATACATATTGATATCAGTCATATAGCTTGCTTTTTAATAGCAGATCTACTGGTTTGAGATACTCCAGTTTAGATAAAGTGTCACTAGTATCTATAGTATATATGAAGATTGAAGGGAATAGCTTTCAATCTCCAATTGTAAAACTTTCTTTCTCTTCTTCTATCGGCCTAAAATTGGCAGCCATAAGATTTTGACAGAAGTTATTAAATTATTATAAGGTGGTTATAAGAGTTGGAAATATGTATAAAAAGTGTCATTACTTTTTTGAAAGGGGGAAAATAGAAATAAAAATTCTATTACCAAAGCTATTTAAAGACCTAAGGCATTTTATGAAGTGAAATAATTATCCCTAATGAAGACAATGCCGTGCAATACTAACAAATGAACCAGGGTAGTCGCGCATTTATAAGTTGCTATGAGATAAAATCCAGATCAGTACTTTAGGCCGAACGATGTCATAAGAAAACTCTCTAACCACATGACCTCTTTATCTGATTCGGTTCACTTGGCAGCCAACATATAAATTAAAATGCATGGACACCTGCGCTGAGCGGTGTCCATGCATTTTCAAAAAAGCGGTCAACCTGACGGCAATGATGGTCGAGTAATCTGTAGCTTATAAAGCAAACATTTCAGTCAAGTTTACCCGTAGAACCCGTAATGCTGACATTAATATAAAATAGTAAATAAAACAAATATGATAATTTTACACTGTCATCAAAGTTCCCAGTATACTGTAGGCCTACCTCACAGATAATAGTTCCCTCCAGGCGTAAATCATATTGAAATCTTTTCAAAGTTGGTAATATAAAATTAATTCGCAATTAATTTCTTTAAAAAAAAGCTAAATAAGGATCGGTTTTGTGTCAGTCTGTCTGTCTACCTGTGTGTATGTCTGTCTGCTGTCTGTTTGCTGTCTGTCTGTATGCCTGTCTGCTGTCTGTCTTTATCTCCTGCTGTCTTTTAAGAAACTAGTTACGTTCAGTATTTTAGGATGATTTATTCTTCAGATTGTTCTTTTTAAGTATCAGAGACATACAGAATTAAGTTCCTTTGTTCATGATCGTTATTTAGTAGTTCGTTACTAACAAATAATTTATATTAATTTAAATACTCGACCGCGGATCAGATGGTGCGGGGTTCAAATCCTGGGCTTGCCCGTCACTGACATCGCTCTCGAGTGAGGAAACTGACGTTAACCTTAGCTTTACCAAGCTTTATATTATATTCATTACAAAATGAAAGAGAATGCAACTTTCAAATATTCTAGGCTATCACTGAAGGAGACTTAGCTTAACACATTGGCCTATAGATATATCAGTATATACAATTAAACTTTAAAACAAAACTGATGAGTAATTGTTCAATTGATTTTAAATTTGTGGATCCTTTTCTAGTTTGTAATTACATTTATATACAACTATACACAATTGTGCAAATGAATCAATAAAAATCTATAGAGACAGAGAGAGAGAGAGAGAGAGAGAGAGAGACAGAGACAGAGACAGAGACAGAGAGACAGACAGACAGATAGAGAGAGCTAGAGAGAAAGAGGAATGAAGGGAGTTGCAGAATGGGAGAGAAGGTTTTACAAAGTTACATAATACTATATTCGTGATGAGGTACGACTATGCCGTAGACATGTATTTTTAAGATAATTAATATAACGTTTAGAATCAAGAGAACACTCCGATGCGACAGTAATGTTAATTGATGTGCGTTTAGAGTAGAATGCTTGCTCTTGATACTCGTGTAATGTTATGCAGTACACAATATACGTACACGTACACACGTGAATAAGTTATGGCTCAATGACGTCCCAGACATTGTCTTTTGCGAGGAACCGGACGTTAAATTCCTATTGATTGAATGAGAATTGATCGTAGTAAATATAATATTTTACTTATAAACGAAGAGCGATGTAGTCTCACGACTGTAGAGTAGACAAATCGTTACTGCGCTGTCGAAAGAGGCGACCAAGAGATACCCAATAAAAACAATGATAGCCTTACTAGACACCCTCAGAAGCCCTACTAACACCTATGAAAGTCATACTACGGTTTGGTAAATTCATAGCATTTTTAATGTAATAAACTTGTTGGTCGATGGAAGAAGCTTTAAAAAGCTTGCAAGAATTGCAAAGAAGCAATTATTTGGAATATATACCTAGGACCTGCCATTTGGCAGAACATGGTAGAATGGAGAGAGGCAGAATTGGGTTGTGTATGAGTACTTTTAAGCCTACGGTGATGAATTCCATGAACGTTCGGATTAATCAACGCCAAAGCCTCATGCCCATACAAATGCAATATATAAAAGAAATGTACAAATTTAACCTGGAATCAATTATTATCAACGTGAGCATCTGAGAGAATTTAAATAATAAAATATTTGTGTAGGAAGAGAGTAACAAAAATGACTCGCGTCTTATCACATAACTGTGATATTTATTGAGCGTCGATAGTTTTTTGATGAAACGTTGACAACAAAGCTGTTCTCTAAGCTCTCAGTGGTTATGACAGTTCTTTTATGCCTAAGTATGCGAGCGAAGTGTGCGCAGACAATGTCATAGTTTGAAATATTAAACACAAGTTCTCCTTATCGATGCACTTGTTATACTATTCCACTTGCTATATTTTAAAGCCACATTCTCTAGATATCCCCAAATGCTTACGATTACGAAGCGATACTGCCTGAAAATGTGAAAATGTGTTTGTGTTGTACTGAAAATGTGTTTCTGGTAGTAAAAATGAGACATGCACCAGTAGGTCTCTCTCTCTCTCTCTCTCTCTCAGTACACTGACAGTTCCATGGTATATAACGGCTCCACTTTTCTCTGCCTTCCGTTTTCCATTTCATGTCTACATACTTATGAGTGGAACTTTAAATCATCTAGCAATACTCATTCTGGTAGTTGTACAGCATTGTCTTGGGGGATTCTGCATATGACGAGGTGGGCCCCCTATGTTTTCCTCAGTTTAACATTTACTGGCCATGCAGTATTACCTATTTATACAAATATAGGTAATTTTTATAATGATTTTTCGAAGGGCTATGTTTTCCAACATCTGCTTTTCAAATTCAAACATGAAATGCTCCTCGAGGGAATGTGAATCTTGGGCCTGAAAGTAATTATCTAGAAAACATTCAACATTTCAATGCTGACATAGCATAAACGATTTTAAAATATACATTTGTAGCTTAACTGTTCCGCGCTGTCACAAGTACAAATGAATGCTTACTTAAATTGTACTTGAGACACTTTGCAGAGTCTTAAATGTGTAGGATATTAGGCTATGAATATGTTGCTAGGGCATGTTTTAATACCAGGTTGTAGAATACGTGCCTACGAGACCGTAAAATTGATTTATGCCAATCATCGCCTTTGACAATGAACTCAAACAAGAATTATGATTTATTAAACACTGGCGACTAACAAAACTTTTAGGCCTATATGAACTGCACGAAAGCAAGACTTCTGTTAAATCTAATTTTATAGGCCATTCCACCAGTATTTAATATACGGAGACCTATGTAAGATGTTCGCGATCTAAATATTAAATATTCCTTGATTTTCTAATGTAATATTAAGTAGAATAGATAAAAGAATATTTTCTAAGAATAATACAGCCAATTTATAAAACTTTTGGCAGAGTAAAAGTTTACTTTTCATTAGATTTCATTTAGTTCTCATACACTTTTGATTTATTTTTTCAGATATCATTTACTATTTTTTCTTACTTATCTACTCAATTACTTATTTACTTTATCTTCTCAATTCAGCTCCACTACTTCTAATTTACTTATGAAAATTGTGCAAATTTATGCTATAGTTTTATTGAAGTGCATACTGATATAACTTATCTTAAGTTAGAATTTTCCGAAATAAATACACATTGATATCTTAATACAATATCGATAATCATTGCACACAGCACAGTTTTAATTATCATCATCAATTAAACTAAATGAACTAAAGAATATTTCTGACTACTGTATTGAATTGCCATTGTCACTAGAAAAGAGAGACCTATTTAGTTTGAATCAAGCCTCACATCGTTGAAAAGACTATGTAGAATAACTTCTTAAATCATTATTAAGATTTTACATACAATTATATCTTGTCAATGAGTTGATGACTGAAACTTACTCTGTGCAAAACGCAATTAAAAGTTTTTATTAAAATTTTGTTGATTTATGATTTCATTTCTATGCTTCTATTACGTTTTCTATTCTGAGCGATAATTGTAAAGCTACTGTATTTGCTCTTTGCAGACTTCCATGCTCAACGAGTGTCTACGGCAGACATTAGTCGAATGGAATCAAAACTCCAATTATATATTAATGCAATACTTCAAAAGGCTTACATAGGCCGACATGAAGTACTAATGTAATAGTGAAAGAAAGGCGCTGTGAGAAATGGAATTGTAGGGAAAATGCATAGGAAACTATGTAGAAGCTCTAAGTATTCTCTCTACGTCAGCAGTTTAAGAAAAAGAGAGATATGGAGAAAAAAGAGAAAAATCCATTGCAATTAGCAGACACTAAAAATTCAAAAGTTAAATAATGAAAATTGAAAACGATCCAAAATCTCAGCGTCATTCTGTCTTTATCAAATAACTACTGCTTATATATATAGCAGCATATAATAGCTTATGAATGCTCATAATTGCTTATAATAGCTTATGATAGCTTATGCTAGCTTAAAATAGCTTATGATAGCTAATAATAGATTAAGGTAGCTTAAAATAGCTTATGCTAGCTTATAATAGCTTATGATAGCTTATAATAGATTAAGATAGCTTATAATTTTTATGATAGCGTATGATAGCTTTTTAAGCTTTTATTATCATTGAGACCATAGAACTACAATTTTAGCTCTTCGTGTTTTGGTTGGCCGATTTCCACAGATCGATCTGAGAGTGTATACACCGTAGCATGTAGCAATGCAGGGGATACATTACTATACGGCGACTGTGGTGAGCACAGCAAGATGTCAATCACAGTCTTTACTATGACAGCTTTACACTTCTGCGGTCTCAATTCGACGAAGTAGCTACACGCTGGTAGATAAGTGCGTTAAGTAGTAATGTTAATTAAAACAGTTCATTTCGTTAAGTTATTCAGTTTAATTTTATTTTCTATACAATCAGAATTAGTTCTATACCATTATTAATAGGCCTAATTAATATGGTACTCTAGCTACTGTAAAACTACAGCTAATAAAATTACATTAGTCTCATGAAATAATTGAAGAAATAAATATTCTATTTTATTATTTTATAGTTACTTTATTAGTCTTAAAATATAGGCTTTTTGGGTTTTAAATGAAAAAAAAAACAAAATTAACAAATTTATCGTTATTCTGGCCTACATTTTCGGACATTCGTATTTAGACCTTGCATTGTACCTATGAGGCCTAAATGAAACCCAAATGGAAAACTCACTTTATACAAATTTTTACTAAGCCTATAAGAACTGGCCTTTACCATTTGTCTATTACGAATCAGCCAATATGTAGACACTTATGCTTTCACAAGATTTATAGCATTTAGTCACCAGTGCTTCTGCTAAATGTATTTTCGAGGATATCGCTCTCGTCGCCACTAATACTTTGTCTGTATTTTAGTAACAAGTCCATTATTTATTAAATATTTTCTTTTATTATACATGTAGTTTATATAGGGCAATGATGATTTTATAGAGGCAATGATGGAGGAAGCCATGGAAGACATGGAAGATGGAATAAAAGTAGGAGGGAAATTGTTACAAGATGTACGATTTGCAGATGACCAAGGAATGGTAGCGGGCAGCGAGATTGGACTGCAGAAGATAATTGATAGGCTGAATGATACGGCATTGAGTTACGGCATGAAGATTAATATAAAAAAGACGAAGGTTATGAGAGTATCCAATAATAAAGGTGAAATTAATATCACAAGAAATGGTACGAAAATGGAACAGGTAAGGAGTTTCAAATATTTGGGTCATACTATAACCGATGACGGAAAATGTGAGACGGAATATGCAGTAGGATTGCACAAGCAAAAGCGGTTTTGGTAATAGAAAAGAACTATTAACAAAAAGTCTGAAGAAAGACACAAAGATAAAGATAGTGAAAACTTTGGTTTGGACCACGCTATTGTATGGTTGTGATACAAGAACCTTAAGGAAGGAAGAAATTAGGAAACTGGAGGCATTTATTAAACTTTGGACTGATTATCTGGATTTTGGAATTTGCACCATTTTGGGACCTTCCTTTTTCTTACCGGCTTGATTTTGTCTCAATAGTGCTCGATGTTGTCATTTATGACTGTAGCACTCTAACTGTTGTTATTATTATTATTTGTTTTGTTATTATTTGAAATGTGGATTTGGAGAAGAATGGAGAGGATTAGTTGGATTCAAAAGGTTACAAATGAGGAAATTCTGGAGAGAGTTGGCACAGATAGACAGTTGATAAATGTATTAAGAAATAGGAAGAAGAGTTGGATAGGACACATTCTAAGGGGGGGGGGGTAGTCTCTTAAAAGAGGTCATAGAAGGTTGAATGGAAGGAAATAGAGGCACAGGCAGGCCGAGATTAGGTATGTTAGATGATTTAAAGACCCACTCATATGTGGAATTGAAGAGGAAAGCGGAATACAGAGAAGAGTGGAGGCGTTATATACCATGGACCTACCAGTAGGCAGTGCATTAAGAGTGAGATCTTTTATAATAATTTTTTTAATTTATTAAATTAAAATTATTCTATATGCGAAATTTTAGAGTAGCAACAAATACCACAATGAACATTATACTTTAATTTTTTATTTATTATATTTTTATTTAATTTTTACTATTCTTTAACAAAAATTAATAAACTTGTTATGACTTTATTTGATAAAGCTCTCAGGAGTACTGAAGATACAAGAATAGGAACTAATAGGAAGATACAACGGTATATTTTCGATTAATAAGTTGACCAGCAATGGTGTATTTAAGCTTTAATAAACTTAGCGTAGTAATGAAATCTATTCTGATGATTTTGCTACTGATTCTTATTGACGGAATGGCACCTCAGCTATTGCCCTCAATTGCCAGCCCCAACAACGAAACTTACCCATCCACGATAACAACAGCACATAATCAGCAAACAATTTCGGATTTATCCAGAAGTTCTGTTGACGCTTCTGGAAGGAATGGTAACACATCATCCGTCAGTCCAACTCTGCAATCCAAGGACACCACAACCGTTACCCAGATGGACGAGTTACCACCAAATGATAGGAAGTCGTCCGTCAGAAACTATCCGTGGGTTATAGCTCTGATCGTTATCGCTTCCATCGGTATCCTGACGGTCGTGGGACTCGAGATTACGATCCTGTGTAGAATCTACGGAACCTCACTGTGGATAAACTGGAAATCCCTGTGGTTGGGACAAATTTTAATGTTCGCTATTTTTTGTTCTTACCTCACTCAATTCGCCTTTCTGCCCCACACCTCCACAACGACCTGCTACATCATAAGATTCTGTGTGGGAGTGAGCTACGCCATGGCTTTCTCAGTTCTCATCGTCAAGTTACTCGTCATCCTCTGCGATGCTGCGGATCAACATCCGGGTCTCCAGGCTGCGCTATTTCTGGCGCTGTGGGCGGTACAACTTGTGATTGACATTCAGTGGTTGATCAGCGACTCCGCCCATACACCACGTGATGACTCCAGCAAAGATGGGAACAGATGTGAGCCAGGTTACAGGGAGCATGTCCAGTCGTTGGTCTATGTCATGCTGCTTATCGTGATGTCCATCGTACTCTCTCTGCTCACGTGGAAGAAGAGAAATCCGGGATCTTCAGTCCATGTCGATGGAATGCTGATAGGTAAATATAAGAAAACCTTATATTATTAAACTTATCCAATGAGGATATCAATCGCCCGTATAACTGCGCAGAATTTATATAAATTAAATTAACTTCAATTAGAGTTTTACTTTGAATTAATTAAATTTAATTCATTCAATAAATATGAATTTGTTCGCAAAGATGCGCATGCTCTTTTTTTTGTTATTGATATGTGCAATTTTGCCGTAAATTTAAGCTCTACATGTACATGTAGATGCCAATTCTAATTACTGTTACTATAATTTTCGAAATTGAGTTAATTCGTCCAAGCAAATATTTCAATGTGAACTCTTTCACGAGGCTATATTCTATTTAATACCACATTTGGTTTGTTTATTACACTATTGAAATGGTTATTTTACAATCCGCATAACAAAAGACATACAAGTATAAAATGAAGGTTTGCTGTGCAGTGTTTTAACGGTATTGAACAGTCTAAAGTAGATCATACATGTAGAGCTTTTGTCGACTGCAATATAGGCTTCTGATGAAAAAGCACTATCATTGAATCATCTGTATCTGAAGTAAAACTGAACGTCGCTTTCGCTGTGCAGTTAGTGCTAGGTTTTATAGTTTTCTAATAAGATACAAAGTTGAACTGCCTTTGAGATTCTATAGATTGGATTTTCAAATTTTTGATTTGCACCTTTACTGGACTTTTTATTCTTGCTTATCGACTTTAATATGCCCCATGGTACTCGATGACGTCATGGACGATTAAAACATTTCTAATAGTCGTGTTGTTGTTGTTAAAACTATTAAATCTGACTAAATGCCGTAATTAATGATGGTTTTATAAAAATTTATTAATTGATAGATATTTAATTTTTCGATATAGACTACACTTACAGCATGCTCGTATGTATCCAGGTATATCTGCAGTACTCACTGCAGCTGTGTGGATTGTATGGATATTGCTCGGTTTCCTAAAGAATAGCGAGGACTGGCATGATCCCTGTATCGCTTTTGGTTTGACGACCACTGCTACCATTTTACTGTTTTTAATGATCATCCCGAAGGTTTACCGTCTCAAAAAGGTTCGCAAAGTTCTACTCAACGATCTTGACTCTCGTGCTGACTCCAAAGATACGAAGAAAACGAGCGAGTTTCTTCATTCGTCCAGCGATAATGACACAAACACAGATACATTGGAGCAGATTAAAAGAAATGGACTGGTGGCAGGGCACCAGAGTGATGGCAAAATAGTTGCTGAGCATCAATCGAAAAGTAGAGCTTCTGATCATCAAGCCAATGGCTTCGTGTCAAATACGGATATAGGACACGAGAGAGATATCGAGTTTACACCAGATGGTAATGGTGGAGGTGATATTCCAAGCGATACAAGATTCTATCAAGTGGATAGCAGCCAATATGACTCAGAACCATCAGCTGATACCTTGATCAGTCATAGGCCTAACGGTAGACATCAGTATGACTCAGAGCCTATTGCCGAACCCAGGATGACTCATAGATCTAGCAGTCGACATAAATATGATTCACAGCCGAGGATGACTCATACAGACAGATATCAGTATGACTCAGAGCCTATAGCTGAGCCTAGGATGACTCATAGATCTAGCGGCAGACGTCATCATGACTCACAGCCGAGGATGACTCATACAGACAGATATCAGTATGACTCAGAGCCCATAGCTGAACCTAGGATGACTCATAGATCTAGCGGCAGACATCAGTATGACTCAGAGCAAAGGCATAGAGCTAGCAAAAGATATCAATATGACTCCGAACCATTAACCGAACCTAGGATGAGTCATAGGACATCTGGTAGATATCAACGTAAGTATATCTAATTATATATTTCTTAAAGCCAGGTTGTTTTATTATATTACCTAATTACGTATCTAATTTATTATTAAGCTATATTCTCTAATTATAATTTTGTAATGGTTGCTGGTTAGCAATGGTTCTGGTCATATTCGTTGCACAATAAACGCGGATAAAACGTATGCCTCAGCTATTTCGCCGGCCCCGGCTTCAGTTTTAATTAAACACACATTCTCTCTCTCTCTCTCTCTCTCTCTCTCTCTTAGTGCACTGCCTACTGGCAGGTCCATGGTACAAAACGCCCCCACTCTTCTCTGTCTTTCGCCTTCATCTTCATTTCCACATGTGAGTGGGTTTTTAAATCATCTGACATACCTAATCTCGTCCTGACTCTGCCTCTTTTTCCTTCCATTGTACCTTCTATGACCTCTTTTAATAGACCTTCCCCCCTTAGAATTTGTCCTATCCATCTCTTCTTTCTATTTCTTAATACATATATCAACTGTCTATCTGTGCCAACTCTCTCCAGGACTTCCTCATTTGTAACCTTTTGGGTCCAGCTAATCCTCACCATTCTTCTCCAAATCCACATTTCCAAGCCTCCAGTTTCCTAATATAATCTTTATTTCACCAAAATAATGGCAGTAAACAAACAACGAAAACAGAAAAATAAACAAGTATCACCTATAGATACAAATAAAGATATTCCTTTTGATAACAAATAAATCTCAACAGAACTAAAATTCTTTTTAAATGGCTAATTGGTTAAACCATAATTTACCTATTACTTATTTAAAACCAGATTTTCTTCATGACAAAAACCTAACCACATAACAACCTATCATTAACAATACATGGTACAATAGCTTCAAGCCTGAGGTTCAAAACAACTTGTACGTGATCATATAGATTGTCAAAAATTTTAATAGTAATTAACGAATTTACAAATTTCATATTAATATAACTGACAAGAGAATGATCAATATATGAATAAGCATTACGCTTATCCAGCATTACGCTTCTCCATGGCGAAAGTATATTTAATTTCACTAGGATTCTCAAGATGTGCATTGCACAACTTAAAACCTAGACTATTAAATCTGGTATTAATATTTATGGATTGATTATTCGTCTTCAACAAATTGCAATTCATGTCACCCACTAATAATTGCATAGCTATAATTATTTCAAGCAATATCGGACTCTAACCTACTGAACATTAACTCCAACTCGTCACGCTTCAGTGCATATTTACATGTAGGAAGATTAGACTAACTAATCCAATATCAAAATCGTATAACGATCCTCACATGCAACAACAGACACTGAATTAAATAAACTATATAATTTAATATCAACAGGAGGGCCAAACCTTAAAAAGGACGACCACGCAAAATACTATTCTTCAAAATGTTTCCCATTGAAGAAGAACTGTACACCATCTATTTATCATCGAAATAATTACAATTATTTAACCGATCAGGAGTCAACCAGTGTTCCTGTAGAAAAATGACATCAGCCTTATAATTAATGCATATTGATTTTAACATAGTTATGCCTTGAATAAAACCATACATATTGTAATTTACTAACACTAAGATATTATCATTTAATTGAGTAGCATGTGTAGACATCCTATGCAACTAAAAGTTTGGGCTGAGGTTTAAATACCCATTCTCTTATAATCAGATGTGGGCCGCATTCAGAGATGAATTTATTTACATCATCAGCATCAATATTGACCCTGAATGCATTCGAATTTTCGAATCGTGTCTTAGCTGCAAATACATTGTGAACTTTAATATTACAGTTTTTTAAACAGCTTTCAAATGCTTCACAGCCTGTTTCCTCATCAACATTACTGACATAGAATGTTTTGCTTTTCCTATTTTCACGAGCCGCTTTAATCGCGCACTGGGTATTAGAATCCATAATTGTTTTAGGTTTGCTTTTAGGTTTCAATGATAAGTTATCCTTAGGTGTGGCTGCAACGGTAGGACTGCGTTTTCTTCTCTTTCCTAGAACACGCTTATATCCCTCCGAGTCTATACCATCAGTGTCCATCTCCGCAGTCACAGATGTTCTTTCACCTCCACTTTGATAAGAATGACGTGGAGTTTCAACCAATTCCGCCCATGATCTACCCGGTGCTTTGATGACAGCAGTGACGGAATGAGAAGATGACTCTTTGAGAAGTTTAGGCCCAGTCAACTTTTCTACTTGACCAGAGGAAAGCGAGGCTAATTGAGATTCTATATTAGTCAGCTTACCCATCATATATTTCAGATCATTAATATGCTGCAATACATTCACAGGAGCCGAGGCGACTACAGAATTATCCAGTTTTATATCCAAATTATCCAGCTTGTTAAGTACACAACGTAGGTCACCCACCTCGAGCCTTGATGAAGGTAGGTTGTCCACATTAGCAGCTACAAAACTAGGTAGCTTCTCCAGCAGTAAGTTTTCATCTAAGAAAGCGAAGACATTTAATATGTTGTTTAGCTCCGTTTTAGACCTATTCTCGCTGTTCTTATGTTTAGCAGGTTTGGGCCATTTCTCAAGACCCAAGTTGCCAACAGAATCAACTAGACGCTCTTTTGCTACTGTAATATCATCCGCCGAATAAAAGTCCCAATAATACTCATTAGCTTTACGATAGAAAGTTTACCTAATTTGCATTTCAGGTAGCATAAAAGTTCGCATACGATTACACTAGACTTGTCAGATGTATCGACTATAACATTGCTGCACTCAGCCATGTCTATACTTAACACGTCCGTACAGGCCGACGGTCGGCGAACTAATATCTTCCTTCCTTAAGGTCCATGTTTCACACCCATACAATAGCGTGGTCCAAACCAAAGTTTTCACTATCTTTATCTTTGTGTATTTCTTTAGACTTTCTGTTAATAGTTCTTTTCTACTACCAAAGGCCGCTTTTTCTTGTGCAATCCTACTGCATATTTCCGTCTCATATTTCCCGTCATCGGTTTTAGTATGACCCAAATATTTGAAACTCCTTACCTGTTCCAATTTCGTACCATTTATTATGATATTAACTTCACCTTTATCATTGGACACTCTCGTAACCTTGGTCTTTTTTATATTAATCTTCATGCCATATCTCAAAGCTGTATCATTCAGCCTATCCATTATCTTCTGCAATCCAATCTCGCTGCCCGCTACCATTCCTTGGTCATCTACAAATCGTACATCTTGTAACAAATTCCCTCCTACTTTTGTTCCTTCTTCCAAGTCTTCCATGGCTTCATCCATCATTGCCTCAGTGTAAATGTTAAACAGCAGCGGCGAAATGCTACAACCGTGTCTTACTTCACGTCCTATTTCACCTTCTTCTGAGTATTCTTGTTGGATTTTGATTACTGCACTGATTTTTTGATTCATGTACAAGTTCAAAATTAGTCTTCTATCTCTCCAGTCAATTCCTATTCTTTTTAAGATATTCATCATTGTTATCCAATCAATCCTGTCAAAGGCCTTCTCGAAGTCTACAAAGCATACAAAAACGTTATTTCCATATTCTAAGCTTCTTTCGCAAAGAACCCGCATTACCACTATTGCTTCTCTTGTGCCACATCCTTTCCTAAAACCAAATTGTGTCTTGCTCAATATCATCTCTGCTTTAGACTGAATGCTATTATTTACTATCTTTAATCAGATCTTCGATGCATGAGGTATTAAGCTGATTGTTCTGTAGTCCGAACACTCCACAGCATTAGCTTTTTTGGGAATTGGGATCATCACTGACTTGGTAAAGTCGTCTGGCCAAATACCTGTATTGTGCACTTCCATACATACCTCCATTAACTTATTGAGTGTTTCTCCTTCCAACATTTTCAAGAATTCTGCTGGGATTTCATGTATTCCGACTGCCTTCCCTTTCTTCATACTGTTAATTGCAGAATAAATTTCCTCCTTCATTAAATTGGGGCCCTATTTATCGTTTTCTATGATATTTTCTTCTTCTATTTTAGAATCCTCTTGAACTGGTTTCCAGCCTTATCATACAATTCCTCTTATATCCAATCAAATACACATTATCCATTCGTGAATCAAAAAGGACAATATACATGTATAGCAATCAATCTATCAGTCAATCTGTCAGTCAGTCAATCAGACCGTAAGTCATTCATTCAGGAAGTTATTCAGTCAGTGGGTGGGTCAGGTAGCTTCTCCTATCTGTCTACAGTGTATATAAACTAAATGTATGTATTACTATAATCAATTCAATAGAGTGAGAGATTGAAAAATACATGTACATGTATGTCCAATCGGCGATAGAAATAGCGACGCGTTTTATGCAATAGAATCAATCAATCAATCAATAAGAATTTAACGTCCAGTTCCTCGCCATAAGGCAATGTCAGGGACGTCTCTTGCGGACTCTACACAAACAAGCGCCAAAGCACCACACGATGACGACTGAGTACACAGAGACAACAAAAGAAAGCAAGATCAAAACAGTGCAAGTCCAAGATCCAAGGCAAGCGGGCCAAAATTTAGATCTATGGCGGAAAGAGATGGGTTTTTAGCTTGCCAAGGAAAGTACCAATACAATTAAAAGATCGAAGATCTTGTGGCAGAGAGTTCCATATTGTCGGAGCAGAAAACATGAAGGAGCGTCTGCCCATGGCAGATTTAATATTTGGTACAGTGCGAAAGTTTTTGCTAGAGGAACGAAGACTACGAGAGGGTTGATAAAAGATCAGAAAGATGGGACGATTTACCATAATTTAAACTTTTGAAGGTCAAGGTAGCTATCTTTAATTTTATACGAACAACTATATTTTTAGAAGACAACTATAGGGGCATCTCAAATGCGATAGGGGCTGAAGAATAGATGAAAAACCGTGCACTGCACTTGTCGTAGATGGCGACAAAGTACTAAAACCCAAACCAGCGTCAGAAAGAGGTCATTCGGTTGGTTAGCGCCTAGGCTCTAGTACTTCCTACAAAAAATTTTAATCCCTACCCTAATTAAACTGGGAGATTCAAGGGAAGATGATGATAACGACTGTCATTTTAGTGTATTATATTATTATAAATCATCTAAATTACAATGTGCATATTAATTGTTGTGTTGTGTCCATATGTTGCGTCCAGGTTGCTTGACGAATAGAACAACCGTGCGAAGATGAACGTGTCGCAGAAGGCGACATAAAACAAGATTCAAAACAATGGCAGAAAGGGCATTCGGTTGGAGAGTGCCTAGGCTCCAAAAATTGCTATAAATTTTAAACCAATGAAAAACTTCAAAAGAGGCCTATTCGTATCCCGACCCTAGTTCAACTGGGATTTAAGGCAAGACGATGAAGATGATGATATCACTTGTATTTAATTTATGCTTACTCTAAACCTAATTTTTCAGAATCAGGCCTGAGATCACATCATCCACAATGGGGTGTTCTAAACCCCGGATGGCACAGCACCTACAGGAAGGGTTCATCTCTTCAGCGCTCCAGCTCTCTTCACAACCACCGCTCACCCAGGGGCCAGGCTCCTCCGCCCTACTGGGAGGCCCAGGACGGAGAGCCGAGGTACCGCGTGGCCGCCCTCTACTCCGCCCGATCAGACATCAACGGGAATCGTCGATGGAACCTCTCAGAACCCGATCTTACCCTCATAGGACGTGACCCAGTTTCGAGCAATTCCAATCCCCTGGTTGATAGCTGCAGAGGAATGGTACAGAATTCTTCCATGAGGCAGGAAAGATTTCAACCGCACCCGCAGCGAACTGACGTTAAGCCTGCTGTCATTAGTAGCGTTATCTCAATCACGAACTGATAACTGAAATGTTTAATATGCGTATAACAACTATATATATATATATATATATATATATATATATATATATATATATATATATATATATATATATGCCTGTATATATTTATGGACAGAGAAGAGTGGAGGCGATAAATTCCATGCACCTGCCACTAGGCAGTGCACTAGGATATATTTATGTACATATTATTAGACAGGCTGACAGTATGGTGAGAGAGCTAATAGCTAAGAAGATCTGACGAAGAAGCGACTGATGTCGTCTTCAGATGCAGTAACTGACTCAAAATCTCCGACGTTTTGATACGACTGTACAACTCAATTTTGTGTAATTTCTATAACGGTTTCGCTATTAGATTCTGCGATCAACTGATTTATGTTACTGGATTACTACTATATACGCAAGGTTTAATCAATCAATGATCACTGCTACTATATGCACTAGAATAGCAGGCTCACCAATAGTTCATTCCTTCTCTGGTGTTCTACCAAATTCAGACCCAAGGTATATTTTTTCTTTCTCAGTTCGCTTTCTCTAGGTTTCTGTCAAGTAGGCCTTCATATTCCTACTCCCATGCATCATTCACGCTCCCTAAAGAGCACTCCATTGATTAACGAGTAAATCCCTTTAAAAAATACTATGCCTTATCCGCACCGTAAAGTAGCCTATGGTTTGGGAATACAATGGCTTCTGATGGGGTTTCCTATTGTAGCCCACTGTTCTTGTTCAGTCGTCTCATACGACATGTGCAGTTTAACGTTATTCTCTTACGACACTCACATATACATATATTAAGCAGTGGACCAACAATTTGATTCATCTTAAAACTAAGTCTCTACCAAATCTCAATGTAGCCTTTAGCTTGACAAAATGTTGCTTCTGAGGTGATTTTCCATTGTCTGCCTAGTTTCTCAGTTTCTAATCTTTACCTATGTCAAAAAATGGATGTGTGATATTTAGGATGACTGACTGGCTCTCGTACACTTTATAGGAGAACTTCTATACAAGCGACACAGAAATTTATCTTCTATTCGTTTAAGAAAGCCAACTGTCATGATGAATAACAAAAGTTTACCTTTTTCAACTGAAGGTGTAAATCATAGAAATTTTAAGAATTGCTTGGCATTAACAAGACTCTCAATCGAAAAGTCTACGACATACGCAATAAACCTGAAACGTCTTCGAAGAGAATACGACAAAAGAAAATGAACATTTTGAGAGGTTTACACCTAGATAAATGAACATTGATAGAGGTAGCCCCATTGAATGAGCATCAATATAGAATTTATAGAATGAATTAAAAGCAACAGAATATTTCAAGGCATATGTACTTAATATTAAGTTAAGAACTTAATATTACGTTCAATAAATTTACCCTAGCTCTTAGATTATATAAATTCATGTATATATATATATATATATATATATATATATATATATATATTATATATATATATAACCTTATAAGAAATAAGTAAATAATATAAACATAAGAAATAAGCGGCCTATAGCCATATATATATATATATATATCTTGTATATATATATATATATATATATATATATATATATATATATATATTTATAATTATACACACACATATATATACAGGCCTATATATATATATACAGTATATATATATATATATATATATATATGTAACAGTCATATTCGCAGTTATATTAGTATTATTTACAACGAAAACTTACACAGCAGTATCATCATGTCATGGCCGAAATGGTAGTCTTTGAGACTACAGAAAGAGTTGAATAATAATAAACTAAATAAAAATTACATTTAAGTTTAAATCTAAAAATGACTACATATGAGTGGATCTTTATAAGCAGCAAACACGAATTAAGTCATTTCAAATCTTCCTGAACCTGGGTTTTCTGACTTATTCTTAACTGAAGCTTTGATATTTAAAACCAGCAGTTTAAAAACTCCAGAAATTAAGAGTTTTCTTTCGGGTTATCTTAGGGTTGGGTCAATAGCAAGATATTAGTACAAGATCTTAGTAAGTTGGTACAAAGTTCAAGTGCTCGATCCGTCATGCCAAATTAAAACTTGTCGTTAACTTTAAGAGATACTGAAGGATAAGAGTGAACTATAATATTAAGTAGAGAAATGAATATCTAGCCTATATTATTTTCGATGCACTTGTGTGTGTTATAATGCACCTTGTTAATTTGTGTTCTATTGTTTGTACTTTGCTACCACTTCTTGATACTGTTATCAAGATTCAAATACACAATTAATAGAAATAAGCGACCTATAGCCACAAGCAATGGCGTGTTGAATTCAGACTTGACTAACACCCACGTACTGTATGTGTCTGGGATAAAAGCATAGAACGTATACACAAATGTAAAGATTCGAGCATTGTTGTATTTGTAAAGAACACTTTTAAAGCAATTTGTCATGGTTGTCATCACTGGGCTACATTACCAGCATAAACTTGTAGAACTTCTGTCATTATTAATACAGCTAATGCGTATCTAGGTCAGACAGCTCATCGATGCTTCTACAAATCTACCTCCCGAGCCGGGTGGGAAGGGTGCGCACTCAGACTAGGGGCACGACAACCCCTGGGCACCTCATCCAGTGGGATTTTCCTACCCCACGGGGCATCCAGACCCTGGGGTACCCCTACCCCTGGGTAGCCCGCTCCCTGAGCACCATAAGCCCCAGGAAACTATAGGACAGCCAGCACAGCACACTCAATCTCAACTTATTGTCCACACTCGTAAAAAATAAACAAGCATTAAAGTGAAATGATCAACTATGTTTATATCTATCACTTTTTAATACCACATGTTCATACCGTTAGGCAATTTAGACCATTTTCAGTAGAGCCAGTCCAGCGAACGCCCGAGATTTTACTCTCAGAACAGCGTGGCTGGGATTCGAACCCAAGTGGGTTTAAGGCACCTCAGGATCTGTCATTTAAAACTTCATGACGTGACTACACTAGTAAGACATTCCGTAGCGATACTTCTTCGATTTACCTAACTATTTCTTCAATTATCGAGCCGTAGTTCGTACCGCCGATCAGGGTCTTTACGCCTCGAGGTAGGTAGTCAAGCTGAGGAGGGATTGACTGGGATCACTCCACCCTCTGCTTAAGAAAGATTTGCGGCCACTTGTTAGCGTCTCAGTTAACTGATGACGAGTGTGGCAAGCACACTTGAACGGGCCCTTTTATACTGCCTCGGAGGCGCTACGGTCACGTGATAGTAAGACCGGTTACGCTAATTAACCGTAGGATTTGAATTAACAGCCTATCAAATTAACCTACTGAGTTTAATTTTAACAATCATGAAATTTTACTGATATAGTGCACCACTGTCTACTGGCAGGGCCATGATATACAACGCTTCCACTCTTCTCTGTCTTCCGCTTTCCTCTTCACATCCAAATATGAGTTGATCTTTAAATCATCTAGCATTACTAATCTCGGTCTGCCTCAGTTTCTCTTTCATTCCATTCTACCTTCTATGACCTCCTTTAGTAATCTATCTCCCATTAGAATGTTGCCTATCCAATTCTTCCTATTATAGCATGTTTTATAAATATACAAGGTAATTATTGGTTGATTGTATGTATTATGGGAAATCTACAAACTATTCATGTAGATATCATTAGTAAGGCGACCACGACAGGAAGGTACAACCAGTCTCATTCAGACTTAAAATGGGTCTCTTTGATTAGAACTTTAGAAGACTGACGTTAGACTTAGCCTTACAACAAAAATTTATGATAGTATTATTGTTAATTTAATTTACGGTAATATAATATCCATACCGTTTTAGTAATTTATACACCTACCCTAAATAATATGTTTTTAGCAATTTCACATACTTGAATGTCTAATATTGAGAATGTATGAGTGTTCTTACTTTTAAGTCTAATACACGAATGATTAACACTAACATCAAGAAGGCACTGTAAAATCATTCTTAGTTCAGAATAAGCTAATTCTTTAAAAGAATTTTTATGTTAAAAGAGCCATAAGAAGTAACCGCTTTACACGAAGGAAATGTCTTGATGAAGCAATCAGGTTAATCAGGCCTGGTGAAGCAATCAGGTTAATCAGGCTTGGTGAAGAAATCAGGTTAATCAGGCTTGTTGAAGCAACCAGGTTAATCAGGCTTATTGAAGCAATCAGGTCAATCAGGCTTGTTAAAGCAATCAGGTTAATCAGGCCTGGTGAAGCAATCAGGTTAATCAGGCTTGGTCAAGCAATCAGGTTAATCAGGCTTGGTGAAGCTATCAGGTTAATCAGGCTTGTTGAAGCAATCAGGTTAATCAGGCTTGGTGAAGCAATCAGGTTAATCAGGCTTGGTGAAGCAATCAGGTTAATCAGGCTTGTTGAAGCAACCAGGTTAATCAGGCTTGTTGAAGCAATCAGGTTAATCAGGCCTGGTGAAGCAATCACGTTCATCAGGCTTGTTGAAGCAATCAGGTTAATCAGGTTTGGTGAAACAATCAGATTAATCAAGCTTGGTGCAAAAATCAGGTTAATCAGGGGAGGGGATATGGCGTAACGGTTAGAGTGTTCGCCTCGGATACAAGTGGCCTGGGTTCAAAGCCCAGGTCAGTCAACAAATGATGGATATCCCCTTGGGCCCATGGAAGGTTAATCTTGCATCGGAGCTTGCTGCCGATTGGCGCTATCAATAGCAAAGATATGATTAACCATGGAAAGGATTAATAATAACCTGCCAGGAACCTGTAAAGCGGCCTCGAAGACCGGACACCGGTCATGACACCGCTATAGAAATTGTCGGAGGTTATTATTATTATTATTATCAAGCTTGGCGAGCTTCTCAGGTTATTCATTCACTTGTACTGCTAGGGCGTGGAAATTTTTGTACAGAATAGAAGAATATACAACAAAATGAAAGCCTATTTATTAATCACCTTAAGCATATACAATGATTTCTAAATGCAGCATTGTCTAGCCTTAGTATAATTATATTTCTTAATGTTGTAGAAAAGGTACAAAAGATCAAAATTAGTAATAAAATTAAGTTTTAAAAGCATTCTTAGTTTTATATAGATGTGACACATATGTGTCTATATTCAGTCTATTTCCCATGCATACAAATCTAATAGGAGTTCATAATCTGTAAATGACACATACGTTCCTACTTGCAGCGTATGATCTTGAGAAATAAATCTGAGCTTCATAAATTTAGCCACATGTATTACATGGGCTTATCAAAAGTAAATTATACATCAAGAGCAAAACTAATAGGCTCCCAAACTACACAGACTATTCCTTTATCGAAAACCCTACTGATGTGATTTCATAACTGGATGAAGAAATAATGCTAATTCTTTCAATCATCACAATGATGCAGCATACGAAATAGCTTAATAAAGAAACGCAACTAATCTATAGAGCTTTAGGTTCGAATTCTATAAATACCGTATGTAGTAGCTATGTGTCAAAACCGACTTAATTGAGTCATGCTTAACAGGGTTGTATAGTGTTTAGTTATAATTCATGACTTCTTAGACCTATGGTAAAGAAAAGGTTAAGCTGATATTAGATACTTCTGGATTACGTTTTTAACAATTTCTTAAGAACAAAATCATATATCTTGGGTTGAATTTATTTCACGAATTAGGAGTTTACATCATGAATCTCAGAATATCATACTTTGAATACAAACACTGTTACTAGAGACAACTGCAGTTACCATTGTTTAAGCTGATACAGAAAATAGCCATCGATCATATGCTCTTGTAAAGCCATGTCGAACATGACGCAGCTTCAACTGGACGCCGACAGATACAAGAGAAGGTACTACTGTAAACTCAACTATCTAACCTATCTCGATTAAAACAGTATTACTCAATGTTAAATATTGCAATTAACATCTCATATACAAGCTTAAATAGATTTTCCGGACGCTTAAATTACGCAATGATCTTACACGAGCAATACTCATAGCTGAAAATCATAGCTAAAAGATAAGCAAATTCAATTAGATGTACATTTGAACAATGTATTTAAATTTTCTCAAGATATTCAATCCACTTATATTCACACGATAAAAGCTTGACGCTGTTATTTCCAATTTATAATTTTATCAACAGTCTAGCAAAAGTAACTATTTCTCCTTGGCTGCTTCTTCCTTTTCCTTTGCTTTCTTTTCCTTTTTCCTCAGTTCATCGAAAGCCTCGAGGTCAACATCAGGCAGTAGATCAGTGACAACACCGTAGCCCAGAGTGCATGTTCCATCTCTCATCGTAAACCTTAGGCCTTTCTCCAACACCTAAATCAATCAATCAGTTAACTACTCAAACTATCTTTCTAAAACACCTAGGTCAATCAATCAGTTAACTAACCAAACAATCAGCCAATCTATCAAATCAAATTAAATCATCAAAGAAAGTGTCAGGCAAGATTATAATTATACACAGACACTCAATCCATAGTACACAATCTACAATGGCTACAGTGTTTCCATAATTTCTTCAACTCACAGGACGCTAAAATAAAGCAATAAATAATTATAATAATAAATAATAGTAAAGCTGAAAAGGCACCACATGTAGCTTAATTAATTCATTATTACATACTATCATAAGGTGAGGAAGGCATAGGGGACCCACCTCATCATAAGCAAAATCTCCCAAGAATAATGGTATATCAACAGGAATGTTAGATGATAAATTGATCCATTCGTATGTGGACATGAAAATGAAAACGGAAGATAGAGACGAGTGGAGGCATTATATACCATGGACCTGCCAGAAGACAGTGCACTGAGAGAATCATACTCTATCATCCACTAGTAGAACAGTAATAATATAATATTAAATGCCACTAGAACACTGAACACAAGTGCATCCACCCAGCATACTAATCTTTTATTGTTTTATTCTATCTCTTATTTAATTCTCTTTTTAGGGCACATGTTAGAGTCTTCAGACCTTTATGTCCTTTTCATTTCATGTGAATTGCTGTATTCTGTGAGACTTTCTAGCTCTATTGTGTGAAATGATTGAATCATTTAAATAATATGAAAAAACTACCATTTGTTTGCGGATAGTGAAGGTCAGACTGCAATCCTCTCCCGGCATGACGAGATCTTTACCGGCAGGCAGCTGCATCATGGCTGGAGCGTCCCACGTCTTGCAGTACATCTGTGGCTGGAAGTTATTTGTGTACGGCTTCGATCTGCCTCCCTCCTCCTTAGTTAACAGATACACCTGCAAATATAACAATAAAACAGCTCAACGTTTGTCTCTTCATCCAGTCGTGACTTCAGAGGATAACACAGGGGATATCAGCTGGGCAACTATAGATAACAATTGTACACGTATCTAGTCTGAGACAGAAATAATTCAGAAATAGAAGCAAAGAAATTAAATAAGGAATCAGATATAGCACAAGCGTGTACATTCATCTATGAAAATGCTGAAATCGAACTACCTGAACATGAGAAAAAAGCTGGTAAAGCTAATGTTAACGTCAGTTTCATCACTCAAAAGCGATGTCAGTGACGAGCGGGCCCAGGATTTGAACCCCGCACATACTGATCCGCAGTTGAATATCTTACCAACATCGCCACTGGTTCCAGCCAGTCAAGAAGAACATATACTACAGCAGTGGTATTATGTCTGTGTTATTATAGTGCAGACTCTATATATAAATATTTTACATAGATATGTAATGTGACTGAAGTTGAAAAGTGCAATACAACAATTACTTAAACAAAATTTTCAGCTATATTATAGCAACCGAGTTTTAAAGAAAACTTGATACAAATTTAAGCTAGATCACTATATATGATTATATTTTTTATACTAGTCAGATGAGATTTTTCAGACAAACGTTATAATACAGAGACAGCTAGAGACAGTTACCTGAGCAGTAAAGTGATTGTGCATGCTGATCGTGCCAGGCTTGGCGAGTATGTGACCTCTACGTATGTCATCTCTCTTCAGTCCTCGTACAAGAGCACCCAGCTGATCGCCTGCCTCGGCTCTGTCCAGCATCTGATGAAACATCTCAACGGCTGCAACACAGTCAAATCTACCACGCTATACCAACAATATCTATACAACTTCCACTAAGGTTATCCAGTAATCAACATTAACATGATCATCTTCCCTTTAATCCCAGTTACACTAGGGTTAGGATACGAATGGACTGCCTCTACTCCTCTCTGTCTCATACTATACCAACTTCTCTTCCATTCATCTTATAAAATTTTGTAGCAATTTCAGGAGCCTAGGCGGTCACCAAATAAATGTCCTTTCTGATGTTGGTTTGGATCTTAGTGCTTTAGTCGCCTTCTACGACACGATTAAGGTTATCCTGTAATAGATTGCATAAATCCCAATTAATCATAGAATAGATTGATTAAATCTTTATTGAATGTTAGAATATTTCAACACAATTAAATAACCATAGTGTCAAATATACCTGTTATAGTTGTCTTCATTGATTTACCATGTCCAAGCACAACAGCGTCATCACCTTTCTTTATCACACCTCGCTCCAGCTTTCCTGTCACAACTGTTCCTCTGCCTGCAACAATCAATCAATCAGTGCAAATGTGTCATTTCAATCCTCTTTGTCCCACCTTTCAAATTTTCTTGATTAAATTTTAATTTAGCTATGTGGTATCTTAGAGATGAGAGATATATTGAGATGATATATTGCAGTTGCAGAGTAATTTAATGTAACTGAAATATAAAAACATTGCTAAAAATTGTGTTAAAGTTAATATTTAATTTAATGCATCTAAGCACCAATTAACTCCAACACAGCTAATAATTTATAATTAAGATGCAATGTACAATGTAGTACATTGTACTACATCGTACATTGTACAATGCAGTAAATCAGTTGTGAAGCATCATTTGTACATACTACATAGTATAGGGTACAATAGTAGTGTACATATATTTTAAAAATTCTAGAAAATTATAATTATAATTATTGATGTGAGAAATAAATCTAGCAAGGAGTTCACGATAAAAACAGTGCAACACAAGCTCCACATTTTATTACTACTGCAACGAATATGAGAATGCTGTATACGACAAAAATACTACCATCTAGGGAGTTAAGGGAATAATTGAAAAATACACACAATGTCAATAATGGAGCAGCCAACATACCGGATATAGAGAAGACCTGCTCAATGGGCATATAGAACGGCTTGTCAAGATCTCTAGCAGGTTGTGGTATGTGAGTGTCTATGGCATCCAACAGCTTCAGTATTGCCTCCTTGCCCATAGCAGGCTCTCTGCCCTACAATACACGGACATCTATGTTAACAAATAGTGCTGGATTTCCAATTAATTACAGACATAGCGCAAGCATATGTCAATCGGGTAATTGTTAGTTTCATTTTAGTATTCAGTTTTCTGTCATTCAATTATTAACAATATCAATTTCACCTTTGAAGGGCTCACAGACACTATGAATAATCTATTGGGCACAAGTTTGCAATGGAGCTCAAGGAAGTACATATATACTGTAGTTATTAAATATTCTAGAATTACTTATCAGCAATATCTGCTACATAAACCGAATCAAGCATCCTCAAATATCATCTGTGTTACTGAACATTAGCAAATATACTACTGCAAAAGATACATAGCATTAAAACTCATAAAATTCAATAAAAGAGAAAATCAAAACTACGTTATAAAGCACTCTAGAATGCTATTTGCTAATTCTACAACATATTGTCGTAATGCATACAATATTGCACAATTAATATTAAAGTTCAGCATTAAATGAAGATAAAGGTAAGTAACCTCTAGAGCACAGAGAGCAGATCCTACAATGACTGGAGTCTCATCGGCACTGTATCCATACTCATTCAACAGCTCACGCACTTCTATTTCAACCTAATCAACCATTCAATTCATCATTCATACTCATTCAACAGCTCACACACTTGTATTTCAACCTAATCAACCAATCAGTTCATCATTCATACTCATTCAACAGCTCACACACTTCTATTTCAACCTAATCAACCGATCAGTTCATCATTCATACTAATTCAACAGCTCACGCACTTCTATTTCAACCTAATCAACCAATCAATTCATCATTCATACCAATTCAACAGCTCACGCACTTCTATTTCAACCTAATCAACCAATCAGTTCATCATTCATACCAATTCAACAGCTCACGCACTTCTATTTCAACCTAATCAACCGATCAGTTCATCATTCATACCAATTCAACAGCTCACGCACTTCTATTTCAACCTAATCAACCAATCAGTTCATGTGAATGTATAGTTCGTTTATTGTCAGAAGTTGACATTACATTGAGTTGACATAACTCAAACATTAATGAATTATTTACCAACTAAAGAAATTAAAGAGTATTTCTAAGCAGACAATATTTAGCTTGTCATCTAAACACTGTTATCATCCAATACTAAAGTATAGATTGACAACAGTGTTTCAACTTAAGCATGAGAACTAAAGTTGAAATATCATTCCTGAAAACAATCAGAACATTTGAATGAATGCTGGTGGCCAAGTTGTTATCAAGTTGACCTGATAAGTAAGATGTCACAGGTTTGACAGTTGAAACTTCATCTACACCATTCCAGACAACACACATGTGTTAAAGAAAAATGTCAAACTTAGCTTAGCTATGCTTGACTTTGCTTTGCTTTACATTCTTTAACTACAATTATTACACACAACACTGCTAATAATTAATTACTATAATTGTTATTAAGTTTAATTTATTTACTTATTATATTTCTAACAAAATGAGAGAAACAAGGTTATAGAAACCTACCAGATCAACCATTTCCTTGTCTGCAGCGTCAGCCTTATTTACGAACACTACCAGATGTGTGATTCCAATCTAATCACAGTAATATACATACAGAAAGATTAATGCATACTAACCAAAAATAAAGTTCATCTGACGTAATGTCTGTAACATATTTTAAAAGATCGAACAATTTTTCATATTACATTGTAAGTGCATACTACACAATGATTCAATGTATTTACATCTTCCACTTTTAACCCATACCAAGACTAAGTCAGAAAATATTGCATCACAATTAGCGTCACTAATTGATTGGAGTTCGTTAGTGGTGATGTCGGCAAGATAACTAACTGCGGATCAAAATCTGGGAGTTTCAAATCCTGGGCTAATCTCCCATTACTGATATTGCTTTTGAGAGATGAAACTGATGTTAACATCGGCTTTACTTTAACACAAACAAGATCAAACAATAGTGAAGCAGTTCATTGTATGCTAATAACTAATTGGTAGCCAAACAAAATTTAATGACCTATATTGCTCAAAAATGATTGACAAATCAAAATGCCAACAAAAATATAATAAGTGTTATCATTAAATGTATCAGAGTTTACAACAAAATGCTATTAAATGACATCAGATCGACCTGTTTAGCGAGCAGGATGTGTTCACGGGTTTGAGGCATGGTACCGTCCGTAGCAGCCACCACTAGTATGGCTCCGTCCATCTGAGCCGTCCCTGTTATCATGTTCTGTTATAATAAAACAGAAAAACAAACTGCACGCAAGTCTGACGTCATTCTCTGCTGAGAAGAAGTTTTTAAATTCTTCTTGTATTGCACATGAGTATCTACAATTGAGTTCATTGATGTGATTACTCTGTGAAATTTTGTGAAAATAAAACATATTTCTCTCTCTCTCAAATGATTAATAAATAAGCATTGATCAGTATTTGATTAAGAATTTTAAAAATCTTGACCATATTCGTTACAACAGAAACTCGTAACTCGTAGTAACAGTCAGAAGTCAAGTGATGTATAAACAATGATTGGACAAGTGCGACCTATGCTGAGAAAACAATTAGTTTCTATTAACCACTCCTAATTATATAGAACAATGACAAAAGATACCACATCAAGTTGTTAACAATTCTGGGTACTTCAGCAAATTGCCTTGAAAAAAGAACAAGTTGATTGAATTTGAAAGAGAATTCACTAGTAAACCATGGCAATTCTAATCAGCTCCATGTAAGCGTAACACGCTAAATTACCTAATCAGCCGGTGGCACATGATAAATAAATTAATAAATTGGCTAGAGAGTACCTTAATATAATCAGCATGTCCAGGGCAATCAACGTGTCCATAGTGTCTCTTGTCTGTACTGTACTCGACGGTGGTAGCATTGATCGTTATACCTCGAGATCTCTCCTCTGGTGCCTTGTCTATCTCATCATACGCCTTGAATGCAGCTTTCTTGCTTTCTGCAAGCACTGCAAAACATAACACATTGTTGTTTTAACACATAGTGTTTCATACTATGGTGTTTCATACTATAGTGCTTCATACTATAGTATGACTGTCATAATGCTTCACATCATAGTGTTTCATACTATGGTGTTTCATACTATAGTGCTTCATACTATAGTATGACTCATAATGCTTCACATCATAGTGTTTCATACTATGGTGTTTCATAGCATAGTGCTTCATACTATAGTATGACTGTCATAATGCTTCATACTATAGTGCTTCATACTATAGTGTTTCATACTATAGTGTTTCATACCACAGTGTTTCATACTATAGTGTTTCATAGCATAGTGCATCATACTATAGTGTTTTACACTATAGTGTTTCATGCTATAGTGTTTCATACCACAGTGTTTCATACTATAGTGTTTCATAGCATAGTGCATCATACTATAGTGTTTTACGCTATAGTGTTTCATACTATAGTGTTTCATACCACAGTGTTTCATAGCATAGTGCATCATAGTATAGTGCATCATAGTATAGTGCTTCATAGCATAGTGCTTCATAGCATAGTGCTTCATCGCATAGTTTTTCACATTATAGTATGAATGCCATAATACTTCACACTATAGTGCTTCATAACATATTGCCACGAAGCACTATGCTATGAAGCACTGTATTAAGTATGATTTTATATGCCTTTATAGCAAAGTGTTTTATACCATAAAGCTTTATAACATTGTGCATCAGTTCAAAGAGATTCATATGACTATGATATGAATACTTTAATGTTCAAATCATTTAGCCGACAGAGTTTCTATATTACATGATTCAATATGAGTGTCTGGATAAACACTACTTTAGCATCACACACACCACTGACACCAGAGTTCGTAAAAGAAACTCCGGACCGATGAAAGTTTTAAAAATCTATACATAGCATTTAACAAGATTTAGATAAACAGATGCATCTGGGAAAAATTTGTAAGAACCAGAGCCGAGACGTATGACGCGAAAGATATTTAGGCATCAGATACCTGTACATCTGTCCATCCAATATAATAATTTCCCTGAAGATTCATGGTAATAGGTAACCTTAGAGTTTAAGTTAAGTATTGTCACAAAATCATTGATTGAATTTGACTGATAGAGAAAAATAAACACCATACATGCATATATCTACTTTTAAAAGAAAACAATGAACTTCATACCTTTAGTGATAGCAGCAGTGAGCGTAGTTTTACCGTGATCCACGTGACCAATGGTACCAACATTTAGATGTGGCTTGTCACGCACGAACGTCTTCTTAGCAGCAGATGGAGCTGCAAACCTCAGAGATGTCTGCATAAACCATCTTCTACTGTCCTGCAAGAGCAACAGTAGCACAATGAAATTTATGAATGAATTATGACATTAACTCTTAATTTATCTTATTTTATTAAGAGATGTCAGCAACAACCATCTTCTACTGTCGTGCAAGAGCAACGAGAATATGAATATTTCTATAGAATATTTATGAATGAATCAATACATCCTCTCATACTTTATCTCTATTCTCCCACAACTAACCTGCACAAAGGTTTAAATCTGTGTAAATGTCTCAATGTATAATATCAACGTAGTTGATCATTTCACTATAATGCGTGTTGTGATGATTGACTGCATCACTGCAGTCACATTTGACTAGTAATACTACAAACAATATGGCAGCACAGATAGTTCCTGTTTAGAGGACGTATTAATTCTATCTTTCATCAATATTGATCATCTCGGAATGAATCAATATATAATATAATAAACATCTGCATATATACCTGATAGCTGTTCTTGAAGGCAGCACATCTTGGACTGATTGTAGAAGTAGCTGAAACAGAATATTTGATCATACGAGTGTGTTCAGGCTACCATACTATAAACTCATAAGCTATATTTTAGCAGTCACATCTCACTGGTCAAATTAGTCTTTTCAGTAACTAATACACAATAATACTGTGATCAATACAGCAAAGCATATCTTTACTTCTTCCTCTTACACTCTGTGAAATTTTGTGAAAATTAAATGTATTTCTCTCTCTCTCTCTCTCTATTGTTGATAGCATATTGTTACAATGTCGGAAAGGCAACTGCAGATCAGTGGACGAAGTATTTGCCTTTCATTGACTTGTTTTTGTGATAGCAAATGATGTTAAACTAGGCTTTTCACTTTGAAAATGAAAACAAAGTTAAATCTGAAAATATCATATTTCGCCGACTTTTATCTTTTATACAAGCTGCAGAATATTATTTTTTAACTGTTTCAAGATTCTTGGACTTCAGTTGAAAAATTAATGAAGATAATCATGGCACCAAAACTATACATCGTTGGGATTTAATGCACTGCGTAAGTTATATGATTTCGCTATTTTAAGAAGTTATTCAGTTTAGTGCACTCTTTATGTTAAAAAATAAATAGGCAAGCAATGACAGTAAAAATTTTCTTTATACTAAAAGTTAAATCACACGTGCCATCAATTTAGGTCATATAGGAATATTTATAATTCTAACCGCATATTTTGCTCTTAAAATTGTCTCACATAGTGCATGCATTCAGGTATAAATAAAGTGACTGTATAGAATCAAGCCAATAACTACCGGTTAGGAGAGACGAATTGGAGCCGGTTAGGCAAAGTCTTGAAACTCTCATCAACATCGAGGCCGCCATCTTGTATACAAAAACAAATAATATCGGCTCAGCTGCTGTCATCTGGTGACGACCTTCAGATTAGGAACTTAGATTTTTAACAGAAATTTTTATCAAATATCTATGCAAATATCTAAATGTGCATTATTATAGATAATTTGAAAATACAATATAATTAAAGATAATATAAATATTACAGAATAAGTAAGAAGTAAATGACATAAATTTTAATATAAAGTATAGAAATGCAGCATAATTATAGTGTAAATGACCGATCGAGCATTTTAGAAGTCAGTGACAATATCGTGCACTATAGAGCCAAATCATGCCGATAGGCAAAGTAAAAAATGCCATTAATATAGCTACATTTTAGGATTTTTATGATGGCCTCAATATAGGCCTACTGTACTTCTTAAAGTTATCTTCATATAATATAATGACGACATATACAGGTCTATATAGCAAGTTCAAATTTGTCTATAAAACTGGAAGAGCATAAGAGGTATGTGAAAGTGGACTCGTCAACGTAATTTTACAACTCAATAACAATTACATATATATATTATGAGATTTCTTTATTAGAATAAAAAATTAGAAATGATCTGGCACAATTTAACGAAAGCCCATAATTATATTTTGGTTGATCTAGAGCTAAGGGCACATTTTCTTATTAACAGTTTGATATCATGCTTCAACGAAGAAAGTTCTACATTGGTGAAAATTAAACCCATCCTTTCACAAAAGAATATAGGCCTCCCCTATTTCCTTCCTACAGCTTGCATAAGCCCTATAATTGAAAGCGTAGCCCGCAGTGAAATAAATATTCAATCATTCACAAAAGTGCCGCTCCATTTTCACTGCTGATCAATTGATTCATGGAAGAGATGGAAAGGCAAGCAGGCTAACAAGGATGCCGACGTCAGACCGACATTCGATATCTTTCTATCAATGACTCATTCATAAACACACCCACTGTAGCAGGGTATGGGCCTACATCTCAAACCTTCATTTGCATTCTGTCTGCCCTGTTTTTATTCTTCTGCTGCAGTTCTTTTGCTTGTTTCAGCTAGTCAGTCGATCAATATTGAGCAAATATAAAAATTATAGACAAACAAATAAATCATCCATAGTCCAGTCTGTTCATAATATACTACTGTATATTGTTGAACCGGTTTTAAAATTAAATCCTAAAAAGTTTTATCCTAAAATGCGCTTCGTTTGCATAACTCCTAAGTCGCTCCTATATCCGTGATTTATGGAATTAGGAATTGCTATCAACTTTGAATAAGATTCGTAAGGTTACGTTGGTCAAAATAAGTGTAATACTTACTTGAACCACTACACCATAGATTTGATTTCCTATCTAAAGCAACACCTTATGCCAGATACCGGACCATATATCTCTGTACTTACTGACCTTTGGTGGGTTTACAGGTTGAGAAACTTCGGCTGTTGACCTAGGTTTTCTTAAGTATCTAATACTTTTTACTAAACGTGTGCATGATAGGCCTACTTTCGACTTTCTAACGCTTGTTATGTGCATATTACTCGATGAGATCATTGACGACAGAAGCACTCTAACAGTTGTTTGTTGCTTTTATTATATACTGAATCGCGTTTCTTTCGATTTACTTTAATTTAAAGAAATAATAATAATATTCAAAATCAATTAACTCATATTTGTAAAATTTATTCCCGATCAGAAAGACTTAACTCTATTGATAATCATCACAGCTGATGCAGGCTCAGCTGGGGTTCGAACCCCCGACTAGCACGCTGATAACTGGAGAGCTGCTGTATTGACGCTGATAGCAGTCTCGCTTTATATCTATTATTGTACCAAGCGGTGTTACTTTCACGATTAGTTCCATCTACGTCACGAGTTCCACCCCACCTTAACTCCCCCACCCCACTTCTCACAACCCTGCACCAAGCTTTCAAGTCTAACCTCTCGTGTGATGATGGCTAAAGCTTTTCCGATCTTGATGGACGTTAAGATCCGACTTATAATCCAACACGATCGCCGGGAAGCGCAGATCTATCTACAGTCTACAGTGGAGGGACATTCATGTAATATAAGATATTCTGCAGATCAATAGACGCCTGCACTGTATGTGCACTCATTCAATTAATTTCTTAACTTAAAAATGCAAGATTTGACCAAATACGAAATTTTTATTCAATCAGATGTTTTACGAATTATTGGCTCGTTTTGACATATAAGTTGTGAATTATTCAGACATATTTTTGTCTGTGACCTACTATTGTTTATTTCATAGAGTTAGACAAAAGGAGCATGATTATGGTTTAGCCTATATATATATATATATATATATATATATATATATATATATATATATATATATATATATATATATATATGACTCACTACCGTCTATTATATATATATATATATATATATATATATATATAATGTTAGTAGCATCACACGTATTTGTTGCGTTTCAAACGTTCAAACTAAATTTTGTTATTTTGAGCAAGGTGCAACTGTACAGTAGAAACTTATTTAGGTCAAATATCTGAATCTTCTGATGTATTATTGCCTATGTATTGCCTTTTAATGACTCACTACCGTCTATTAGATTTTTTCAGCCAATCTTTTCTCCAGTTCTTGTGTAAACTTTACACCGTGCTCTGATACGTACACCTAATCCACGCATCGCCTAACTGCTGCAGCCTGCAATGACAGGATCAACGGGGGTTGTTTCTGCGGTCCACCTCCTAGTGGCGTATTGGGAGAGAGAAGTTTAGGGGTTAAGTGTGCTGCATATTTTAGTAACCCCTTTTCTGAAAAATCTTATCACTGCTGCATCGTATTTTGCGCCTATCGATATTGTACCATTAATTTCCGAGACACCATTTTTGTGCAGACATTTGCACAGGGGCGGATCCAGGAATTTTTTAAGGGGGGGGGCCGAAATTTTTTTGAGAGTGTACATTTTTTGCTTAAGCCTTCTTCGGGACATGTTACACAACCAGACAAAATTTTGTGGGAGGGGGGCTTAAAATTTGTTCACTACTACGTTCGGCTCATAGAGTGAGTGTATCCCCGTACCTTACCCCTTCTCCCCGCTCATACCCGTACTAAAGTCAGGGGAAAACCTAAAGTCTTACATTTGTTCTGGAAAAAGTAGGTTAATTTTTTCATCTATGAAGAAACTTTGCGGATCTCTACGAATTGCAGAAGTGACCTAATTTAGGCGGTGGGGGGGGGTGGGCTTAAGCCCCTCCCAGCCAGGGCTGTTTACACAACTGCTACGGGACAGAGTTCACATTTTTTACTTACACCCTTTTTTCCTCCAATTTGGTTATAATATTGGCTCAAGTGAAAATTGAGAGCTAGTGAAACGGTCAACATTTTTAAGGCCCCTTCCATTATACAGGGCTCCTAGTGTATCCTAGAAAAAAATCGAGTTTTTGGAACTGCGTTCCCTGTCTTACCCTCCCCCGGGCCCATCTAACCACTGCCATTACTTACTTGTTCGTACATCGAAATTGACATAGGAACAATGAATATATACCCTGTATTACCCTCCCCCGGGCCCCCCACCAATAACCACTGTCATTACTAACATATTTAAACATCGAAATTGCCATAGGAACAATGAAAATATAGTTTACATTTTCTTTGGCGGACCTAAGGGGGGCCCGGGCCCCCTGGGCCCCCCTGGATCCGCCCCTGCATTTGCAGGCCTATTACTATTTCTTTAACTAATGAACATTTTTACTCACGTTTTTTAATAAAATAAACAAAACCTTTAATAAAATAGATATTTTGTTCAACAACTAATTCGCCCGTGACTAATTGACTAATAGACCTTTAATTTGTTTACCTTTAATTTAATATAATTATATGACCTTTAATTTTTAGGGCTAATATCGCAGCTGAAATTTGACTAAATAAAATATCTAACCATTTAACTAATATAATAAGTTAACCATTTTTACTAATATTTATTTATAATTTTAAAATGTTATATTATAGAATCTCTAACAAGGGACGGGGGTCAGATTTACTCTTCCCCATTGGCTTCGGGAATAAAGCAGCCGAGGAAAAAAGTTTTTTCTCTTTCCTGCAGTTATGATTATATTGTACATTTGTGAGCCAGTTGATGTCTTGATCCGATTGCGTTCTCATATAACCGGTTTCTGGAACAACACTTTGCATGCAGCTGACTTCACTGTTCTGCATCCATGCATGCACCGCGTGTAACAGCGTGTCGTATAACTACAGGACGATTACTATTATTACTGGACTATTATTGCATTATTATTGCATTACATTATTATATTATTATTATATACTATTATTATTACAGGACTATTATTATTACAGGACAGGATTATTACAGGACTATAAGCCTATCACTAAAGCCGTCCAACCTTATATCTAATGACGATATGTAGGCCTACATGTATAGCACCGATCTATCACGATATAGTCTACTCGTATTGTACTAAACATATTAGTTATCCACCAACAATTAGTATGGTCTAACTAGGCGGAAAACAGTGATAATCGCGAGATAAAGCCAAATAGTGCATTTATAGCAAAAATTAGTTTCGACGAAATAATACTATTTCTATAGCACTGATTTAGAAATTAAATCGAATCGAAATAGAAAATTTCTTACGTTAATGGAGTTTGTTGATTAGATCATCGAGAATCAATTGTATTTCGGAGGTACCTAAAACAAATACTAAAGAAGAGCAATACGTATAGAATAAAGAATTACTTTCTTTGGCAACACGTTACTAACCAACTGGTTTATGAATCTTTTGTTGCTTATTAGTAACACATCATACGCCGGCATTTATGTTAATCATAGATAAGTCATAAAGACCTGTAAAGAAGCTTACGCGACTGCGCGTATAATTTAAATGTTTTGCACGCAAATATCGCTATCATTTCTCTCAATCTCTCCCTCTCTCTCTCTCTCCCTCTCTCTCTCTCTCCCTCTCTCTCTCTCTCTCTCTCTCTCTCTTTCTTTCTCTCTTTCTAGTATATCCTACTTGAAGCGATATCTTGCCACATGGTAGGTCAAATGTACATATTCTTATTTGAATACTATAATAGTATAAAAACTAAGTACTAGCGTAGGCCTACTTAGTATTTATACTAATGATCACTATGTCTATGAGAGCATTACTCCCGTCACAATGTAAATGCATTCATTATCGTAGGGAATGCTTTACCATATCGTACGAAATTGAAAACGTAAAATTCACATATTCAAACTTTATCTAAAACATGAATTTAAAGATGATTTTCCATTTCCTACTTCATGCAATGCATTCACGAACAGGTTTTTATTTCAAAATTTATATGTATAAATATAAAAAATATAGCATATATACCTTTACGCGTTGAGAATTCAATTTTAAGAAGTCTAGTTTTCTGTGACAATAATATCAGTTCCAATAAGTCAATTTTAGAATATGACCATCATACAGGACTAGAAATAAATAGAAACAAGTTTTTTTGCCGTCAATTAAACAATATAACAGAAACAAGTTACAAAGATAAGTGATTCACAATCATTTCATAACATGGGATCAGAGGGTAAGACAACCAAACTGGTTCAAGAGCTTCACGACGAGTTCCTGGTCTGCAAGATCTGCATGGAACCATACAAGAACCCCAAGTGTCTCAACTGCATGCATTCGTTCTGCGCCAGGTGTATAGAGAAACAGATCATGGCTGAGGCTACCTACAAGAAGTACTGCGAGTACAGAGAGTTCACCTGTCCTCTATGTCGAAGAAGAACCCAGCTGCCTCTGGGCGGAGTCAGGAGGCTGGCTGACAACTTCCTTGTGTCCAATCTATCGGAGATCGTGGCCAGACAGAGGCCAGGGACGACCTCTTTGTGTGACCTCTGCAAGTTACTGTCGGGAAGAGAAAGGGACGCCGAATCGAAGTGTTTAGATTGCAACAAGCAGCTCTGTGTGTCGTGCACTAATCAGCATAGACAAACAAGAGTTACTAGTGGCCATTGCATCATCGATGTGGACGTTCAGAAAGTATGTTGTCTACATAATTTAATGTCTATTAATTTTGAACAGATTTACTATCTTCTATTTTATTATAATTCTGCACATATTACACTTTATACAAATTTTAAATCTAACGATGGGACGCTGTAGCTTAACTTCTACTTCTAATAATTCTGATTAATTGGTTACAATGGTCTGTATGTACGTGCAATTGCAGCATGATGACGTAAAATGTACATTGTAGGTGTTCATGAGTTGAGTAGAAAGGGAGGTTGAGGCGTAGGCTAATACATGTAGGCCTAAATAGCTCGTAATGATCAACTGAATCTAAATATAAATTAATTAAAACATTCACATTAAATTAGATTAGACTAATTTTAACTTTAATTGATTTGAATAAATAAGATGTAATTAAATTCGACATAATTATATTTTATTTAATTTAACTTTAAATAATTTTATCTATTTTAATTGAATTTAATTACAAAACTATATTACATTGGCTAATCATTATTCAATTAGGCCTATATAGTATATCACATCAGTAAATGAGATAATTCTGTAAATGAGCTGAGTAAAAGATAATCTTGAGTAATTTATGTCTAGGACATCGAGTGCAAGGAGCACAAGGAGGAGGTGGTGAAGTTCTACTGTGAGCCATGTCAGCAGTGTATCTGTATTCTCTGCACATTCAACGACCACAGGGACCACGACATCAGTCAGTTTGGAGAGGCCGTGGACAAGTACCGCTCTGAGCTGCATGACTTGCTCGAGACCTGCAATGCCAAGGTCGACCTGTACGACTCGACCAGCCATCTGGTGGCAGGAGCCGAGGAGAGGTACAGAACCACGGAGCAGCTTATCCACGACACCGCCATGAGCTTCATCCAGGTGTGAACTACGAGGATTGCAGCGTTTCTACTATCTTATTTGATTTGTTATTCTAATTGCATATGAATGTCTTAATAGCGTAGCGGTAACGTCATGAAGTTTTCAGTGACAGATCCTAAGGGGAATTGAACTCTCGTGAGTTTGAATCTCAGCAGCACTGATCTGGGTGTAAAATCTCAGACATTCACAGGATTGGTTATAAGGATAATGGTCTAAATTGCCTAACGGTTTAAACATGTGATATTTATAGTGATAGATATCGACATAGTTGACCAGTTCACTATAATGCGTGTTTATTATTATTGTTTATTATTTATTTATTTTTATAGCAAACATTAAAATAAATATCAAGCAGAGCAAATAGAAATGAGTAATAAAGTATAGATTGAGTTCCGGATATAGATTTTTGTTGTGACTATTTCACTAAGAATTACTTATTTGATTTATAAAATTATTCTCTACTCCTACTTCTGTATTCAGTCGTACTAATTAGAAACCTATCATGAAGTATCCTTATAGCTCTACATTTGTTCCGGAACGTTCTAGATCATATATGAAGTTGACAATTTATTTGTGCATTTCTCCTGCAATAATCTTCTACATTTGATATTAAGGTAGGCATCATCATCATCTTCCCTTAAATCCCAGTTTAACTATGATCGGGATTCTAAGAGACCTCCAATCCTATTTATTCCACGCCATATCATCAGTCAGTCCCCTACTTTTCATATCCCTCTTAATCAACGCCATCAATGTCAGTTGTAGTCTACCTCTCTCTAACTTAACTTTTACCTCATCTCACTAAAACTCTCATCACTACATCCTCCTCTGCATGCTTTTCCCACTATATATTACCTTAAAATTTCAATCACAGCTGAGCTTACCTATCCCTATAGTCCCCTCAACACTCAAAATATAAATGCAATAAGAAAAGGCATTAAATGTAAAATTCACATTAATTGTTTGATATGACTGCCCGAGTGCCCGTTGTTCTAACATTACGTCAAGGTACATTGTGCTTAACTTTAAGACAATTTAATTGTACTACATGTAGGTGTCCCTTTTCAAAAGATGCTGTACATGCTAAAGTTAAATTGTATTGATTTGGTAGTCATTATATTGCCATAATGAATGGGTACTTACTTGATTGATTGAATAATATAATTAATTGATTGATTGATTGATGAATTCACGTGGTTTATTTAGGAGGTTAGAGTGAGAGAACGACAGCTGGTCGACGAGCTGAAAAACGTCTACGGACCTGAGATGATCTCTTTCATAGAAAACCGGAAGGAGATTGGATTCCAGGTGGATAGTTTGAGGACGACCTGCAAGCTGACCGAGCAGATCCTACTTGGTAAAACCGTCGAGCTTCTTCTCCTCAAGCAGGAGATCAAGGACAAGCTGATGACCTTGGGCGCCATAGAGTTTAAGGGCGTTCCGCGCTCAGTCGATAAGGTCATTCAGTTCAGACCCGGTGCTCTCGACATGGGATGTATCTTTGATCCTGAACGACCGCTAATGTCATCCCTACAATCCGGTGGTTCTGTGAACAAGAAAATTCAGCAGCAAATGATGACTAATAATCACGTGATGAATAATCATGAACAACAGGAAAACAAACAGTCGAGTCAGACACGGAAACAGACGATAAATAATTTCACTCAGACGGACGTCGTTAGGATGGAAAGGGCTGTGCAGACTGATTCCCCTGAACCCACTCCACCTTCCACCCCGAGACTTCGTCAGGCATTCTACCGCAGACCTCCTGAGCCTTCGACTTTTTCCAAACCTGCCAGATTTGGCTAGCCAATGAAGTTACTGTAGTTGTCGAACAAAAAAACACTAGGATACAGTATAGACTATATCAACTCTATATATACTATATAGAGTACTATGATATAGTCATAAGAGAAATGTTATTACATTAGTCATAATTGTGGTTAGTCGATTGTATTGGAAGAGATATAGGTCTAATGCTAGTTAATAGAATCTATATTGTTTAAAGTTTAAATGTAGTCTTATTCATCAATAAAGCATGAATAGAAGTAGAAAAATACTGTAGGCCTAACTATATATGCCTGCTGGAATTGCTATAAAATTAGTTATAGCTTTGTAAATTTCTTTACTAAATTATTATGAACCATTAAAAGCTTTGTAAAGTTATTATTAACGTCAGTTTCCTCAATCGAAAGCAATGTCAGTTACGAGCGAGCCAGGATTTGAAGTTTGAACCCCGCAGATCCGCGGTCGAATATCTTACCGACATCGCCGCTGTCTCCAGCCAAATTACGAATCAAACTATTTCTGATGACCAAACTGTACACTAGATAAAAGAAAAAAGCTGGTATAGCTAATGTGAACGTCAGTTTCCTCACTTGTAAGCTATGTCAGTGACTGGAGAGCTCAGGATTTGAATCCCGCACATACTGATCCGCGGTCGAATGTCTTACCGACATCGCCACTAGCTCTAGCCAAATGCTAACGCGACTATAATCTGAGTTTTCGTAAAGAGAACATGTTCTGAATTTTGATGTTAAGTGCATAACTCGACCTGTAGCAGTTAACTAAGTCGTTCGAATGTGGATATGCTAGGTGCAGAGTTCAATTGTTTCTCTCGTCCCGTCATTGACTTGCTTGCGTGACAAGAAACTAACGTTAACTGTGCGCTAGCTTGTAACTGTTGTAATTGTGGTGCAAGCGGCTACGGGATCAGTTCCTGATAGGGCCGATCAGAGAGTGAAACCCCGCACATTCACAGGGCTGGTAATATGAACTATAAACTGCCTAATGCAGGTTAAATAAGTGAAATTAATTGACTGAGATTGATACGATAAACACATAGATACGTTCAACACGCTAGTCAAGAAAGACTCATTTAAGTCTTGTATGACACTATAGACTAGATTTATTATACATAGACTCTGACCAAAACACAGTATTATATTTTCAGGCAGATTTCAAGTTTAAGCTGAGGCCGTGGATTGTTGGCGTTCGACTGCGAATCGGTATTGGTGCATCGTTGTGTTCATAAAAATAATAACACGTACACATCATAGTGAAACGATCAACTACGTTGATATCTATTACTTTTAATACCACATTTAAAATCAGTTTGGCAATTTATTTCATTTTTCAAGTAACCAGTCTTGTGAATGTTCGAGATTTTACTATCTGATCAGCTCGGCTGGGAATTGAACCCACAAGAGTTCAATTCACCTCAGGAACTGTCATTTAAAACTTCACGATGTTATCAACTCTTATAACCACTACGATGTTGAGGCATTTATTAGTTCAGTGTTCTCACCGTCATCGACATGCTTCATATCGAGCAGGACACCGACGCCAAACTTTCCTTTTAATTTTTTGGTTTAGTTTATCATCTGCCACACTGCGCTATGGTAAGTATAGGTCAGTACTGGCCTCGCTTAATCTATATCTATATAGCTTGCAACTATGCTTTCAAGTTTCAACTGATCTTTCTGCCGATTATATGGAACCAGTAAACACAATTTAGATGCATCATAATATCATAAATGAAAGCTGCCGAATAACATGCGACAAGTTGACAACAACAACAACAAAATTAGAGTGCTACTGTCGTCAATGACAACATTGAGCACTGTGGTACCAAATCAAATCCGATGAGCAGAGTGTGGGGTCCAGAATGGTGCGATCCAAAATCCGGGAGGTCGGTCCGAGGAAGGGTACTAGTGGAATAGAGGTTTGCGTGTTGGTCTCAGTTCATGTGCAAAGGTTGGATATGAGTGGTCAAAAAGAAAAGCCTTCAACCGTCTATGAAACTGTTCATATGAAAGGAAAGGATGGTCAGCAGAAGATGAGGGGGTGCGTAAAGTGGAAGGAAGAGAATTCCAGATCTGAGGATCAGTGTGCTGAAAGGAGCGCTTGGAGAGCTTACTGCGAGAAGGGATGCTAGGTCGCTCTAAAGTGATTAGCTTAGAGGACTGCATGGAGGAAGGCTGTCTCACTTGTATTAAGTGGGACATGTAAGCTTTGCCCGGGGTAGTAATGGAGTTGTATGTCAGAGAAGCTGCCTTGTAAACAATGCGTTCTCTGACTTTAAGCTAGTGCAGAGACTTCAAGAGAGGAGTCACATGGGAGTGCTTGGAGCGGCGGAAGACTGCACGTGCAAGGGAATTCTGGATGAACTGCAATCTGTCGATCTCACAGCTTGGGAGATTCAGAAACAAGGAGTTACAGTAGTCCAGTTTGGATTGCACGAGAGCCGCACCGATGCTAGAAGCGGTCTCAAGGGTAAGATATGGTCGTATTCGACGCAGATCTCTGATGTGGAAGGAGCAAGCCTGTGAAGTTTTGGTGATGTGATCGTGGAATGTGAGATGCTGGTCGAGGATGACATCGAGGCTCTTGACAGAAGAAACAGGTGTGATGGCCAGGTCAGAGGTGAGAGAGAGGGAAGCCTCATTCAGTTTTGACAGTTGTTGAGGTGTCCTAAATAGCACAAACTCAGTCTTGGATGGAGTGAGCGCTAAGAAATTGGCAGCTATCCATGAAGAAATCGACTGGAAGGATTGCTGTAGGCATGCTTTAGCATCAGAATAGGAGTGGGGGTGAAGCATGTGTATAGCTGAGTGTAGTCAGCAAAAACTTGGTGGTCAAGTGAATGAGAGGAAATCAATGAGCTTAAAGGTGTAGTGTAGAGGTTGAACAGGAATGGACCAAGAACGGAGCCCTGAGGCACACCGTACTTGAGGTTAGAAGGTGGAGATGCGTACTCTTGCACTTTTACGCTGAGAGTACGATCGGTAAGATATGAGGTAAACCATGCAAGAGCATTGCCATGGATACCAAATCAAGAGGAAAGACGCTGCAGGAGGACTTGGTGATCTATGGTGTCAAAGGCCGCAGATAGATCGAGCATGCAAAACCCAGTGACACGCTGAGTGCTCATGGCGTTGGTGATGGTATTGCAGATTGAGAGAAGAACAGTTTCAGTAGAGCGGTTTTTAGTGTATGCCGATTGGTGTTCATTAAATAGTTCATTGGATTCGAGATGAGTTAAGAGTCTAAGAAAGACTAATCTCTCAGTGACCCATGTGATACATACAAATCCTGACAAACGAACAGTAGTGGCATACTTGATTGCACTGAATATATATTTTATCAGTTTTGACGTCCTTTGAAACTGCATGTCTGTGTTTCTTTTGCTTGTCGATCATCCGTCTGGTGTTTGAGGTTGAAGATTTTTAGACGGGTTTATATTAGTCAGTTAAAGGGCGCAAGTTGCTGTATCCAAGTTAAGTTCTTTTTTTAAGCGAACAATAACGGCTAATCAGCGCGAAAAATCCTCTCTTTAAAATTTATGCTTCTGAATTATGATATTAGAAAAATTATCACGCATAACGTGCTTATTTTCAAATGTTAAAATTTAAATACCAGTAGGCCTACATTATTAGTTAGTGATCGAGCTATACTATAAGGATATCATTTTATGCCTGACATTTAGGGCCTAAATCTTCCACTGCATCTGCAAATTTTATATTTAAAATTTTCAATTCATAATTTTCAGAGAAAAAAGTATTGTATTATTATTATATTAATACGGTGGCTCGCAACTGCCATCTAATTTCTTAACTTTTTTTTAAAAAAACAAATTTCTTGTTACTCTAAATAGCCACTTTGTTACTATGAATAGACATGTGCGCTATATATAGTAACCAAAATTTCTTAACTTTTTTATTAAAGAAAAACAAATTTCTAGTTACTATAAATAGCCACTTTGTTACTATAAATAGACATGTGTGCTATTTATAGTACGCAAAATTTCTGAACTTTTTTATTTAAAAAACAAAGCAAATTTCTTTGTTACTATAAATAGCCACTTTGTTACTATAAATAGCGCACTAGCAGTATCAATATCACACATAGTCGATGACAACATCCAACACTAGATCTTGAATCAAAGGCTAGCTCTGTGAAAAAAAATAAAGTTTATTGTCCATGACAACATCGAGCACTCGATGTTAAACTAAAGCCAAACCGATGTGCACAAAATTAGGTCAAAAACGGTGCAAATCCAAAATTCAGATAATTAGTACTAATTAGTCATACTTTTAGTCAATTCGTTAATGACAACATCGAGGACTAGATCTCGAGCCAAAGCCAAATCGATAAGCACAAAATTAGGTAAAAAACGGTGCAAATCCAAAATTCAGATAATTATAATTTCATATTAAGTCCATTCATTAACGACAACATCGAGCACTAGATCTTGAGCCAAAGCCAAATCGATGTGCACAAAATTAGGCCAAAAACGGTGCAAATCCAAAATTCCGTTAATTTGTCGTACTAAGTCAATTCCTTTAAGACAACATCGAGCACTCGATGTTAAACCAAAGCCAAACCGATGAGCACAAAATTAGGTCAAAAACGGTGCAAATCCAAAATTCAGTTAATTAGTCATATTAAGTGAATTCGTCAATGACAACATCTAGCACTCGATCTCGAGCAAAAGCCAAACCGATGAGCACAAAATGAGGTTGAAAACGGTGCAAATCAAAATTCCAGGTTGGTTGGCCTGTACTTTGATTTAGGGCTCTCGTACTCGGAGATATTGGCTGTTCTGACTCAAACTCATAGTGTTAATATATCATTGTTATTAGTGTTGTTTTATATTAATAATTATCGTCGCTCAGTTTGTTCGCCAATAGAAGAATTGTTTAGATTTTTAAACAATCTTTAGAGGCAGTCAGGTTCTATACACGGCTACCGATGGATGCGTGCACACTGATAAGCTGCTTGCAGGAAGGATTGGTTGTTTCCAGAGAAGATGTTCGGCTAATCCTTACTACCTTGGATTCCACTGGAATGGCTCTGAGAACTGCAAAACGGCTACTTCGCAGAGCCTATTATGCTACAGGGCCAATAATATCTGGCATGTTGACGGCTATGACAAACTGAAATCATATGGGCTATGCGTCAGTGGTTGTATTGATGGATTTTCAAGGAAAATGATCTGGTTAGAAGTTCGCAAATCCAATAATGATCCTAAAGTTATAGCGGGGTACTACTTATACAGAGTAGGCCTATTCGTGCTAACAAGGGTGCTCCTCTGAAAGTTAGAGCCGATAGAGGCACAGACTATAATTAACAGAATTTTGGATTTGCACCGTTTTTGACCTAATTTTGTGCTCATCGGTTTGGCTTTGGATCGAGATCGGGTGCTCGATGTTGTCATTGACGAATTCATCTAATATGAGTAATTACCTGAATTTTGGATTTGCACCATCTTTGACCTAATTTTGTGCTCATCGGTTTGGCTTTGGTTTAACATCGAGTGCTCGATGTTGTCATAAAGGAACTGACTGAGTATGACTAATTAACGGAATTTTGGATTTGCACCGTGTTCAACATAATTTTGTGCTTATCGGTTTGGCTTAGGCTCGAGATCTAGTGCTCGATGTTGTCATCGACTATGTGTGATATAGATACTGCTAGTGTGTTATTTATAGTAACAAAGTGGCTATTTATAGTAACAAGAAATTTGTTTTGTTTTTTAATTTAAAAAAAGTTAAGAAATTTTGGTTACTATAAATAGCACACATGTCTATTTATAGTAACAAAGTGGCTATTTATAGTAACAAGAAATTTGTTTTGTTTTTTTTAATAAAAAAAGTTAAGAAATTAGATGGCAGTTGCGGGCCACTGTATATTTACCATGATTAGAACTAGCATTTCTACGCTATGTTCGTGTCTTTATTTTCATCAGTAAGTAAAAAACCTGCTAGCCAATGAGATGCAAGAAGGAAGTCAAGATGGCGGCTTCCATCAAAACTAATCCTAATGTTGAGATCGTTAGAGAGCAGGTTCTCCTTATTTATTGATTAATGCTATCAAATTCTACGGCCAACTGCATTATGATATGTTTAAGCATCAGCATTTAGAAAATTTGAAGCGATTTTGTAATTGTTTTAGCTGAAATCGACTAGATTTATCAAACCATAAATACATTTAGTCACAGGATTGGACACACCTGCTAATTTGATATAATTTTAAAGGAACTTATAACTGCTTGTGCTGTGTTATGTCGACGGATATTAGTGATAGGGGATTTCGCCGCCCTCACTATGCAACAATTGTGTAGAAATAAGCAAGTGCTGTAAAATTTGAGATATCTAAATATAATATTTTAATGCCTCTGTTATCGGAGCTGCAGTATAAATACCACGTAACTCTTACTTCAAACTGAAGAAGTCGGCGAGTAGCAATCTCATAAGTCGTTCTGTATTTTACTTAATGACTATGCTATGGTTTGGTTAGGGCTCTGTTACTGGTTGGTCCAAATGAATGAAAAGTTATGACTAATAATGACCAAAAGTATTTGGATTGGTTTCTTGGAGTTTCCTTTTAAAATTGTTGAATTAAATTAAGATCATAATTAGGCTACAGCCTGAACATAGGACCAGACATTTAACAGAGAGAGGAAGAGAGATAGAGTAACTTTATAAATAAAGTTATTGACAGAGTTATTTCTCAAGAATTGTTTAAGTATTAACTATATTAAGCTAATGAATTTCATATTAATTATATACATGAATCATACCTATGTAAATACAAATGTAAGACTAATATGAAGAATTTCTGTGGATTAAAAAATAAATTGTAAAATATGTTGTAGGTCTTTGAGGTTGGACCGCGGTATTCAAATTTGGCTTATATTGGAGAGGGCGCATATGGCATGGTCGTGTGAGTATATTTCAAAACTTCTAATAATATAACTGTCAGTTTCTTTCTAGCTTAGTAATGGTTCAGTTAACCTAAGATTTGGACAATACAATCAATTCATCATTATACGTATATGTTACATGTATTCACATATATGCATACATTACATGTATATATTGCTCAAGTAGGTTTGGAAAAATTGAACCTACTGACAAATGCACATGTTCGTAGAGGCGACTGACGCAGATATGAAAGTGAAGAGACTTGTGTAGCCACGTGGTGATGACTTTTATGTTTTAGACCAATTGGTCACTCGTACTCCAGATTTGCAGAGTTCTAATCACTACACCTAATGGTCACATAATTGTTTGTAATACTGATCTCTTGGTTACTGAAGTAATTAGCCTGTAATTGTTTGCAAGAGTAGATGATTGTAACACTGATGTATAGGTTACTGAAGTAATTAGCTTGTAATTGTTTGCTAGAGTAGATGATTGTAACACTGATGCATAGGTTACTGAAGTAATTAGCTTGTAATTGTTTGCTAGAGTAGGTGATTGTAACACTGATGTATAGGTTACTGTAATGACTAGTATGTATCTGTCTGTATTGTGCAGTTCTGCCACTGACAATGTTGCGAAGACCAGAGTTGCCATCAAGAAGATCTCGCCATTTGAGCATCAGACTTACTGTCAGCGTACGCTCAGAGAAATCAAAATTTTAACACGCTTCAAACATGAAAATGTATGACAGCTTTCTAATGTTGTTTTCCAATATATGACTGTACCCATTGAATTGCCAAATGTGTAGCAAGCTTGCCTTATAAGCAAGAAGCCATCTGTTTGAATTCCAGCCAGACTGTCTCTGGCAGTATTCCATGTGATGCGGAAACAGTAGTTAAAATTTAGCTGTGTCCCTTTATGTTTATTGATTTTCAAAGTTTGTATGACTGCTTTCTAATGATGATAACACTGGGTAAGAAATGACAGATTACACTGATTATTTAATTGTTTTTTACATTTATTTCTTAAAAATTTCTCATATTTCATGCATTAAAATAAATTCGATTAAGGGCTTCACTGTTTGTTATTTAATAAATAACTTGATTATTTGAAATATTTATATGCTGTTGTAACAGATAATCAATATTCAAGATATAATCAGATCGGAATCCATGGAGGAGTTTAAAGATGTGTATCCTTTGTGATGCTTTGTTCGTTGAGATTTCTAAGTACTGTTTATCTAGACTCTTATAAGATTGCTCAATACTCTTATGAGATTTCTCATGAGATCTCTCTGTGCTGTTATGAGATTACTCTATACTGCTATGAGATCTCTCTGTGCTGTTATGAGATTACTCTATACTGCTATGAGATCTCTCTGTGCTGTTATGAGATTACTCTATACTGCTATGAGATTTCTCAGTGCTGTTATGAGATTGCTCAATACTGTTATGAGATTTTTCAGTGCTGTTATGAGATTGCTCAATACTGTTATGAGATTTCTCAGTGCTGTTATGAGATTGCTCAATACTGTTATGAGATTTTTCAGTGCTGTTATGAGATTGCTCAATACTGTTATGAGATTTTTCAGTGCTGTTATGAGATTGCTCAATACTGTTATGAGATTTCTCGAGCAAACTTGCTGCCACTGTTTCTTACCTTATTTCTTATTCTTAACTACTTTATTTACTTTTGCATTGATAAACCTGGCTTCAAATCTTGAGATAGGCAGATTAGTCTTAGAGTTTTATGATGATCAACTGAATTCACACTTGCGTCACAGCTGTAGTTTAGATCTTAACTAAAAGTGAGATAAAAATACTATTTCAGTTTGAATGCACTGAAATTGGCAAAGTTTAACAAAAAGGATTAAATTAAATATTTTCTACACTAGCCACAAATTTGATAGTATCTTAAAATTTGAATAATATTATTAAGTTGTATAATTAATTTTAAGTAAAAGAGCCATGATATAAGTAAAATAATTTATCGCATTATTGATCGCATTATTGATCGCATTATTGATCGCATTATTGATCGCATTTTTTCTGAAAATGATGACTACCTTCACAAATATTCAAAATATCTGTTTGCTTCCAAAATAATTAATATGTTAAGTTTTGAATTTTTTACTTAACAAATTTCCAATTTATTTGCTCCTGATGGATGGAAATGGAATTCAATAACGCTGACAATTGAACGTGCAGCTACATTGTGCAGAGCTTGATGGAAACTGACATGTACAAGCTACTGAAGACGCAGAAGTTGAGTAACGATCACATCTGTTACTTTCTCTATCAGATCCTGCGAGGTCTGAAGTACATCCACTCCGCTAACGTCCTCCACCGGGACCTAAAGCCTAGTAATTTGCTCCTGAACGCTACGTGCGACCTAAAGGTCTGTGTCGGTTTTAATCTACTTGTAGTCGTTTTGAGTCTACAGCTGTTTCTTTATGGAAATTGTATAAATATTGCGTGGCCGTTTTATCGCTGTTGGTAGTTTTAACACTAGAAACCCCGAGATTTCATTATACCTAGAAACCCTAAAGCGGGTCAATTGACCCAGCATGTAGTTCGTTCGAATTATCAGTTATTTTATTAAGCCATTTTTCTAAGCATTAATAGAAATTCTTAAAGTAGGAGATGCTTAGTGTTATCTACTCTTGTTACTGTTCTTAGCTACTTTAAAGTTCTAAAATAAATATTCAAAACTTTTCTTAATAAAGAAAAAAGGCTTTAAAATTGAAAAATACACAAAGTTACTACAACTTCCTATTAGACTTCTAGAAGTCTAACCCTAACAAAAAATACTAGTTTAAATAAGATGAAAATTGAACACAAAACCAGTGGGGGAAGTATAATCCATTTGGAAAAATTTCAAGTTGTACCAGTGGAAAGAGGAATTCTTCTCATCAATGATAGTGAATCGGATGGTTCAGATACAGCTAGTGATAAATCAACTCGGATATTGAACTAGATTCTGATTTCAGTGACGAAGATTCAGAGGTTGAAAATAGTGATAATGATAACAAAGTTAGTGGCGATGATGATGCTGATGTTGAAGATTATGATAATTCTGTTGAAACTCGCAAGGCTTCTGGTAGTAATTCAGGCAATCCTGGTGATGCGGGAGTTGTTCAAGGGGACTGCAGTGATAACACCACATTTGAGCACTGCAAGGATGGTACGCCTTGGATCATTATTACAGATCAAGCAATTTGCGGCAAACTTCAGAAGTAGAATATTTCGAAATCAAAGCCTGGAGTCACGGTTTACTCACAAGTCATATCAACTCCTCTGGAAGCCTTTTGTAGAATTGTGGACGAGGGTATGATTCGCCATATCAAAATGATGTACAGCTGAATACGCTCGTTTGACAAATGCTACCTGGTATGTAACAGAAACCGAATTCAAGGCATTCCTTGGTCAATGCTGGTATATGGTCTATAGTCTCTGTGAACATCTGCGATATTTGTGACAGTGAAGGCTCCAAGTGAACATCGTAGTTCATGGAGAACTATATGTGTGTAGCCCTAGGGATCAATAATGATGATCAATTTTTTTGTGAAAAATATTGACAATAAGTAAAATAACATTACTTTGGATTAAGGTCCATGGCCACACAGGTCAATTCAATAGAAACTGGTCCTTAATAGCACGGTAGTTTGAAGAAAAGTAAATGGATTAGCAACATTGGGTCAATTGACCAATTCTAGGCTTTCTAGGTATACGCGGTTCGTGTGATGGAATGGGTGATGATTCAATTATAATTTTATATTGTTCATGTAAAATGGCTTAAATAAATAAAAGTAACCAAATTTGATGGTTGTTGGAACTACGGTGTAGATGTAGTGCTGTTCGAAAGTAGCGTTTGGGTCAATTGACCCACGTCTGGGTTTCCAGTGTTAATCTACTTGTAGTCGTTTTGAGTCTATAGTTGTTTCTTTATGGAAATTGTATAAATATTGCGTGGCCTTTTTATCGCTGTTGGTAGTTTTAATCTACTATTAGACGTTTTGAGTTTATCGTTGTTTCTTTATGGAAATTGTATAAATATTGCGCAGCCGTTTTAGTGCTGTTGGCAGTTTTTAAAATAGAAAAGATTTTATTTGTTACGCAAAATTAACATTCAGTTGAGCGAAATCAGATAGAGGGTTCAGATAGTTTCCTTGTTGCAGAGCTTTTTGATTTGACATATCTTATTAAAAATTCTTACAGAAGTTTGTAGTTGCAACTAACGTCTGGTCTTACAAATGTATAGCTATATAAGGTCATATATAGTCATTCTGTAATAAATGCGCATTCATTGTGTTTGTGGATAAAAGTACTGGGTATTATCATGGATGAATATGTGTTGCCTATTCTACAGATTTGTGACTTTGGCTTAGCAAGAGTTGCCGATCCTAATCACGATCATACAGGATTTTTGACTGAGTACGTGGCGACACGCTGGTACAGAGCCCCGGAGATCATGCTCAACTCCAAGGGCTACAGCAAGGCCATTGATGTCTGGTCTGTGGGCTGTATACTGGCGGAGCTGCTCTCCAATAGACCCATATTCCCTGGAAAACACTGTATCCTCACAGGCGATGTAATTAAAAAGCTAAAGCTAGGTCTAGCATTAGCTAGCTGTAATTAATATAGATAAGATATACCGTCTGAAATTAGGCATTCTTTCTCTGTAATTTTCATTTGATAATTTCAGTCTTTAGTTAAAATAAGCATGTGACATTTCTTAAATAGCTTTGGAGAAATGTTTATGTTTGTATGATTTTGTGTGAATATCTAGTCACTGTAGTGCTCGCTTGTTAAGACCGAGGATGAAGCCCTTAAAACATGTTTTAAGAATGTAGGAGGTTATGTAATGAATATTGCTAAACAATAAATAATATTAGTATATTAATGTAAAGCTGGTAAAGCTAATGTTAACTTCAGTTTCCTCACTCGAAAGCGATGTCAGTGACGGGTGAGCCCAGGATTTGAACCCCACTCATACTGATCCGCGGTCGAATATCTTGCCAACATCACCATCCAGCCAGTGGCGATGTCGATATATATGTTGATATTATTTTTTTATTTTTTTCTAGCTATATTTACAATATATATATAAATAGCTAGACAATAGATAAGATAATGTCGTCAATTATTTTACTCATTACTTTGTTATGATGCTGAATACAATGCTGAGTATTTAAATGTAAATACTGTGTAATTTAACTAATGTAATTAATTATATGTATGTAATTAATTATTGTATGTAATTTAACTGTACGTCACGATGGCAATCACCGGTTGTAAACCTTAATTTGCCACCGCTCTGCTAACTGCAGACCTCGATCAGTTGAATCATATTCTGGGTGTTCTGGGTTCTCCATCCATGGACGACCTCAACTGTATCATCAACGATAAGGTACATACAATAACGATGTCTTTTGTTGGTTTAGTTGTTAATTTCTAGCACAAGGTCTGGCTACCTAAATTTGAGAGAGTCGCTGTTGAGTTATACTTATGATTTCTGCAGGATGGATCATGAGGTCTTCCTTACATGAAGATATGAACTTTAATTAGTTGTTTTGTTATTGATTAGTTAACCGGGCACATTATGAGAAATTGTTTGTACAGTATACTGAAGTATTATCATTGAAAAGAGTTTGAGTGAAATTCTGGAAAGATTTACGAAACTGATTTCATAAAGCTCACAGTTGTGTTTATAAATAAGGTATAGTGTTATTAAATTATTGCAATATTCTTTAAGTAGTTATTGCACATGTACTACTGGTGCCTAAATGCCTGTCTTCATTTGTGCCTCAATTTTACTGTTCTTTAAGCCTTAGTCTGTGAATGCTGGACTGATGTTATTTGTTGTGGTGCTCTTCACTGAAGAAGCATCATCTGCATTGCTTGGTATCCATTACAGTAAAATATTAAGTTTGGCTATGTGTATAGCCACGGTAGCTGTCTTTACTTTGCTGTCTTTGCAATATAATATGGACAATAATATTAAAGATGGCATAATTAATGTTATATGTATTGCTGAACTAAAAATTTAAGCTGCAGTTTATATGAATATTATTAAAGGCAAGAGGTTATCTGCAGTCTCTGCCAATCAAAGCTAAAGTTCCATGGAATAAGCTCTATCCAAATGCTGACGCCAAAGGTACGTACCATCGCTTGTGTTACAGTAACAAATTACTATTAGTATATAATTTCCATAGTCCTCTAGAAGCTATCATTAAACTTTTCGTCAGTTTTACAATGTTATTGGTATCCAAAGGAGCTGTATTGTTTTCTGCTGATATATTTGATATTCAGTGGAGAATTTTCTATAAATCCGCACACTGTTATTTGTAGCTCTCTTCAGACTTCGCTAAAAGAAATGTTGACATTCAATTCGCACAAACGCATTGTTGTTTTATTGTATTTCTATTGTATTGTATATGTACCCCTTTGGCCTACTAGGCAAGATGCTGACATTCAACCCTCACTAGTGTATTTTGATTGTATTTATATTGTATTGTATTCATAGCTCTGGACCTGCTAGACAAGATTCTGATGTTCTACATTAACAAGTGTATTTTTATTGTATTTGTATTGTATTGTATTCATAGCTCTGGACCTTCTAACAAGACGCTATGTTCAACCCTCACAAGCATATTTTTATTGTATTGTATTGTATTCATAGCTCTGGATCTTGTATTGTATTCATAGCTCTGGATCTACCTGCTAGACAAGATGCTGACATTCTACACTCATAGTGTATTTTTGCTGATATTGTGTCCTCTTCTTGGTATTCTAATCCGTCTTCAACTGTTGCCGAATATTCAGCTCAATTTAGCTCCGTACTTTCTTCCACATTAGACAAACATGCCCCTCTCACAACCATTCATTGCCGCTCAAACCCTAGGAAACCATTCATTTCTGAAGAAATCCTTAAACAAAAATCTGAACGTTCAAAACTCGAAACTAAGGTCAGGAAGGATATGAAAAATCCACCTGAACTACAAAATCCAGACATTAAGACCAAATATCTCAAACAAAGAAAATTATTAAATAAAATGATTGGTTCTGCTAAAAGCTTGTATTATCAAAATCTAATCTCGCAGAATCAAAATTGCCTCAAGAAATTATGGGGAGCACTCGATTCTCTGCTTGATCGCACCATTCCCAAGTCACTCCCCTCTAGCTCCTCACCATCATCTCTTGCTACCTCTTTCCTCAATTTTTTCAATGACAAAATTGCCAAACTCTGTAGCACTATACCCTCCAACTCTATTGACATGGACAGCACCATTTCTGTAAATATGCCTGAGCCACCACTACTTTCTAGTTTTGAACCAGCTAAACCGGAAGAAATACGCAATTTTATTCTACGCTCAACCGACTCATCTTGCTGCCTTGATGTTATTCCTACACGATTACTGAAACCCTGTATTGATATTTTAGTTGCTCCTATTACATACTTAGTCAACCTCTCACTCTCAGAAGGTATCTTCCCAATGTCCTTCAAACAAGCAGTTGTATCTCCTTTGCTAAAAAAGCCTTCTCTACCAAAAGATGATCTTTCCAGTTACCGTCCTATTTCCAATCTTAACTTCATCTCTAAACTTCTTGAAAAGGTAATTTATACCCGTTTATGCACTCATCTTGATTCTTTCCCTTCTCTCTCTCATTATCAATCTGCTTATAGAAAACCTCATTCTACTGAAACTGCTCTTCTTCGTATACATAATGATCTTAGCTTGGCCATGAGTAGTAAACAGGTTTCTGCCTTGGTTCTTGTAGATCTCTCTGCTGCCTTCGATACAATTGACCATGGCATTCTAATAAATAGGCTTAAATCTTGTTTTGGCATTTCTGATTCTGCTTTTTCCCTTCTTACATCATATCTAGTTTCCATAAATTTTCATTTCTGTGCAGACGACACTCAACTGTATATTTCCTTTTCTAATCATGATTCCGATCAGAAACTGGCCAATCTCTCATCCATTCTGGACAAGGTTTATTCCTGGTTTTGTGCTAACCGTCTTGCTGTTAATCCCTCCAAAACTGAATACCTTTTAATTGGCACTCCTTTGCAAAGAAATAAAATTACTAATAATTCTGTTCATTTTCAGAATCTTGCTCTTTCACCTTCTCGATCCGCCAAAAACCTTGGAGTCATATTTGATGAAAACCTTGACTTTAAATCCCATATCTCTTCTGTTTGTCGCGCTTCTTTCTTTCAGATTCGTCAGATTAGGCAAATACGTCCATCCCTTACTAGAAATTCAGCTACTATCCTTGCTAATTCTATAGTTCATTCAAAGCTCGACTACTGTAATTCATTATTACTTGGTTTGCTTACTTCTTCTCTATCGTTTGCAGCACGTTCAAAATTCTCTTGCACGTGTTATTTGCAAGTTTCTTCCTCTTGACTTCAATTTCGCTCTCTTTCTTTACTTCGCAGACTTCACTGGCTCCCTGTTAATCAACGCATAAAATATAAAATAGCTCTATTAACTTTCAAAACTCTGCGATTTGGCAGCCTTCTTACTTATCTGAAATTCTTCTTCCCTATCGTCCCTCACGTTCACTTCGTTCCACCGATGCCAATCTTCTCTCTGTTCCAAATATTCTCCCATCATTGGGCAGATGTTCTTTTTCTTACGCAGCACCCACAATCTGGAACTCCTTACCTGCTAATCTTCGCTCTTGTTCTTCTCTTTCAACATTCTCTAGCAAGCTTAAGACTTACCTTTTCCCACCGTAGACATAATCAATCTACCCTGACCATTTTTGATCACCGGACTGGCTTTCGTTTAGGACCTTACTACTCCTCAGCATTTCTTTCAACATTTCTTTTGCAGATTGGTCTGGGTGAATTGATCTGTAGTGATGTGTGTTGTTGGGGACATCCCTGACATCATCCCTGGATGAGGAAATGGACGTTAAACCTTTATTATTATTATTTCGATTGTATTTGTATTGTATTCACACGTCCCTGTACAAAATTTGTAAAATACAAAATTTGTATTGTACACGTCCCTGGCATCATCCTTGTATGAGGAAACGGACGTTAAACCTTTATTATTATTATTATTATTCCTAGCTCTGGACCTGCTAGACAAGATGCTGACGTTCAACCCTCACAAGCGTATTGTGGTTGAGGATGCATTGGCTCATCCGTATCTAGAACAGTACTACGATCCATCTGATGAGGTTTGATATATGTGTAACTCTATTTTGTCAATCAAAATTTATATGGACTAGGCTGCTGCATCACAAACTGATTCACACACAAAGTGATTTGAAAACATGTTGGAGCAGTGACGTCATTTACTTCATTTGTAGCAGTGTACGTAATGGTCATTTAAATACACTACTGTTAAAAGTGAATGTTAAAATTGATATTGTTGCTCAGTTTCACTTTCGTGAATCCAGTGACTACTAATAACCTAATAGAGTAATAGATGATTTCTGTTTATAATTCATGACTGTCCAGAAGGTCCTTACAATTATTTTCTTAAAGGTAAGGAACGGACATTTTATGAAGAGTGTATATGCATTTTGTGTTTTTGCAGCCTGTAGCGACGGAGCCATTTACGTTTGAGACAGAGCTTGACGACCTGCCTAAGGAGAGACTAAAGCAGCTCATCTTTGATGAGACAAACCTGCTGAGAGATAGGCAGTTATCTGAACAGGCTGCAGCAGGCATAACTGACGAGGCAAATATGTGTATGTAGAACCTTGCTAAGCTGTTTAGTCTCTCTGCTTCTGCTCTATGTAGAGACATCGTTAGCTGGCTGATTTTTATGCTTCTGGTGTAGCTATTTATATTGCCTATTCTGTAATGTATACTATTGCTCATTGTTTGAGAAAATGTTGGCCTGTGCAAGATTGAGAGATTCTTTATAGCTGCTTTACTCTTCCCTGAAGGACATTAATATCTTCTTGTTGTAGTATTTTAGCGTATTATATAATGTTATTAATGCTATTTTGTCATATATTTCTGCAAACATTTTCTTTTTAATCACTTGCTGATGTTTTTCATCTAATCTAGCCAGTAGAAACTTAGTTCCTTTCTTGACTTGCACTTAAGCAACTAATTCAGCTGTTGGCTATTAAACAAATGCCATATATTCTCTTCGTTTTCCATTATTAGCTTTCTTTCCCATGATCTATTTTTCAGAGATTGACTTTTTTACAGAGGAGCCTCTATAGGAATAATATAAAATGATATATTCTGTGTCAACTCGTTACTTTGATTTCTGAAATTTATTGAAAATATATTTATTACAACTGTTTTAATCTGTATGCTTCATTTACTAAACTTTTCCTCATGTCTATTTCATGAGTATGCTAATCTCTTCCTGCCTACTTACTCATTTATGTATCAATATTTATGTATCACTGCTATGTATCAATATTTATTTATCAATATTTATATGTAGATATTCTCATTGTTTATTTCTGTCGTGTGTTATTCATGTCTAGTTTATATTGGACTTAATTATATTACTAATAGTTTGTTATATTTGTATTTCAGAATGGATCGATGATACAAAACTGACAAGAGTGAAGTGGTGAATTCTCGAGTATGAGATCGTATCAAGTGTCTGTTACTGCCATGGTTTCCTCTAGGCTGGAAAGCTGATTCCGTCTGTTACAGAATCGGATATTAGCAGCTGACGCAGTATATGGCAGCTTTGCCATTTTTGTTATGATGTTATGAATATATGTGTGTGTAATTTAGTGAAATTCATTAATTACTTAATTTACTGATGGATCTGACTAAATGAATCATAATGAATTTTGATAGCAGCTGATAATTAATTCTAGTTCTCTAGGATTTATCTGTTCATAATCGTAATAGCTCTAAGTATTCTGAATCTCTGTTGAGGTGAAGATGATTATATAGCATAGGTTGAGAAGCTGCAAGCTGTAAATTTAGGGGTTGATAATTAGATATAATTGGCTTTTTTCTTCTAAGAATAATTAAAAGAATACTAAATTGATCTATTCTAGAGTAATCTTTACATATATAATTGGAATCTCTTACGAGTGAGAATGTTATTTATTTAAGGAAATCTGCTTGTAACAGACTAATTGTTACTGAATGAGAAATCTCTAGTATAATTCAAATGCTGTAAATATGTTCTGCACTGCTCGTAATAGTGATTTATATTTCTAACTAACATGGTTGCTTGCATGTTGAACTAATTATAATGCTGATAATCAAACGCATCATGGCCGATCGCTACAGTGTATTTTCAACTTTTCTTCTTACGATTGTGAAATTGTGTGCTTACGTGCCATAGCATAGAGTTAGTGGTTTGTGAATTGCTTTATGCTCTTGTTTTATTTTCTCTATATGTACTTTGCTATGAAGGATGTATTAAGAATGGTCTCAGTGCTGTAGAAGACTGGAACCCGTTAATTGTGTATTTTGGTGTAGAATATTATTTAAATGTATATCTAAATTCTGCCCAAATTTTCGACTAGTGTGGGTCAGATTTCTGCTGCTACTTTATTATTCTAGATATTTCTATAATAATTGGGAACGATAAGTGACTGCTATGGTAGGAATATTCTGTGGTTGTCAGATGGACGCCACTGATACAGCCTCGATTGTATTGTGCCTCCGCTAATTGAAATACATATATTGTTTAAATATTTTAAAATACATATAATTTAGAGTATTGTGTAACTCAAATATGTATTGGAAATATAGACTCAATCTCTACTATCTTAGCAGCAAAACGATGCATATATAAAGTTTTAATTAAAAAAATTTAAATGAAGTCTTAAAAATTACTTCTTTCTGTCACTCGTCATTGTTGGCTAGTGAAGGAATAAAATTTTGTTGTACATATTTGGACTGTCTTCATATTGTGCTGAAATATTGTTTGTTTTCATTCTGTTTTGGAATTTGATTAATATTAAGAATTCAGTTATTGCATTCTGTTAATAATGAATACTTATATTTTAATATATACTTATATATTGGCCAGTTTACTTGAACTGCCTAAATATTTTAGATCGGCACATTTACTATTTTAGTTTTATTAATCAAACGTAACAGTGTATCTTGCGTTGTTGGTAGATTTTGAAGCAGCTCTTAACTTATTAACTCAGCCATTATTTATAAACTAATTAAAGTTCAGTGTTAAGGATTTAAAAGCCAATTTGTTTGTTGTAAATGTTGCATTGTGTCTTGCTATATGTCTGTTACTAGAATCGAGGTTCAATAAAGTGGATTTAGAAAGAATTGCTAGGTATCCTGGTACTCATATTATTAAGCTTTCAATACTTTGTTAATATTTGATTATTACAGATAGATATTCAGCATTTCTCAACGTAAGCAAAAGTTCTGCGAAACCGATTCTCTTTTTAGTGTGAAATCAGTTCTGTGAATCCTATTAATTTATTTATTTCTTCTTGGGCTGTTGTTTCATACTACTACTACTAAGACTGCGCTACGTCCTATTTGGACCCTGCAGTAGGTTTCAAGGTTCATTGATTCCACCTCGCTCTATCCTCAGCCAGATCACAGATGCTCTCATCTAATATGTTCAATTTCTGATTTATATCTTTGAGATCTTTATTTACTAATTTAATCCATGTTTGTTTATTTTGACAACCTCTTCGTTTTGTCTGAGATTTTTTATTCTCATTTAAAGCAAGTTTTACAGGTTCATCGTTCGGTAACCTAAGTAAATGACCTATCCACTTTAGTCTTCGTGTTTTAATTGCGAGACTCCATTTTTTTTCATTTGTTCTGATGTATAAGTTATCGTTGCTTATAATGTTGTTTCATAGAAATAGTAACTGTCAGAGCAGTGTATGTTTATTAACATTGTGTTTCTAGAGTTAGTTGTAATAATAGCACAGGAATTTATTGCATATTGTTGGACATTTTGTATGTAGTACTATGTATATTTAATCGCATGAGTATGAATGGCATGGAATATGGATAATAAGTAATGAGTAAAGGGCTGTATGTGTCTATATGTACCGGCATACTGTGACTGTAGATATATGTAATATAAGCTTAACGAATTACTTGTATACTATTCATATTACTATGTTTGAAATCCAACAATGCGATTAGAAATTACGTGAAGAGCAAACTGATTTGTGGTGAGATTGAGTATCATGCTACTCTACTGCCCAGACTTCTTAATGCAGTCTGATATGGTAGTAGTAGTTATGTTGTGATTGTTAATTAATGAAATTTTTGTGATTTAATTATAGCTGAATTTTGGTAACCAGTTGGTAAGCCGTTGGTTTGAATCGTTCTAATCAGCATTCGGAAACTGAACCAATCCTAGCGCGGTTGTTTAATAGCGTTTGGTGTGTTTATAATGTTGGATTGAAATAATTTTACTAATGAAAATGAAGCAGCAAGTGGCCAAATATGTATTGAGCTAAAAATGAGGAAATCTGAATACTATAATCTCTACTGCTTGTGTTGGCTAATGGATAGCACGGTTGCTTGATAAGGAGGCCATCGGTTTGAATCTCAGCTGGATGGTCTTTGAAATATCCCTTGTGATTCCATGCAGTAACGCGATGGTTTTCATGATAGATTATCGAAAGCTTTGAATCTGATTTTAAAATCCATTCTGCCGCAAAACTCGGGCTGAGTTATTAATTGTTTGTTGATTTATAGAATTAATCATTATGGCATTTACCTCTACTGCAATCAGGCTGTTAGTTGAATACTTTTTTGTTTAATTGAATAAACATGTTTTATAGCTTGTTAATTATTTCTGTTGCACTAAAATCTTATCTTGATTAGAAATTCTGGTTGAGTTGTACTTATGCTACCAGCTATTAATTTGCTATTATTACTATTGACACAATATGAAGATGTTTGCCGCAGCCAGCTATATGTAAGCATTTTGTGTGGAAGTTTAACCCTTTCCACTTTAGATTTGCCATAAAACTGTGGTTGTGTTTATTTTGATCCCCCTAAATTTAATATATCATCTTCGTTATCTGCCACTGATAATATAAAGTCAAGGTGTACTAAGCAAGCTTATGAATATATCAATGTGTAGTTTTTCGCAGCTTTTTAGACTCACTTGAATAAGAATCGAACAGTTTCAAATAGAATTTGTAGATACTAATCTTTCGAATTGAGTAAGTATTTGGAGATATTCCAGTATATTGGATTGCAGCTTATGTTGTTAGGTTATTGACAAAGTCTATCTTGTTATCAAAGGTTGTTGACAAAGTCACATTATGACCATTTAACCACTATTAAGAATGATCTTTTAGTGACTGACTTTATTAGCACATTTATTCTTATCGCAGAGCTGTTGGAAAGTTTTGTTTTGTTAGTTGCGAAGTGTGTGCAATAGAGTAGATAACATTGTTTCCAGTATCCAGCTATTAATTATATAATTTAATATTTAATGGAAATTGATGGTCATCAGAATGCACTTGTTAAAATTGCTTTGTTATGTGTTAGAATTCCATTGTTAATATCTAGTACTAAATCTTATTTTTCGTATTGAATATTCATGACTTGGGTCTGTGAATATTCATGGATTTGGCGTATGAATATTCACGACTTTGGCACTTTTGATGGATTATACACATTATCGATCAGACGCATACAGTGTTGATGTATAGTACGCATGGATATGTAGACATTTGCTTGCTATATCATGTACTATTTTATCCTTAAAGTAGTACATTATATGCCACAAGTTTATGCTGTATTGTTCAGCTTAAGTGGTGGAGCATAGCAGTATCATAGATATTAGTGCTAATCGAACTGAAAACTAGTTTATCGAAGTGAACTTCGTTTTTCTGCTTCTTTTTACTATACCTTCATCTGTGCGGTATATTTGTTATTCAGAATGTATTTAGCTACATATATCAATATATATTTTATTGTATATTTGTAGATATAATACAATTTATATACACAATGTTGTATCTTTGTATGCTTGCAGTAGCATACTTGCTTCAGGTGAGTGTTTGTGTATATATGAATGGGCTTACATATTTTCTTAATCATTTTTGTAGCCAATTGTGTAACGTACAATTTCCTTTTTGTCGTATTTTGTATCTATAGATTGTGACCAACATAGTTGCAGTATGGACCATTGTTGAATCAGTTCAGTTGGTACTAATTGAAAAGAGAATACCTCGGTTTTGTTTCATTAGGATTTCTGCTTGCTAATTGTCGCTAATATAGACCTGCGCTCATCGTTTAATGAAATGTAGAATTGAGCTTTTCGTCCTTTTTAATTATCAGCTCTTTTACTTGAAGGCCCTTGAAGGAGCTTCCTTTTCCCATTTCAACCACTTGCGCTATACAAGAAATCCTTACATTGCTTGTTTCTATGTTAGATAGGCAAGCCATTAAAGAAAAGAGATTCTGCTGGTTTTTTGTACAAAAATTCTGCTAAAATATTTTGTTCGGCATTTCACTACAATCAGTCATTTAATTTGGAGCCTCGGTATAGTGGTGCATGTAACTATCAGCACACCGAGGTCTTAATTTTCTATTAACAAATATTTACTGTTACATTTGATACAGTAAGGTTTAACAATATTAGGATAGGATTCTAACAGGTTCAGTCAAAACAACATTCTGTCTGTGACTTTGTGCATGAAGTAGTTTTTCTTCTTTTCATTCAGTAATGTGTATAACCATTCTCTACATTAAATTACTGTTTTAAATTACTTCAGTAGTTGTGTCCGGGTTGTTGACGAATAGACCAATTGAGGTCTGCACGTGTGGCAAAAGGCCGCAAAGCATTATAATCCAAACCAACGTCTGAAAGGGTATTCGATTGGTGAGCGCCTAGAATCCAGAAATTGCTACAAAATTTAGGATTGATTTATGGATGATAGGGTGCGAGACAGAGAGGAATGGAGAAGGCCTATTCGTATCCAGACTCTAGTTAAACTAGGATTCAAGGTAAGATAATGATGGTGATGTTTTCATTCATAAACTGTCGAAACATTACATCCATCTTTATTCGATCCATCGGCAAAATCAAATTTTCGACCCGTGCTTTCCTTACGAAATTGAAAGTATCATGTGATATTTAAATTTCCTGGGAGAATCGTATTGGATTTAGAAGCTTATGACTGACTGTTAATTATAAATTTATAAGTTAGTAAATAAATAAATTACTTAATTATATAATTAAGTTAGTTAATTAATTAATCAGAGCTCATCAGAGCAATTTAAATTTAACACATAATTATTGCAGGGCTATAATTAATTTTTTGTAAAAAGAGGATTTTAATACCACATATACAAGTAGATGGAATTTCAATTTCAATTGAACTTTAAAAAAAATATTTAAAAAAATTGGAAAATCTGATATATGATTATTTGTAAAGTTCAATCAATAGATATTCAGCAAGGTATTAACATAAATTTAACAAACTAGTCCTTTGACGGTTTGACCGCACTGTACTTGTGAACATACAGTACACTGCCACTTTTAATGTGTAATAATCTCTAGTAATATGCCAGTCTTCTAGTTTGGCTGGAGCCAGTGGCGAAGTCGGTAAGATACTCCACTGCGGATGATCCGGGGTTCAAATCCTTCACTGGCATCGCTTTCAAAGAGGCAACTGACGTTAACCTTAGCTTTTACTGCTGGATGGCAGATCCATGGTAAAATCTATTTATAAAATCCCATTCATTAACTTAATGAGTACACTTTCAACCAGTAAACTTATCCTGCTACACACGTTTTGTCTTTATTATTGGAAGACAACTTTCTTCAAGTGAAACGAAAATCATAGCTTCTGAAGTGCTTTTAGTCGCTCTTTCCAATAATCCACCGCATTAGTTGATATTTGAGACGTGAATAAAACCGAATGGAACACTGAAATCTGGAATTTTGCTCAAACCAAACTCCAGTCTCAGTCTTGATGGAATCCGAATCCTGATTCAGGAAAAACGGAACTTCCATTTACAAGAAGCCAAACTGAAAATGAACCCTGGAAATTTTAAATTCTCATCTGTAGGACTCGATATTAAGAAACACACCAGTAAAGATAATCTCAAATCTACATGAAATCCTACAATATATTTGCACATCTGCCAAAATATGCACATGCCGAAAGGCTTACACGCATATACAATAAACCTACAGGTAAATATATTATATAAACAAGAGACTGAGAAAAGAAAGTCAGTAAATATCAGTGATGCCGGAAGTAGTAATCTATTGCTGTTGAAAAAGCTGCAAAACCTGCGGCACCGATTATTCCAGCTTTAATTCCAGCTGTAAACAACATTCAAATACAAAGAAATATAATCATTAATTACGTAATTACATGTATTAGGCTGCATTATATAAATTAGACTAGCTCTCGATGAGAAAAACAATATCTCTTCAGAGTGTTAACTATTTATATTTAATTCATCATCAGCATCCTCCCTTGAATCCCAGTTTAACTAGGGTCCGGATACGAATAGACTGTTCCTAATCCTCTCCTACACCACACCACCAGCCAATCCCCTATTTGAAATATATTGTGTTAATTAATTAAATTTAATTCAGAGTAGAGAACCACTGTAAGGCTCGCAGCAGCGTACGTATGATCTGCGCAGATGTGAAAGTTTATTACTCGGAGGAGTGTCACACTTTTAGTCTAATAGCAAATTCTGTGGAAGGAGATTAGCAGTAGACCAATGGAACTACACTGATGTTACAGTGGAAGAAGATTAGCAGTAGACCAATGGAACTACACTGATGCTACAGTGGAAGGAGATTAGCAGTAGACCAATGGAACTACACTGAAGCTACAGTGGAAGGAGATTAGCAGTAGACCAATGGAACTACACTGATGCTACAGTGGAAGGAGATTAGCAGTAAACCAATGGAACTACACTGATGCTACAGTGGAAGGAGATTAGCAGTAGACCAATGGAACTACACTGATGCTACAGTGGAAGGAGATTAGCAGTAGACCAATGGAACTACACTGAAGCTACAGTGGAAGGAGATTAGCAGTAGACCAATGGAACTACACTGATGCTACAGTGGAAGGAGATTAGCAGTAAACCAATGGAACTACACTGATGCTACAGTGGAAGGAGATTAGCAGTAGACCAATGGAACTACACTGATGCTACAGTGGAAGGAGATTAGCAGTAGACCAATGGAACTACACTGATGCTACAGTGGAAGGAGATTAGCAGTAGACCAATGGAACTACACTGATGCTACAGTGGAAGGAGATTAGCAGCAGAGCAATGGAACTACAATGATGCTACGGTGGAAGGAGATTAGCAGTAGAGCAATAGAACTACACTGAAGCTACGGTGGAAGGAGATTAGCAGCAGAGCAATGGAACTACACTGATGCTACAGTGGAAGGAGATTAGCAGTAGAGTACTGGAACTACACTGATGCTACAGTGGAAGGAGATTAGCAGCAGAGCAATTGACTTTTAAAGGATATAACCATCCAGAAACCATCGAGACAGAAAGATAAACAGAGAGTAGAATTGGTAACCTCTTAAGCCGATAACTCCTCCTACTATTCCTCCAGAAGCTGTGCCGTTGATTAATTCTGATTTGCCTCTATACTGAAAACAAGAGCAGAGAAATTCATTACATTTTAAAATTAACCTTCCCACAGGATGTCAGATAAGTTCCAGTAATAAATATCAATATAAATCATTTCAATTCAAATAGCTCAATTATAATGTCTGATGTGTGTACAATATACATACATGTATATATCTAATTTGAAAAATCAGTTTCAAACTTTTCCAGTCTAATGATCAGAAGTCAGGTAAATTTATTTATCTAAGATAGAATGCAGCAAGATAAGAGTAAAGAAATACAAACAAGGAGTTCCGTCATTATTAGATGAAGCATTAAAAGGAGCAAACAAACTTGAGACTTACATATATAACAGGTGTGGAGAATATCGTAGGGTTAACTACAAAATAGAGTGTAAAAGTTAATAGTAGTTATATTGAAAACATTGAAACGCAGAAAACTGATGCAAATTACAAAAGCCGAGCACTGGTAGGAGCATTCTGTCAGTACTACCAGAATTTAAAAACAAAATATTCATGACAAATTTGGATCAAACATGTATATAACAGAAAGGAAACAACTAAACCATACAGCAGTTAACAAGTAGGCTAGTCTCCAAATGGACAAAAAAATCATTGAAATTACAAAAAAATTTCAAAGGAAATTTTGAAGAAAGTATCGACCTTTCACAGTTAAAAATAGAAATGAATAAAACCATAAAAAGTCACCAAATAAATCAGATTCTTGTACTCTTGATTCAAACTAAAACTTACTGCTGTGATTTTGGCTATACAAATATTCTTAAATATACTTTAAAACTATCATTGACCAATTTTAGTCTATTGACATTCTTTATATTTAAGAATTTAGAACACCACACTTTCTCTAGTCCGTAATATAAAGGAAAAGAGTTAAATACTAACTGATTCGATGATGCATTCAGTACCAGCAAACATCGCACCAATCATTGCAAAGTTCTTTCCGTAAGAAATAGTTCTTGCTTTCATCTCTTTCAGAACGGCTCTTGCTGTGGGAGTCTCAGTGCCAGTAATGTTAGGGTCTATGCCGGCTGTGAATAAACCGAAAGCCGCTCCCATTGCTCCTCCTAAATGTAAATACAAATCACAAAAATCAATCACTAAGTACAAGAGCAAACAAGCTCATAAGCACACTAGCACATGAGCACACTAGCACAGGAGCACACTAGCATATGAGCACACTAGCACATGAGCACACTAGCACATGAGCACACTAGCACAAGAGCACACTAGTACATGAGCACCCTAGCACAAGAGCACACTAGCACATTAGCACAAGAGCACAAGAGCACACTAGCACATTAGCACAAGAGCACACTAGCACAGGAGCACACTAGCACAAGAGCACAGGAGCACACTAGCTCATGAGCACACTAGCACAAGAGCACACTAGCACAAGAGCACTTGAGCACACTAGCTCATGAGCACACTAGCACAGGAGCAGACGCCCTGACAGGCGGATGTGGAACGTGTGTTTAATTACTCGACAGCTGAACGGTTCCAGGCCTGACTCTCATCTCCAGACCTCTGTCCACAAGTAATTAACTCACTTGATGAAGTTTAACGTTCACTTCGCTCCACGAAATACAAAATAGACAAACCGCAAATGCACTAAGTGACTTACATAAACCAATCCCATAAATCAATCATAAGCTTTTCTTACGAGTTCATAATATAAATCGTATTTAGAAATCAATCGTATGATCCAGATAAAATCGTACAATAAATAAAAAATCATCACATATTTCTCTTAAACGCATATAGCATTAAAACATATAATACAATCATACTTTTTCAAAAAAGCATAATATAAATAAATAATAGAAAGCAAAAGTAATATATAAAATATAATACTATATTATGTTACAGAATAAACAGGAAAGGAGAACGTTCAAAAATCATACCTATAGCGAAGCTCATGGTGCTTTTGAAGATACAGCTTTCGAAAGCCCTCTGAATACGCACTTCTTCAGGACTGGATAAAGGTTGCTGTATACCGACTGACGGAACCAAGATATCTGTGTGCCGTCGCTTTTTCTCACCGATCATTTCATCCATGAGCTGGTACCAGTTGATCCGGGAGTTCGGAACTGTTCCGAGAAAACCTAACGAAGGGTGAATTTCCTTATTATCGTCTTTACTGGACGCCGCCATCTTTAATGTTTATTTTACTGCAGATGTACTAACACAGTTACCTCGTCCTTTCCTTAAGTAAAAAGACAGCAACAACAACAATTAAAACAAAGCTAGCTAGGTCCTACAAGAGTTACTACGTAATTAGTTTAGAAGACGGAGTAACAGAATGTTGCATCCATCACTTTAATCAAGTATGACCGGTGCACCGCTAATTTGGGCATGCATGTCAACGCAGTGGAAATGCGTTACCATATCTGTCATATGTCTGAGGTGCGCATTCTTCAGCCAGTAGCCCGTATTAGATACTATAGAAAATACATTGCAGAGTACGTACATGGCCCGAAATTCCCGAATAATTTGACCGCTTTGATCCATATATAGCTCCGATGCAATTACCATCTTAACCACTGAGAGTGAGACATCAATAATAATAATAATAATAATAACACATACTATACTGAAATGATCAACTACGTTGATATCTATCACTTTTAATACCACATGTTATATCCATTAGGCAATTTAGTCCATTTTCCGTGTAGCCAGTCCAGTGAATGTCCGAGATTTTACTCTTATATGATATCTGGTTCATATACTTTGAAGCCATTGTAGTGCTATTTTTTTATTCAATTGTGATATATTTAAAGTGATTTGAGAAATTAAAATGTTATTCAATATTCATGGCTGGCTCTGTGAGAACGGGGATATTTATCCTTTGCTGCACTGTTACAAGTAGTGGCTTCAATTTATAGCACTTAACAAGTAATCTTGAGTTCTATTTACTATTAAAAATTACTGTAAATTGCTCTGAACTGTACCATGGACAAGATGTGTATTATTTCAAATCGCTAGTTGTGCATTGAGAGATATTTTAATAAATTGTATATTGTAATCTGATAATTTATAATCTGATTTGATAATCTGATGATTTATGAATATTATAATTTGTAATTTAATCTTAAAGTAAGGTGGGAATAAAAGATGATTTGACGTTTCACTGTAATGTAGCCAAACTAAATGTGTTGCATATTTTATTTCTCACCCATATGTTTGGAATTAATTTTAATTGCACTCATGCTTGTACTTAGATGTTTAAATTGATCGTTTTGCATGGAGATTTGTATTCATTTCAGCGTATGTTCATTAGAATTTATCTTGCGATAGAGTTGCCAGGTTATGAAACGAGAATATTAAATTAAGTAATGAGGAAATGCAAATTAACATGTAATTAGAAGTTTAACCCTGATATATTGAGATATGACTTTTGATTATTGGTGTATTCATTTAAAAACTGATTCTAAGCTAGATATGATATGACAATCAGAAAAGACTAGCACATTATATAAAGCAATAATACAAAATATATGCATAAGAGACATGCATGCATAGCAAATAATCGTGGAGGTGGGTGGAGAAATGCTTATGAAGAGCTTGATTCTGATTGGCTGTTGAGCATGGCCTCGATCAATGCTATATTACCAGAGGACAGGCCATATAATTTTAGTTCACTCCTGAACTCTGGCCTATACGGAATTACTAGCTGAACTTGTATAAATATAATTTTTAATGAATTATTGCGACAAACACATAAACTAGTAGATTTCATATAAGTTTCTGAACTTCTGACTGCATTCGTTAGAAGTACTGCTACTAGACACCTTCTATAGGTTGGCGATAGTTAGCACGAAAAATACGAAATCTATATTAGAACGATTGTGCCTCACTGGATTGCAGACATTGTGTGGAATTGTCTTCTAACTCTCTATAGGTCGGTTAATCACGACACCATTTCAATATCTCAATTCATTCTACGTATAAATCCTTGATTGTACAAGAAAGGCCGATTACTAGAGTTGAATCTAGATAAAGCGTTTCCTTGTCAATTCAGGTAGAAATAGCTGCATTACAAGACTTGGTGTTGGCAGTGAAGATAGAAGAAGAAAGTGAAGATAGAAGAAAGAAGTGCAGATAGAAGATTGAAGAGGAAGACAGAATCAGGAAATAGCGAATTTCTACAAAGAACACTAATTTTCTAGTGCCTAATCTAGATAAGTGTTTCTTTCATAGAATTCAGCTAAACGACTACAATCCTGAATTCTACGGAAGCGCGATTTATTAGTGCCTGAGTCTAGTTAAGCGTCTTTGCCTTAGATTCAGCTAAGCGACTGTAAAATAACACCTCTTATGTTAACAGTCAGAAGGAAGAAAGAAAAGAAGACAGAAGAGAATAATACTGAAGTTCTACGAAGAACGCTAATTTTCTAGTTGTCCACTCTAGATAAGCGTTATCCTTCTAGATTTCAGTCAGGCGATTGCAGGTCCTAAAATCTATGAAAAGCGCAATTTAATAGTTGCCTATTCAAGTTGAGCGTCTTTTTCACAGATTCAGCTAAACGACTGTAAAATAACACTTCACGTGTTAATAGTCATAATGAAGAAGAAAAGAGGGAAAGTATCAAATCATATAAGCGAGGAGTGCCTTGAAGCCAATAAGTCGTTTCCCAATTTCTATCTCGTATTTTAATTGCAAATACAGACATTTAGCTAACTGATATTAGTAGACTGACTTTATATTTATCGCCTATTTTTAGAATTTTATTAATTGCTTCTCAGTATTCGTTTATTATTCTATTCTATCTTTATGTTTAATGTTTTAGCTCGTTATATTGCTATCGTGTTTCTTTGTTAATAATAAATCGTTTACAATAATAAATAACTAGTTTTTTGTGTCAATATTCTAATTTAGTTTGAATTTATAGAGATAATTACAAATAATACACAAATACTATAAATTATCATACATTGAATGAATAAGCATGAGGTCTGTTCATAGCAGCTTCAGTCTCATTGATTTAGCCTCTAACTGGCTATATGAGCAAGAGATCCTTGCATCCTCAAGATTAATACCGCCAAGACATGAAGAGTTGGAAAAATCGAACCCACGACTCCATTTCCAAACTCCTATAACGGAGAGTGGATTGGAGAACCCAACAATTGGCACCCGAAGTGGGGCAAAAACTGCCACCCAACGGGAGAACCCAACACTCTCAGATCAGCGCGGCTGGGATTCGAACCCACGAGAGTTCAATTCTACACCCTTTACCATTGCGCTATTGAGACATTCAATAAAAACATAACGCATGCAAAAGAAGTGCTGAAGGTTAGCCAGTAGCTTGAAAGATATATCATCATCATCATCATCTTATCATCATCATCATCATCATCATCATAATCATCATCATCATATTATCATCTTCCCTAGAATCCCAGTTAAATCAGGGTCGGGAAACGAATAAACCTTCTGCTACCCTACAGCTCTCTGTTCCACAAAATCATAATTGCCCATACATACATTCCAGTCGTTTAAATTTTTGTAGCAATTATAAGAATTTCGTGTTTGACAACATTGTACTTTATTAAATTAAGTGCAGAAATAGTAGATTACAAATAAAAATTTCATTGAAAAACGCATGCAATTTAACTGACCATGAAATTGGAGCGGATAAATGATTATGAAGAGGATGGAAGTGCTAAATTCTGATTGATTGACGACTATGTGAACCAACGATTTTGACTGGCTGTTGAGCATGGCCTCGATCAATTTTTTTTAATTTTTTTATTTATTGCTTTATTTCAGGCGTAAAAACCCATACATGAATCTTGCACATAGAACAATGCAACAAAAACCAGAAAAGCAAATAGTCTGCGCATAAATTGAGCTATAGGCCTAAAACAATTACTTATAGAATTAGGCATACAAGGCTATAATAGGCTCAGAACATCAAAACACTTAACTAGCATATTAGCATTATCCAGCAAGCACATTCTAAACTTTAATCTGTAATTGATAGGATAGTATCAAAACTAGGCAATCCAGTTTCTAGCAGCGCGATGGTTAGGCTGCTGTAACGTTTGTATCCAAAAAATATTTTAATACATTTATTATAGCAAGATCGAAACTTCTCTATTGAACCTATTGTAAACGACGACCATAGTGCCACATCATAGAAGCACATACAATAGGATTTGAACAGGACCTTCATAACATTAAGAGAGCAATAAGCAAATCTACGCTTTAATATATTCGTACGCATAAACATACCACGTATTTCACGCAGTATATCGTTATTATCACGACCATCATTGGTTATAGTATGACCTAAATATTTAAACTGCGTTACATAATTAATAAAAGAAAGGCCAACTTAAATCTTGGAAATTCCTCTAATACACTCCAATTTCGATCCTTAGTAGCAAATATCATGGCGACAGTTTTACTGATATTAAAAGACATGTTAATAACTTTAGCGTTAAACTGAAGCACATCTATTAAATACCGTAAAGCTCTCCACGAAGGAGCAATAAGAACGATATCATCAGCATATGCAAGAATGTTAATTAATCTATTATTAATTGCACAACCAATCCCGGTATCTACTACAGCTCTAACCATATCGCGTATATATCTAGAGAACAAATACGGTGACAGTACACTTACCTGACGTGTACCATTTCCAATGTGAAAACAAGTAGAAACAGAATTACGCCATCGAACAAAGCATTGCTGTTTAGAATACCAGAATGCAAGAATAAATGTAAAATTGATGTTAATGTTATCGTCTAGTAATTTTCCAAACAATTTCCAGTAATTAACTTTATCGAAAGCTTTACTGAAATCAACAAAACAGGTAAAAACATGACTTCCATGATGTCTATAATACTCGATAGTCTGCTTTAGTACATGAGTACATAATCCGGTTGAATGGCCAGACTTAAACCCAAACTGAAAATTATCAGAAAGGCTATGTATAGATTGCGCAATGAGAGATTCAAACAATTTAGATAATGCATTAGAAATTGCAATTGCTCTGTAATTATTAAGGTCAGATAAATCGCCAGATTTATTCTTAACTAGAGGTATAATTACAGATTGCATAAATGAATTAGGCAAATGACTATGTTTTAGAAACAAATTATACAACATGTTTAAATGAACGTAAAGACTAGGACACGCGAATGAAATTGCCTCCATGGAAATGCCATCTGGTCCAGGAGATTTTCCATGGTTTTGCAATCTACAAATATCTATAATGTTACTAACAGAAATGACAAAATCATTCTTAGGAGAACAGTTAAGGCGATCCAAAAATGAATGTTTATCAGCATTATACTCGTTGATTCCTACGTCGCAATCATTATAAAGATGCTCAAAATGAGTACGCCAACGCTCCACAATGGCGTCATCACCGAAACAACCGTCAATTACATTAGTATGTTTACTGGCATTACTGTTGCTGACCTTGGATAATTGCTTCCAAAAACCACTGTAATCGTTCTTAGACAGAGAATTAGCCTGAGCATCTGCTCTCAGAGTGGCCTCATGCTCCTTACAATATCGCAATACAAGCTTAAATTGAGCCCTAGATTTCTTCATAGACTCAAATAATAAGCCACTTCGAGGTCTTCCTGCATTCAATGCTATACAGACCTTTGCGATACATAAGAACAAGAGAAAAGATCTCTCGGTCACATAGCAACCGAAGTAATAAAAATAAGCACAGGAGACAAAATAAAATATATTAATACCATTCCCTTGCAATTATCTGACATTAATTCCGCAGAATAAGTCAATTAACTACTATCCAAATAAATTAATTATCCTCAAAATTTATTCTAAACAGACTGAATTTTGCTACTGAAGGCTACGTTCATATTCTAAAGCATAAAATGACGGAAGGGTTTATGCAAAACTTATAACAACAACAACAACAACTAGAGTGCTACAGTCATCAATGACAACATCGAGCACTATTGAGACAAAATCAAGCCGGCGAGCAAAAAGGTCCAAAAACGGTGCAAATTTCAAAATCCGGAAATTCAGTCCAAAGTAAAGGGAGTCAAAGAAAAGGTGGTTTAGGCGCAGGTCGCTGCTCATGGACACTGGATGGAAAAGAGAGATGGAAAAGATAGGTCTTCAACTGCCTTATGGAACTGCTCATAGGAAAGCAAAGGCTGATGTGATTCAAATGAAGATTTCCGAAGATTGGATGGAAGAGAATTCCAGATCTGAGGTGCAGCATGCTGGAAAGAACGATTAGATAGCTTAGAGCGTGAAGGTAAGCTAGGTCTCACAAGAGTAATTAACTTAGAAGACCGAGTAATAGCAGGCTGCATCACTTTAATCAAGTGAGACATACAAGTTTGTCCAGGGATGGTGATGGACTTATAGGTTAACGAAGCTGTTTTGTAAATGATACGCTCTTTAATCTTTAGCCAGTGCAAAGACTTCAAAATAGGCGTAACATGTGAGTACTTGGAACTACAAAAAATTGCTCGCGCAAGAGAATTCTGAACAAACTGCAACCGATCAATCTCACAGCCAGGAAGATTTAAAAACAGGGAATTGCAGTAGTCCAACTTCGATTGCACAAGAGCAGCACCAATTGTAGAAGCTGTCTCACGTGACAAATATGGACGTATTCAACGAAGATCACGGATATGGAAAAAACATGCTTGTGAAGTTTTAGTTATGTGTTCGTGGAAGGTTAGGTGTTTGTCAAGGATAACACCGAGATTTCTCACGGAAGAAACAGGTGATATTTTAATACCCGAAGATAACGAAAGAGTTTTCCCATTCAGCTTCAGAAGCCGTTGAGGTGCCCCGATCAACAAGAATTCAATCTTAGATGGATTAAGTGCCAAGAAATTAGCAGACATCCAAGAGGATATAGACTGAAAACTTTGTTGCAGGAGGGTTTCAGCATTAGAATAGGAGTTAGGGGTGAAACAAGTGTACATTTGAGTTTCATCAGCATATAGTTCATGATCAAGAGAATGAGAAGAGATTAGAGTGCTTAGGGGTGTTGTATAAAGGTTAAAGAGGATACGACCAAGAACGGAGCCTAGAGGCACACCATACTTTAAGTGAGAAGGCGAAGAGATGTACTCCATCACTTTCACACTAAAAGAACGATCTGTCAGATAGGAGGAAAACCAATCAAGAACAATTCCACGAACACCAAACCAAGAAGAAAGAAGTTCCAGAAGAATATTGTGATCAATGGTATCAAAAGCGGCCGAAAGATCAAGCATACATAATCCAGTTAAGCGTTGTGTGCACATAGCATTAACAATAGAATTACACACAGATAGAAGCACCGTTTCAGTTGAAGGATGCTTAGTATAAGCAGCTTGATGCTTATTAAATAGATCATTGTAAGAGAGATTAGTAGAAAGCCTCTGAAGAACAATTCTTTCAGTGAGCTTAGATATGTATGACAGATTAGATATAGGCCTGTAATTCGACAATAATTCCTTATCCAGTGTGGGCTCTTTAAGCAATGGAGTAATAACTGCACCCTTAAAAGCATGAGAAAATTTACCAGTAAAGAGAGAGAGTATGATTAGATAGCTTAGAGCGTGAAGGCAAGCTAGGTCTCACAAGAGTAATTAACTTAGAAGACCGAGTAACAGCAGGATGCATCACTTTAATCAAGTGAGACATAAAAGTTGGTCCAGGGATGGTGATTGACGATTGACTTGTAGGTTAACGAAATTGTTTTGTAAATGATACGCTCTTTAATCTTTAGCCAGTGCAAAGACTTTAAAATAGGACTAACATGTGAGTACTTGGAATTATAGTAAGTTAAGTATAAATTATTAGTAAAAAGGCCATTAAGGCCTTTTTAACTCTGAAATATTGTTCATGTGGTTTCCCTGAAGGTCCGATTGTTCCCCTTTAAAACTTTAATAAGTTAATTTTTAAGGAAAAATCCTTAAATTTGCAAAGTTAAACATACTTACTTATTTAACTGTTGCATAAAATAATCATAGACTATACGGTTGCTATTATCAGATTAATTGTGATCATTCTGTACTTCTGCTAAAAGCATTAAATATATTCAACGGTACATAAATCTGATTATACTACAATTAACCGTCATTAATACATCTTATTAAACAAGTAGCCTAGATGTAATTACGCTCGTCAAAGTTTAGCGTTAGCACCATGTCATTTCGCCATCACCGCATTCATTTCTTTTTCCTGTTATGGGTCATTCCAGAATAAGATTTTTTAAAATAAAGAATAATATTGTGTAATAATGCCGTATAATTTTAGCACAATTAAAATCGCATGAAATGTTAAATATTTCATTTTTCTCATCGGCTTGGATATATCTCAATAGTGCGCTATGCGGCCGACAATATAGCACTGTAATTTATGCAATTTAATTTTTTCAATTTAAGTCAATGTTATTTTGAATCATTTCCGACGAAAATTAACTAAATTTCAGCACTTTTAAGATAAATAATGCAAAAGAAATCGTAGGAAAAAGGAAATCATCTGAGCACCATAATAATCTAGTGTTATTATTTTATACGTTGTAGAACCTAAAATAACCTTAAGACGTTTAAGACCTTTAAACTGCTCGTATTCGATAGTGTTATCAAGATAACATTAGATATGATAAGAAAAGCCCCTTCTTAATTTTTATGCAATATCAAAGTAGACTACATGCACAGAGTAAAAGAGTATAGGCCTATTCATTAAGTCATTTAAGTACTGAATTTTGCAAAATCAGATTTAATTGCAAGGTTTTAGGTGCATTAAATTTTCTTTCAGTGACATTAGATAACATATCTATATGACTATCATTTCAACTTTCAAAGATTTGGTTTCCAAATTTCATGATTTCAGAACATATTTTAAGAATATTATATCAAGAATTGCGTGGCTTTCTAGGGTGCATGACGCTACGTGAACTGACCCAGAAACGAAGATAGATCTAGGTCAAGTCACTTGCTGCCTATTGGTTGGAATTTTTGAGTTTCGCAAAGGTCTATTACCAGAGGACAGGCTATAGAATTTTAGTTCACTCCTGAACTCTGACTTTTACGGAATTACTAGTTGAACTTGTCTATATATAATTCTTTATGAATTATTGCGACAAACACATAAACTAGTAGATTTCATACAAGCTTCTGAATTTCTGATTGCATTCGTATGAAATAGTTCTACTATACACCTTCTATAGGTCGGTGATAGTTAGCACGAAAAATACGAAATCCAAATTGAACCGATTGTGCCTCACGGGATTGTAGATTTTGTGTTAAATTGTCGTCTAACCTACTATAAGTCGGTTAGTCACGACACCATTTCAATAGCTCAATCCATTGTACGTATAAATCCTTAATTGTATCAGAAACGCCGATTACTAGAGTTGAATTTAGATAAAGCGTTTTCTCGTCAATTCAGGTGAATAGCTGCATTTACAACACTTTGTGTAGGCCGTGAAGACAGAAGACAGAAAATTGAAGACTGAAGATTGAATACAGAAAATAGAAGACTGAAGATTGAAGAGAAAATTCAAGAGGAAGACAAAATCAGGAAATAGCGAAATTCTACGAAGAACACTTACTTTCTAGTGCCTAATCTGGATAGGTGTTGCTTTCATAGATTTCAGCTAAACGACTTCAATCCTGAATTCTACGGAAAGCACGATTTACTAGTGCCTAGTCTAGTTATTTATTTATTTAGATCACCAAAAAGGGTCATTCAACCCTGTACAGTTCACAAGCAATGCAAACACACAAGTAAATGCAATAAGTGAGCACAATTTAAATGTGAACCATGGTGAACTTAAAACGAAAATCTAAAGTAGAAATTAAAGAATTGAAATAAAGAAATTCAAAATAAAGAAAATTAATGATAATAGGTAGGCATAATTATACATTTAAGATCAGTATCATTAATAACTATTTAATAAGTACTGACGAAGATTAATATTGAAACCGTTAACGGAACGAGATGATGGTAAATTAGGTGGAAGGGATAGCCAGTATCTAGGGCCTTGTACAGCGATATATAAGTTGTAGTGTCTTTGCCATAGATTCAGTTATACGACTGCAAGTTAAGATGATAGAAGTCCAAGATAGAAAAAAGAAGATAACATACTGAACTTCTACGAAGAAGGCTAATTTTCTAGTTGTCAATTCTAGATAAGCGTTATCCTTCTAGAATTCAATCAGGCGATTGCAAATCCTAAAATCTATGAAAGCGCAATCTACTAGTTGCCTTTTCTAATTAAGGCGTCTTTTTCGTAGATTCAGGTGAACGACTGCAAAAATAACACTTCTCGTGCTAACAGTCGGATAAAAGAAAAAAAGAGGGAAAGTATCAAATCATATAAGCGAGAAGTGCCTTGAAGCCAATAACTCGTTTCCCAATTTCTATCTCGTATTTTAATTGCAAATACAGACATTTAGCTAACTGATTATAAGTAGACTGACTTTATATTTATCGCCTATTTTTTAGCATTTTATTAATTGTTTCGTAGTATTCGTTTAATGTTCTATTCCATCTTTATGTTTAATGTTTTAACTCGTTATATTGCTATCGTGTTTCTTTGTTAATAATAAATCGTTTAAAATAATAAATCACTGGTTTTTGTGTCGATATTCTAATTTAGATAGAATTAAAGAAATAATCACAATTAATACACAAATACTATAAATTATCATACATTGAACCAATAAGCTTGAGTTCTGTTCATAGCAGCTCCCGTCTCATTGATCTAGCCTCTAATTAGCTATATGAGCAAGATATCCTTGCATCCTTTAGGTTAATACCGCCGAAGCATGAAAAATTGGAAAAATCGAACCCACGACTCCATATCCGAACTCCTATAATGGACAGAGGATTGGAGAACCCAACACAATTTCCTAAGCCTATATATAGGTGCTCAACAACCGAATCCCGGCCCGTTCTGACGTTGATTTGCATCTTATTTTTATGTCGCCTTTTACGATGCGTGCAGTACACGAGTACCTGGTCTATTTTTTAAGCAACTCGGACACAACACGGGGACATTACTCAAAGAATAATATTTTAATTATATGTTTAATATTCTTAAACAAGCATATAATTGCTTCCTGACTCTGTAATGTTATGTTAAGATATAGATTATATATATTCTTTATTTTATGAGTAGCTTTCATTACATCACAGGTATATCTATTGAATGATTTAAAAAATGATATGCAGCACTTTAAGATATCTTATTTCGCTTATTAATTAGTATTACTAGAATTCCGCAGGAGGACTTTCCAACACGTAAACCTTCATCCCGCTGGTACGGTGGCTCGCAACTGCCATAAATTTTATTTCTTTTTGAAACAAAAAGTCAAAAAGACAAAAAAACAAAAAAACAAACAAATCTTTGCTACTATAAATAGCCACTTTGTTACTATAAATAGCACACTAGCAGTATCTATATCACACATAGTCGATGACAACATCCAGCACTCGATCTTGAATCAAAGGCCAGCCTGTGTGCAAAAAATAAAGTTTATTGTCAATGACAACATCGAACACTCGATCTCGAGCCAAAGCCAAGCCGATGAGCACAAAATTAATTCAAAAACAGTGCAAAATCCAAAATGCAGAAAATCAGTCCAAAGACTTCACATTGTAATTATCACCGCTTTTGACCTAATTTTGTGCTCATCGGTTTGGCTTTGGCTCGAGATCGAGTGATCGATGTTGTCATTGACGAATTCACTTAACATGACTAATTACCTGAATTTTGGATTTGCACCGTTTTTGACCTAATTTTGTACTCATCGGTTTGGATTTGGCTCGAGATCGAGTGCTCGATGTTGTCATTGACAATAAACTTTATTTTTTGCACATAGACTGGCCTTTGATTCAAGATCGAGTGCTGGATGCTGTCATCGACTATGTGTGATATAGATACTGCTAGTGAGCTATTTATAGTAACAAAGTGGCTATTTATAGTAACAAATATTTGTTTGTTTTTTTGTTTTTTTGATTTTTTGTTTCATAAAAAACAAAAAATTGATGGCAGTTGCGAGCCACCGTACGCTGGTACACTCACAGAAAAAGAATTTTACTTATTCTTTTCTTTGGAAAAAAGCTGAAGTTGGGTAGTTTCATCCTTTGAATTTGTGAATTTTCTGCAGAAAGTGGTATGTTTGTTTTGTTTTCTTTCTACTTTTGGGAAGATTTAGAAAGTAATTCTAAACAGTAGTAACTGTATTTGTTTAAAATGGGTTTTTAATAACTTCTCTTTAAAATTGAGAAATATTTGAAGGTGTTTAGAGAGTCTTAAAATATTAAACAGAACTTAGAATATTGAATAGATGTTTTCACATTTTAGTAAGTTCTGATCTACTGTTGAATTTTGTCGAAGTCTTCATTTGCTTTTGGTCCTAAAGAAACCCTCCTAAAACCCTCCTAAAGAAACCCTCCTAAAGAAACCCTCGCTCGACAAGGAATCACTCTCCAACTACAGGCCTATATCCAATCTACCATTCATTTCCAAACTCACCTAAAGACTTGTCTCTCGAAGACTCTCCACTCATCTTAAGTCTAATGACCTCTTCAATAAATACCAATCTGCATATACCCAAAATCGCTCTACTGAAACTGTTCTTCTTTCTGTCTGTAACACTATTTTTAATGCCATGTGCACTCAACCTGTCACTGGACTTTGTACTCTCGATCTGTCTGCTGCTTTCGACACTATCACAAATCATCCTACAGCGTCTTTCCTCATGGTTTAGTTTCCACGGCAATGCACTTGCCTGGTTTACTTCATACCTCACCGATCGTACTCTCAGCGTCAAAGTGCAAGAGTATGCATCTCCACCTTCCATCCTCAAGTACGGTGTGCCTCAGGGCTCTGTACTGGGTCTTATCCTCTTTAACTTATACACTACTCCACATAGCTGCTGGATCTCTTCACATTCATTAGACCATCAACTTTTCGCTGATGACACTCAGCTGTACACATGCTTTACCCCCCACTCCTATCCTGATGCAAAGGCTTGTCTACAGCAATCCTTTCAGCAGAAATCATCCTGGATGTCTGCCAATTTCCTGTCACTTAATCCATCCAAGACTGAGTTCGTGTTGTTTGGAACACCTCAGCAACTTTCAAAACTGAACGAAGTGACCCTGGCTCTCTCTTCCGACGTTACAGTCACACCAGTTTCTTCTGTGAAGAATCTTGGTGTTGTCCTTGACCACCACCTCACATTCCACGAACATATCACTAAAACATCACAGGCTTGTTTCTTTCATATTCGAGATCTTTGTCGAGTAAGACCATTTCTTTCTCTCGAGACTGCCACTACAGTTGGTGCTGCTCTCGTGCAATCGAAGCTGGATTACTGCAACTCCCTATTTCTAAATCTTCCTAGTTGCGAGATTGATAGGTTGCAGTTCATTCAGAATTCTCTTGCACGTGCAGTCTTTCGTACTTTCAAATACTCTCATGTCACTCCAATCCTCAAGTCCTTTGGTTCCTCAGTGCTCAATGTTGTCATGGACAATAGTAGCACTCTAATCGTATTGTTATTGTTTTTGTTGTTGTTGGTCGGCACTTGGGCTGTTACATCGGTTCTGTTGTGTAATTTCAGTAGAAGACAGAGCTAAAGAAAGTTAATGTGAAGCTGCCCGTCTGTAATGATCGAGAAGCTGATTGCGAGTATTATGATTTATTAACTTCCGATATTA
>CAJHZI010000687.1:325000-380752 GCA_905160935.1 Enchytraeus crypticus | reverse complement strand
TATATATATATATATATATATATATATATATATATATATAATATATATATACCTATATATATATATAATTATATATATACTTTATAATAAATATATCCTTCACTCATTAGTAAAATTTTGCCCAGTAGTAGATCCTTGATATAATTTTTTCTCACTCTCTGCATTCATTCTTCTGAACAAGTCATGGATTTAAGATCATTCCTTCAACACCGCGAGTTTTTATTCAAATCTGTATTCTCTCAGTCTTCACAGGTCTTTATCAGGGACTAACCGGGCCCGACGTTACTTAACTCGTCTCTACTGTTATTCTAAGCCACGCCCCCTCATAATATCCTGATGACTCTGTATATGTTGCTGTATATGTTGTGCACAGGTGCTGAGATCAGAAGTGTGTGCACTGAGGCTGTATGTGTATGTGTTGTGCACAGGTGCTGAGATCAGAAGTGTGTACACTTGAGGCTGGATGAGTATGTGTTGTGCACAGGTGCTGAGATCAGAAGTGTGTGCACTGTGGCTGGATGTGTATGTGTTGTGCACAGGTGCTGAGATTAGAAGTGTGTGCACTGAGACTGGATGTGTATGTGTTGTGCACAGGTGCTGAGATCAGAAGTGTGTGCACAGAGGCAGGAATGTTCGCTATACGTGCTCGACGTAAGATGGCGACAGAGAAAGATTTCCTCGAAGCCGTTAACAAGGTCATCAAGGCCTATGCCAAGTTCAGTTCAACACCTCGTTACATGACCTACAACTAGTGCAGCATGTTGAGAAAAACGTGCCTAGATTTATCCTTCTTTATATCGTCATGGCTAGGCAGAGAAGGGCTAATTGGGGAGGGAGTATATGCGGGCATTTCTTGTGTGTGCGAGCATATTGCTGCGGAGGACAATATTTTAACTGTTTTTATTGTGTAAACTAACCTGCGCTGCTATGTAGAATTGCTATGAATTGTTAATATAGAAGTGATTATAAAGCTGGTTAATATAGAAGTGATTATAAAATTGATGGAAAGATAGTCTCAGAACATTTAAGCCGCTGCCTACTGAGCCAAGGCTTGTACTTGGAGCCTCAGCCTTGAATGCAAATTAAGTTACCATCAAGCCGAGGCATCTAAAATATGCAGACAAAAAGGAATAGAAGTAACTGACGACTGTTCAGGAAAATAGAAATCACGTAAATAATTACATTTAATCGACGGACCTACTAAAATACTAACAGAAGAGACAACTGCGAAGTTGTGGAAGCGCGTGCATTTGTGTATTTGGACGTACATGGCATTGGCAGCGAATCGTTTTCATCGCTGATATTGAAAAATTTGATAAATTGATTTTAATATGGCGTGCTTTGCTGCCTACTATTACATTAACATTACTTTTCCATGCTGTTATTGAATTGATTTTAATATGGCGTGCTTTGATTCCTATTATTACATTAATATTATTTTTCCATGCTGGTATTAAATTGGAAAATAGCCTGAACTCATTACCTTGAAGATAAATATCTTTTGGATCATGTGCAGGTGCGAGCTTTTTGTTATCTAATCTCTTAAATTCAAACGAATAATTTAGACGCCATATTTTAATTGAAGACCCTTTGTAGTTTACTCAACTACTTATTCCTGCTCATTCATTAGAGGGAATCTGTCTTATTTTTTATTACTATTATTTGTTTTTTATTATTATTATTTGTCGATTTATAAATCATGAGTATAATTCTTTCATTCTTTTCTCATTTTGATTGATTTTATAATTTAAAATTATATCTCTATTTTTGTCTGCTTGCATTTGTTGTATTTTGTTCATGCCAAGTTGTAGTTAACGGTGGACTGATTTTGAGAATAATGCATTACAACATGTCTTGTTTTCTTCATCGATTAATTAATTATATTATACTACAAAATCATCTACAATGTTCCAGGCTCTGAAAGATCTGGACTGGAAAAATTATAGCAAACTTTATTGCATGAAAGTTCTCGTGTTGTGTCCAGCTTGCTTGAAGAATTGACCAACCGGTGACTGCACATGTTGTAGAAGGCGACTAAAGTACAAATATCCACACCAACGTCAGAAAGGGCATTCGGTTGGTGAGCGCCTAGGCTCCAGAGATTGCTATAAAAATTTAAAAGAATGGAAAAGTCTCAAATAGTGGATTAACTGGAGATGTGGTGTAGGACAGAGAGGATTTGAGACAAGGGAGGATGATTGCATGAAAGTGGACAGTATGCAACAGAAGCACATAAAATTACTTTCATTGTTGCATCACTGCCCAGTGAACATCACCCACAGAAGGATCATCGGCAGCTACGTCCCTGACATGGCGTTATGGCAAAGAACCGGACTTTAAATTCGTATTTATTGATTTATAACTTGTAAAATTGCTCTTGTGTCTGATTCATCTTGAAAAAAAATATTCAAAGCTAAATTGATGACGCTTAATGCATTTCTAGACACATTTCAACGTTTGGTTAATATCTTCATACTACATGCATCTGCGTTGGACATTGCATTAGACAACACTGCTTTCAGAAACATATGTTTTGGGTGGTTGGGATCTCCGTGACGTCATCCAAATCTATTTGTAACTGTATCTGTACCTGTAAAGCAGTCTCGAAGACCGGACACCGGCCATGACGCCGCTATAGAAATTGCCGGAGGTTATTATTATTATCTATATGTCGCCACCATTCCGGGGGAAGGGGGCCGTGTTTGGAAAGGCTTCTCCGAGACAGCTTTGCCCCTTAAGATTCAGGAAAGAAACAGCGAGAAACAATGGCAAGACTGCAGAACAATTAGTAATGCTAGTTAACCGCTGCAATATTTGCGACTATAATTATAGTAACATTCTAGCAGATTTCTTTGAGTCTAATTACAATAGTCATCAACAGAACCATTTATTGTTACACAGATAGTTATTTACATGTAAGAAACACATTAATCAGGTAATTAAAAATATCTTCAACCAGAAAAGAAACATAAAACTTTCTACATTTTTGTCATCAGTGTTGCCTTGTTTTCTGTAAAAGGCACAAATGACACTAATAATTAATTTGTTTGTGCAATAGTAGCATTAGTGATCTGCCATAACTGATTTCTTTACGAGCAAAACAGACAAAGACACATGAAAAAGAACTTGACGAAGAAGGTTAGAGAAAGAGACAGATCGTTGATTAGCAGACTAGTTATAATACGGAGGTTTGGTCACGTGTATCCCATATTCTGACAAAGCTGGTGCCAAGTCTTCCATTGTCAAAGTCAATCGCTTGTCCTGTTCAACATATAAACAGGCACAGTAATTAAGAAAACTTACAAAATTGAACGAAAAAGCCAATAAATAATTTAAAACGTACGGTACAAATTTTACGTCAGTTTCATCATCTGACTGCATAATCGGGACTGAGTATATGAGTGATATTATGCTTAAGAGATTTTTAAAAAATCACAATATATTAATACAGAATAAGTTAGGATCGTAAAGTCAACTTCTTATCTCGTCCCAATATATAGTACAAATAAACAAATTTAAAAACTTCTTTTTAGCGTGCCGTTAACTCCTATTCGGAGTCGATACGGAGGGGTCTAGATAGTAAATGGAACATTATGGTCGGCTATCCATCGACCTGACACCAACAAGTGTACAAGACTAGGATTTTATTCGCCCCTCGAAGAGAAAACTCGCGTCGCTACGCAGTCCCGAACCCTTGAATATTAATTATAATTATTAAATATTGTTAATTAAATAACTGTTAATAATTAGCTACTATTGATTACTAGTGCAGTAGACATGAGCGGGTATACCTTGGCCTGCTTCTTGACACCCTGACTGGATGACTTCATCTTACAGTGCTGCAGGGAGTCTATGACAATGTCTGATACAAACTTCTGAGCGGCCAATGAGATCAGTCGAACTCTAAATGCGCCAAATAGTTATGCTTAAATTTCTGATGTGAAAATTAATCAGACCTAGTACTTTCTACAATTAAATTAAAATATTTTACATTAAAAGGATAGTGAAACCCCATCGTAGTTCAATCAACTAGGCCCATTTCTAACAGTAAATAGTGGCTGACAGATTAACGTCTACCTCAATAGCTGAGCCATCAGAGTTAATGTAGTTCGCATAAAGTAAGCTAGGCTAGCCAATCCTGAATTAATTACTAGAACTTTAAATTTAAATCACAAGGACAAAACTCAAACATTTACTTTAATTAACTTTAACAGAACCATTAGTTTATGAAAATATTAAATTCGTCAACAATCTAGTATCACAGGGAATATATCAGTACAACAAGTAGAAAAAGACCATTAAACATTGCAAATTCCAAAACCTAATTAAAGACGAAACACTAAAGGAAGGATAGTTACACATTAATTTCAAGCTCTTAAACCCCTAGACATCTGAAAGTGTGATGTTAAGAAGTTTGATATGTGACTGAAAGTTGAAAACCAGTGCAGAAGCATGAGCAGGAAAGACTAACTAAACAGCTATTAACATGACTGAATGCCAGACGTCCCTGACATCGTCCCTGGATGAGGAAACGGACGTTAAACCTTTATTATTATTATTATTTATTATTATTATTATTATTATTACACTCAGCATATTAACTTTAAAAGACCAGTAGACTGATTGTAACAGACACATTACTCTGAAAACCATGAGAGATTATTCTTTAAATATTTCGCAGAAGACCAAGAGATAGAAGCAGCAGAAGGGTGCCTCACTTTTTTCAAATGTCGAGCGGTTAGCCAATAGGGCAACTGAGTGTTCATTTCTAAAAACCAAACTAGTGAGCAAAATCATCAATTACAAAAATTTCAAATGTGCCCAATAAAGTTAACAGTGTCTTGTAAAATCTAAGAAAAGGTGTAGCCTTTATCTACACTACAATATGTATCGAAGTGATAAAAGTGACGCTCACATTCTGGGATCTGCAGCGTCAAACCCAGCAGCGTTCATGTAACTAGCAGTTACTATATCTGGAATCTACGTAAACAACATAAATAACATAAATAGTATTAAATACAATCAGTTGAGAACTTTGAAATACTATATTGAAGTTATTATCTTTTCTCTTACTAGAAACTAATTTTTAAATAAATTCTCAAGCAAACCATAACAATTTGTTGTTATGACGTGGATTTGTTTATTGACAAGAAGCTGTTCTAGTCTCACAAAAATTCTGGTAGTATTGCTTTGTTACATAAATCTTATCACGTTCTTGTACTCTGCAATCTCTTTGAATTACCACTATTACATAATTTCATTGCACTTGAAAGTGCGTAAGTTAAAAGTACTTACTTTAAGCGCAAAAATGATGATCTCTCCGCATAAAGTCTTATTGTAATTTTCTATTTATCATAAAATGATTAATAATACTATAAGTTAATTTCTTCTATATTCAATACATATTCATTTATTGATTCTAATCAGAAGTAAATCTTCCATCTCATACTTACGGTGGGTGTATAGTCCTCAAGCTGCATAATGAAATCTTCCAGCGGTTCTCCAGCAACCGGAATACTTGACACATCGTTGCTCTCAACTGCTTCATACGACTGAGCTTCAGCTCTCTGTAAGTTGCCCGGCTGCAGGCCAGTCAACTGATAGCCGCTCGATGGAGTGCCACTGGGTTGTTGTGAACTGTCTGACGGTATACCAGCACCGAGTGAGCCATTCTGTGGTGACGTCATTGAAAGGCTATTAAAAATCTGAAATAGTAAATATACAATATTTGTAGATGGATCTCTTTTATGTTAGTGTTCTGCTTAGTGAATCACTGACATCGCTTTCGAGGGAGGAAACCGTTAACCTTAGCTTTACCAGCTTTTTAGTGGCAGGTCTATGATAAATATTCCTACTCAACTCTACTTCCAAGTTAAGTAAGAGTACTCTATATAATAATAAAAACAACAATTAAAGTGCTACAGTCATCGATGACAACATTGAGCACTATTGAGACAAAATCAAGGCGGCGAGCAAAAAGAAGGTCCAAAAACGGTGCAAATTCCAAAATCCAGATAATCAGTCCAAAGTTATTAAAAAAATAAAACTATTGATCAAGATTTACTAGTTAAATATTTACTAGTTAAAACTATTGATCAAGATGCTTCCGTCAGGGTTTGGTAAAGGCTAAGAATTCACCTAACCTTAATGAAATGCTTGGCTTGCAAAAATGGCGTCTAATGGCCCATTTCATAAAGGAAGATTGTCTCCTAATCAGAGTTTAACTACTGATTTAATCAGAATCAATAAAAATTGAGTTCATGATGCCTTTAATCGTGATTATGGGAAATTTTAACAACCTGCTGTGTAATCATCCGAATTTCTACATTTAAACTGTGATTAGGAATACGTTATCCGATCTTTAAGACACATTCTTAATGGGACCAAGAAATTTTATGAATAAAATGTTTAATTAGAGTGCTGCTATTATCCATTTTATTAGAAAAGCACAGACTATCATCATCATCCTCCTCCTTTGAATCCCAGTTTAACCAGGGTCCCCTACAAATAGACTGTCTCAAATTCTCTCTGTCCTACACCACACCACCAGCCCATCCCCGTTTGAGACTTCTCCATTCGTTTACATTTTTGTAGCAATTTCTGGAGCATAGGCACTCACCAACCGAATGCCCTTTCTGACGTTGGTATGGATCTTTGTGCTTTAGTCGCCTTCTACGACATGTGCAATCACCGGCTGGTCAATTCTTAAAACAATCCGGACACAACACGGGAAAAAGAAAAGCAAAGATTATACAAATCTATATATTACATCAAGCTGCCACTTCGAAATAATAATAATAACAACAATTAGAGAGCTACAGTCATCAATGACAACATTGAGCACTATTGAGACAAAATCAAGCCGGCGAGCAAAAAAAGAAGGTCCAAAAACAGTGCAAATTCCAAAATCCAGAAATTCAGTCCAAAGTAAAGGGAGTTAAAGAAAAGGTGGTTTAGGCGCAGGTCGCTGCTCATGGACACTGGATGGAAAAGAGAGATGGAAAAGATAGGTCTTCAACTGCTTACGGAACTGCTCATAGGAAAGCAAAGGCTGGTGTGATTCAAATGAAGATTTACGAAGATTGGATGGAAGCGAATTCCAGGTCTGAGGTGCAGCATGGTGGAAAGAACGATTAGATAGCTTAGAGCGTGAAGGTAAGCTAGGTCTCACAAGAGTAATTAACTTAGAAGACCGAGTAATAGCAGGCTGCATCACTTTAATCAAGTGAGATGTACAAGTTTGTCCAGGGATCGTGATGGACTTACAGGTTAACGAAGCTGTGTTGTAAATGATACACTCTTTAATCTTTAGCCAGTGCAAAGACTTCAAAATAGGCGTAACATGTGAGTACTTGGAACTACAAAAAATTGTTCGCACAAGAGAATTCTGAACAGACTGCAACCGATCAATCTCACAGCCAGGGAGATTTAAAAACAGGGAATTGCAGTAGTCCAACTTCAATTGCACAAGAGCAGCACCAATTGTAGCAGCTGTCTCACGTGACAAATATGGACGTATTCGACGAAGATCACGGATATGGAAGAAACTTGCTTGTGAAGTTTTAGTTATGTGTTCGTGGAAGGTTAGGTGTTTATCAAGGATAACACCGAGATTTCTCAGAGAAGAAACAGGTGATATTTTAATACCCGAAGATAACGAAAGAGTTTTCCCATTCAGCTTCAGAAGCTGGTGAGGTGTCCCGACCAACAAGAATTCAGTCTTAGATGGATTAAGTGCCAAGATATATAATATAGATATATAATAAGATATATAATATATCTAGTCTGCATTAAATCCATCAATGTACTGCAAATCGTAAAATCATAAGGTTCATAGCATATAATGTTGTAGCCTGTAATATATCTATGAAATATTATTAAGTGCTCAATGTGTCTATGGATGGTATACAGCTACCCTTTGATCCTCTACCGGTTTATCTTGGTGTAACTTTGGATCGTACGCTGTCGTACAAGGAGCATTTGAGTAAAACGGCAGCAAAAATAAAGTCAAGAAATAATCTGTTGCAGAAATTGGCGGGGACGACCTGGGGCGTGGATGCAGTCACATTAAGAATATCAGCGATTGCTCTGTGCTATTCGGTGGCTGAATACTGCTGTCCATCATGGGAATGTTCGCCTCATACAAAACTCGTCAATGCGCGTCTCAATGACTCCATGCGCCGCATAGTTTCTGGGACAATCAAATCAACCCCAATGCCGTGGCTCCCAGTTTTTTGTAACATACTGCCCCCTCATATCCGTCGTAAGGAGATAACACACAAACAACTGCAGAGGGTCCGTGAAAATCATACCTTCCCGTTATCACTGGACTTGTCTAATCCTCCTCCGAAGAGACTCAAATCTCAATATCCTGTTTGGGAGATGCTGCAGCAATGAGATCCCATGGTGTCTCTGTCCCAGTGGAGATTAGAGTGGTCATTCGCTGAAGATAGAAACCGACATCTGGTTCAGGATCCGTCTCAAGCGCTACCAGGAATGAATCTCTGCAGAGGAAGTTGGTGCCATTTGAATCGTTTCCATACGTGTCATGGTAGACGCAGAGAAAGTGAGTTTCACTGGGCTATCTGTGATTCACCGCTTTGCAACTGCGGCCAATCGCAAAACATGATATCGTTGAGGAGTGCCCTCTAACCCGCCTACCAGGTGGACTGTCTACACTAAGTTGCCTTAAAAGTGAAGCAACTATCTGGATTAACGCATACGCTAAATAAAAAAGTGCCAAGAAATTAGCAGACATCCAAGAGGATATAGACTGAAAACTTTGTTGCAGGAGGGTTTCAGCATTAGAATAGGAGTTAGGGGTGAAACAAGTGTACATTTGAGTGTCATCAGCATATAGTTCATCATCAAGAGAATGAGAAGAGATTAGAGTGCTTAGGGGTGTTGTATAGAGGTTAAAGAGGATAGGACCAAGAACGGAGCCTTGAGGCACACCATACTACATACCATAAGTGAGAAGGCGAAGAGATGTACTCCATCACTTTCACACAAAAAGAACGATCCATCAGATAGGAGGAAAACCAATCAAGAACAATTCCACGAACACCAAACCAGGAAGAAAGACGTTCCAGAAGAATATTGTGATCAATGGTATCAAAAGCGGCTGAAAGATCAAGCATACATAATCCAGTTAAGCGTTGTGTGCACATGGCATTAACAATAGAATTGCACACAGATAGAAGCACCGCTTCAGTTGAACGATGCTTAGTATAAGCAGCTTGGTGCTTATTAAATAGATCATTGTAAAAGAGATGAGTAGAAAGCCTCTGAAGAACAATTCTTTCAGTGAGCTTAGATATGTATGACAGATTAGATATAGGCCTGTAATTCGACAATAATTCCTTATCCAGTGTGGGCTTTTAAAGCAATGGAGTAATAACTGCACGCTTAAAAGCGCGAGGAAATTTGCCAGTAGAGAGAGAGAGGTTAACAATCAATGTTAATACTGGAGCAAATATGTTTATACACTTCTTTAAAAGAGAGGTTGGGATAGGATCCAAGTCACAATGTTTAGCTGGAGAGTCTAAAACTAATTTAGTTCATCAATTGTAACTGGAGTGAAATTAGAAAGCTCATCTTTGGAATGATTCTCTACTGGAGTATGAGGAGTAGAGTTAGGAACTGGAGTGATAGATTCTCTAAGATTGCTTATCTTATCTGTAAAGTATTTTGAAAATTGTTCAGGCAGTGACTCCACAGGAGTAGAAGGAAGAGAAGGAGAAATAGATCTATGTAAAAGATCATTAACGGTTTTCCATAAACTATTGACATTCACAGCCTTACTGACCAAAGAGGAGTAGTACTCTTTCTTAGCATTAGCAATAGCAGTACGATAAATCTTGTGTTGCAAATTAGAAACAGTTTCCAAAAATCTGAGTGGGTATGACGCCACTTTCTTTCAGCTCTACAGCATGCAGCCTTTAGCTTTCTCAGACTAGAAGTATACCAAGGGTTAGATTTCTTAAGCTTCTTGGTAGTTAGAGGTGCATGCTTATTAAGTAGAGATGAAAGAGTAGCGTTATACTGTTTTACTAATTCATCAAGATCATTAGCAGGAGACTTCATCAAAGTCGAATTTTCAAGATCAGAACAAAAGAGATCAAGATCAACGTTATTTACACACCTAAATGAAACAGTAGGTGAATTTTTAATAGTATCTAGCTTAACATGATTATAAGTGAATACAACAGGAAAATGGTCTGACGGCGAGTGAGATACAATAGTAACACTTAAAGGATCAATAGCAGAGAGACTTGGTGTTATAACAACATCAAGTGTATGATTGTCAATATGAGTAGCAACATGCACATTTTGAACAGCATTACAAGAGGACAGCAAAGTATTAAACTGCTGAGTTAAGAGGATTATCAAGGTGAATGTTGAGGTCACCTGTAATCACAAAGTCTGATTTAGAAGTAGTATGGAAGGAGAGTAGGGTAGAAAACTCCGATAAAAAGAGAAAGGTTTGGCATAGGGGAAGAAGATGGTGGTCGATACACTGCAACAACATGTAGAGTACATGTGCTAAATTTACCAGTGACTGAAATTGCTTCAAATGAAGTTATTCCTACCTAAATTTGTATCTTTTAACTCTCTACGATTTCTTTAATGAACGACTTCAATGTTGATTTTGACACATCGAATGAACACCATCATTGTTTACTAGCGTCTTCTTGTTTCATCTACTTGCAGGGTTGCCAGAGGTCCAAAACATTTTTAGCCCAAAGCTACAACAACAAGCTACCCCAAAAATAGTTCAATACATTTTGCACAACTATGGTTAAAAAATACCTCTTTGGCAGAAATTTAGTACCTATAACTTGATAATAAATGAAATCTCAACTTCGTATTGTACTAAACTAGGAACGGATCCATGAATTTTATTTCATTTATTTTTTGTTTGGTGGGGCGGGGTGGGGGGCGGAGGCGGGTAACAATTTTTTGGCCTGTCACGACTTTTTTGCCGGGTCCCCGCTGGATCCGCCAGTGGTCACTGAGTAACCGTGAATGATAAATTCCTCTTCTTTAACAACGATGATGAATTCTTGCTGGTTGAGACACCTCAACAGCTTCTGAAGCTGAAAGTGAAAAATCTTTCGTTATCATCGGGTATTGTAATACCACCTGTTTGTTCTGTGAGAAATCTCAGTGTTATCCTTGATAGCACTGAGATTCGATAATCGAGATTAGACATTCGAAGCGTTTTGATAAACTCCTAATCGCGAACACCTAACTAGAATTTCACTAGCATATTTCTTCGTGGAATACGTCCATATTTGTCACGTGAGACAGCTGCTACAATTGGTGCAACTCTTGCGTAATCCAAGTTGGACTACTGCAATTTCCTGTTTTTAAATCTCCCTGTCTGTGAGCTTGATCGGTTGCAGTTTATTCGGAATTCTACTGCATGAGCAATTTTTTGTAGTTCTAAGATACAGGAATAATAGCATCTTCTCATAAAATATGAATAAAATGCAAAACTGAAAATTCGAAAATATCCAATCGAAAATTTTAAATTAAGAGACGAAACAGAATAATTAAATCTGTTTAAATTCAATAAAATTTCCTTATATTACCAGATCTGACAAACGCAAATCAGTAGCACATTACATAGCAAAATTACAGTAAGTAAAAGCGAGAAATTGATATTTGGCCTACTTATTTAGTCGGTTTCAGATTCAGGCAACAGCTGTAAAATACTCCCGGCTGTGAATAGTCATAATACAAGTGTAACTTTAGCAATTATTCTATCAGTATTTGAAAAAATTGAATATGGGCCTTTATACATGACATATTGTAGTCCCTATAAAGAGGCTTTTATATTGCTGTTACTTTTAATATCAATATATAATATAATTACTAAACTAGACATTTCTGAAAAGTAAGAGGAGCATACAGAGAAAAGGTGGTGCCATCACTGCCATGTGGTGCCGTTATTAAAGACGATTTTCTGGATATTTAATTTATACAATTTTTGGCCTTCTTTGATTTTTTGCTCATCGGTTTGGTTTTGATTACATATTGTACGGTTTTATATTTGGCTACAGTGACACTCGAATTGTTACTGTTGTTATTGATGTTTGGGGCTGAAGCAAATAAAGATCTTCAAAATATTTTTCTTTATTCTATGGAAGCAAAGGCATCGGGGCATAATGCACATGTAGAGGCCTATAATTATGTAGGAGCCTAACTGTATAGGCTAATGGTTCCCAGGTTTATGATCGCACAAGAGATCTTCCACAGAGGAAAATTGAAAACGAAACAATTGGTTCCTACATCAGAAGTTCTCAGACTTTTGGACCTCGTGCAATTAGTTAGAAATTAGAGTCTCGGTCCATCCGTTTGTATCTCACTTCTTCGCCTCAGCCGTCTTAGCTCGACGTTCTAGCTTAAATTCCTATTCTTGATTAAATAATTACACTGTTAATTGACGCAATCGTTATCCCTGCATATTGTTTATTTCAATTGTAAGTTTAATAACTCTATGTAGCATTGTGAATACTTGTGGTTTACTTTATCCAAAATGACAGCACTTAGATGATAATTGGGTTTAAGCCATTTCTCAATTACACAGAGTTCTAGCAATTGTCTCAAGTTCTCTCTACGTCATTCACCAAATCGCAGAGATCTCGACAAATTGTTCGCTGCCTCTTGCTTCCAGGCCTCAGATAGATCAGACAGATCAGATAGATCAGATAGATCAGATAGATCAGATAGATCAGATAGATCAGATAGATCGGATAGATCGGATAGATCGGATAGATCGGATAGATCGGATAGATCGGATAGATCGGATAGATCGGATAGATCGGATAGATCGGATAGATCGGACAGATCGGACAGATCGGATAGATCGGATAGATCGGATAGATCGGATAGATCGGATAGATCGGATAGATCGGATAGATCGGATAGATCAGATAGATCAGATAGATCAGATGGCCTACATTAGATAGATCAGATACATCAGATAGATCAGATAAACCAGATAGATGATCAGCTAGATCAGACGGATCATATGGATTAGAATGATGGATCAGATAAAACAGATAGATGATCAGCTAGATCAGACGGATCAAATGCATTAGAATGATAGATCAGATAAACCAGATAGATGATCTGATAGATCAGACGGATCAAATGGATTAGAATGATAGATCAGATAGTTAGGCGCTCGTCGGTTGACCACAGGTTGAAGACTATTTTGCTAGATTTCATTGTGCTCTTGACTTTAAGAGACCATATCGTAATGGCGCTTACTGCACAAGACTCAAGTGGCCCTATAGGGCCTGTATGGCTCTCAGGTATTGCCTGTAGTTATGAACAACTGTCCTCTAACATTAATAATCTTCTTATAGCCATGGGTGACCACTGCTGTTGTAGATATGAGGCGCTATATTTTTATTCACCTTAAGGTTTTACACAACTTGTGTAGCTACTGTAGACAACGGTCGTCAACTGTAGGTTGTTGCATTACTGTAGTCTAAATAGTGTAGGCTACAATTATAAGCTGAGACCTTGCTGTAACGAAATAAGTTTACTCAGTAGAATTGCACTTGAGTATACATGTACATGTATATCGGATAGTCGCACTGGATAATTGCTATGTCGGATAGTTACCCGGATTAACTGATGTTTCGGACAGTGTATTGAATAATTGATATGTCGATAGTGATACTGGATAATTGGCATATCGGATGGTCACACTGATTAGTTGGTATATCGGATGTTCATACTGGATAATTGAAATGGTGTATGGATAGACACTCTAGATAATTACTATATCAGATAGGAACACTGAATATATAATTATTAATATATTAGATAGTCACCCCGATTAACTCGTATATCGGATAGTCATACTGGATAATAGATATATCGGATAGTCGCACGGGAAAATTTATATATCGGATAGTCACACTGGATAATTGGCATATCGGATAGTCTCACTGGATATTTGGCAAAAATAATCAATCGAATTAATCAATTAAACTGATTAATCAATTACATTTAGATTAATCAGTGATTTATTCTCAATGGATTTACCTCACAGTATGACAGCCAGCAGGACCAGGCTACCCTGCCCCACTTATCTACAGCACAGACCACGGAGATACCGGGTTCAACAACATGCTAGGTCTTCATTTCCCCGTCAAGTAAAGACTGGTGGCTCCCCCACGGACCCCCAATCTTCACCCGGCAGCCCCCTAGTCGAGAATCTCTCTCAAACCTCTCTTAATCTTCAGCAGCAGTCACGCTCGACTTCGTTGAACCGGGAAGTTGAAGATTTATTCGGGTATTTTATTTATTAACCTCTTTATTTCTTACGTAAGACGGCGGCTCTGCTTTTTCAGTTATATTGATATTTGTCTGCGGATTTATGATATCAAGTTCTAATTTGCTTACATATGTGTCACACTTCTCTCTCTGAGTTATTTGTGCAGTGTATACGGAATACGGAATATTATAATTGTATATAATAATAATTGTATACGGAATTGTATATAATAATAATTGTATACGGAATTAAGTGCATATGCAAAGTTAAGTAATTTCTAATCACAATCTCTTATTTACAATTAGTACTAGATTAATTTGATTTATCGATATTTATTTCACCGATGCCTATTGACAATAATTCCGTGACATTTATACCCATGACAATTCATACCGTGACAATTAATCCCCGACAATTCAACCCGCCACATTTAATAATAATAGCCATAATAACCTCCGACAATTTCTATAGTAGTGTCATGGCCGGTGTCCGGTCTTCGAAACAGATTTACAGATTTTGCTCGCCATTTAGTCGCCTTAAATCAATCCCCTACATTTACATTCTCGAAATTAAAATTCGGTGACTTTTACACTCAGACAATAATAACCTGTACGTTTTACAGACATTTGAACCAATCTTGTTTTCTCAAAATAATAGTTTCTCTTCCGCAATTGCTTAGAAATATCGTTTACATTGACAGAACAGCACTACTGTGATGTACTCTCAGTGAGTCTATTATAATCATTGGGAAATACCTCTACTTCATCTGATCGTCTTTTCAGATACGGTCCCGTGGAAAGACCATCAAAGAATCACGAGAGTGGAGATCACCATGGAAACAGACACCCTGAGCGACTAATTGATGACGTCACTAATGGCAGATCCAACTGGCGACGTCAGGGATATTCATCGGTGGATATGGACGCAGCCGGACGTGTTACTAATAGAATTGTTCGAGGAGATGGCGGTAAGAAGAGACGGCAGATTTTACACCAGGTCAGATCCGACGCTGATGGCGCTTCAGACAGAGAAACGAATTCCACAACTCCATTCACGACCGTCTTTCATGGTGGTAACCCAAATGTTAAGAATCTAGGGACGTCTCCGTGGCGGAATAAATTAGAGACAGTGCTGGATGGAGAAATGATGTCTAAGACATCCTCGTTGAAGGCTCCGATAGATTCAGGTGTTACAGTTCAAATCCGCAGAGAGAGGTACAGAGAACATACCAGAAGAGCAAGAGAGCGTGACGTCATAGATGACGTCAGTGTTATGAGATCACGTGATGATGAATATTTTGAATGTGACAGGAATCAGAAAGCAGGTTTGCTGAATTCAAAATTATTCATTATCCAGGGTTAGGTTTATATACCTTCAATAAAACAAAAGCAACTGATTGCAGTTATACTGTAGTTACGTGAGCTCAGTTGCATAATATCTGTACATCATTTATCTGTGCATCATTTATCTGTGCATCATTTATCTGTGCATCATTTATCTGTGCATCATTTATCTGTGCATCATTTATCTGAGCTTTTACTGTTATATTTTTATAATTTCACTAAATTTCTTGATATATTGCTTGCACACTATTAACAGAAATCATCTGTAGTATTCTAACATAAGTTAACAATATTAATTGTAGTAATTTCTCTCTGGATTCCTATATAGTACCGTCATAAATGTTTCATATATAAAATTTAAACTATTGAAAACATGACTAATTTGAATGATATGAAACAAAAGCATACAAATGTAATGAAGTACTTATCCAGTGTAGCATATGAAACTGAGCTTCTGGGCTTGAGCCTGTGCTGAGGCTTTAAAGTAGTGTTGATTTTCAGTACTTTGGCTTTTTGCTAGTATTATTTTTCATGGTTAAGTTACCTGTTGCGGAAATATCATCTCTTGATTGTAGTAATATACATAATAATCATGAAACTATTATTACTATTGTTATTTTGTTATTATTGTAGTTTTTCTCTCCTAATTTGTTAATTTATAAATTGTCTTTGTGTGTACATTTAAATAGCAATGGCACAAACAATCATAACATAACCACAACTGTATTGCTACTTTCATCGTTCAATCATCAAGGACAAAATTAAACACTAACCTCTTATTACTATTATTTTGCACTGTATATTTTAGATCCTGACTTTAACGGAAGCCACGAAAGTCTAAATAAATTTATTATCATCTCGCCGAAGCTGCATCATAGAAAGTCTCGCAAAATAAATTCAATATCCACGAGGGAGACTCCTTATTCCATATCATATCCCAATAGCAGTCCTGAACGGGTTCTAGATCAGGGAAGTGCAGAGCAGAAAATAGAGCAGGAGCAAGTCAGTAGACCATTCCCACAGGAAGATGAAGAGTGTCCAGAATATGAGGACGTCTGTAGGCCGAGATTACGAAGAAATACAGAAGAAGGAAAAGAAAGACTATTTGTGGCAGAAGAAAAAGGAATCATTGAATATAATTACGATCATTGCGAAAATTCTGAGAAAAGATTGCTAAGATGCGAGCGTCATCAACAAGAACTAGAACTAAAACAACAACAGATGCATTCTGACCAGAAACAAGAACAACTGTTGCATTACGATCAGAAGCAACAACAACAGATTCATTATGATAAGAGACAACAACAACGTAGACAGTATGATAATATGCAACAACAACATAGACAGTATGATAACATGCAACAACAACGTAGTCAGTACGATATCAATCAACAACAAAAGATTCATTATGATCAAAGGCAGCAACAACGTAGAGAGTATGATATCATTCAACAACAACATAGCCACGAGGAGAGGCAGCAAGAAAAGAGGAGGCATGATCTGAAGCAACAACAGCGCTTTGAGCAGCGACATCAGCGCAACGAACAAGACGTACAACAGCAACCTGTTGAAGAAGAACTGTTCCCTCTCCTTGAACGTCTACGAGTCCAACAACAACAACAAACGAAGGGTTGTCTTCACCTGCAGCAACAAGAACGTGACAACAGTTCCCAAGAGCAACAACGACAACTTCAGACAACGGAACAACATATGAGACAACGCAAAGGATTTAAAATCGAGAAAGAAAGACGATTATTAGACCGTCATTTGAAGGTCTGGACAGCATCATATGGGCTGACTGCTCCAAACATTGCTCCTTCTGCTTCATGTGGGCTCACTTCTCCAAACATTGCTCCTTCTGCTTCATGTGGGCTGACTGCTCCAAACATTGTTCCTTCTGCTTCTCCAAGAAACAATGGCCGATCAGTTAAAGTGGACAATACTACACCACACCGGAATACTTTGGTACTGAATCATCGCGGGATACTCCCTGGGATTAGTCCCAGTTCTTTAGATCGCATCCCGGACCTAACTCCTCGGATTCACTCTCCGGAGAGTAGAGTTACTTATCGAATCTCAGGGGACATCAGTAACGGATTACAAAATGGAGGTAAAAGATTAAAGGGAGGAAGAAGAAAAGTTGGTGGGATATCACGTGCTGAGGAAGTATTCAGTGCAGGAGATATGAGTAGATGTGAGTATTCACATACAGCTTTTGAAGAAGAAACTAATAGTAAAATAAATGAGAAGCGATATAATCCCGAGATAACAGAGGAAACGACGAACAATATATGTCTGTATTCGTCTAAATATCGCAATATGTCGAAGGCATCGATACACAAACTTCTCGCTACTCCTTCGATATCAGAACCTGCCCGAGTGTTAGAAAAAAAGACTAAGAAAAGGAAGAAGAAAAGCGGTTGGTAAACTTTTATTATAATATTTAATGAAATAATTTCTATTCTCAGGAAGTGACCATAATAATATTAATTAGATTAGGACTATTATTATATTAATTAAATTAGGTCGTAATAAATGTAATAAATTAAATTAAACTTAAAACAAAATAAATTAAATTAAATTAACCTTAAATAAAACTAAATATAAATAGCAAACAGCGGAACGGTCTATCATATTAGAGCACAGAATACAGTGGTACGACATATCATATTAGAGCACAGAATACAGTGGTACGACATATCATAGTAGAGCACAGAATACAGTGGTACGACATATCATAGTAGAGCACAGAATACAGTGGTACGACATATCATAGTAGAGCACAGAATACAGTGGTACGACATATCATAGTAGAGCACAGAATACAGTGGTACGACATATCATAGTAGAGCACAGAATACAGTGGTACGACATATCATAGTAGAGCACAGAATACAGTGGTACGACATATCATAGTAGAGCACAGAATACAGTGGTACGACATATCATAGTAGAGCACAGAATACAGTGGTACGACATATCATAGTAGAGCACAGAATACAGTGGTACGACATATCATAGTAGAGCACAGAATACAGTGGTACGACATATCATAGTAGAGCACAGAATACAGTGGTACGACATATCATAGTAGAGCACAGAATACAGTGGTACGACATATCATATTAGAGCACAGAATACAGTGGTACGACATATCATAGTAGAGCACAGAATACAGTGGTACGACATATCATATTAGAGCACAGAATACAGTGGTACGACATATCATATTAGAGCACAGAATACAGTGGTACGACATATCATATTAGAGCACAGAATACAGTGGTACGACATATCATAGTAGAGCACAGAATACAGTGGTACGACATATCATAGTAGAGCACAGAATACAGTGGTACGACATATCATAGTAGAGCACAGAATACAGTGGTACGACATATCATATTAGAGCACAGAATACAGTGGTACGACATATCATATTAGAGCACAGAATACAGTGGTACGACATATCATATTAGAGCACAGAATACAGTGGTACGACATATCATATTAGAGCACAGAATACAGTGGTACGACATATCATATTAGAGCACAGAATACAGTGGTACGACATATCATATTAGAGCACAGAATACAGTGGTACGACATATCATATTAGAGCACAGAATACAGTGGTACGACATATCATATTAGAGCACAGAATACAGTGGTACGACATATCATAGTAGAGCATAAAATGCAGCGCTACAGTTAATCATAGTAGAGAAGAGGATACAGCGGTATGGTATCTCATGGTAGAGAATAGAAGGCCGCGATACGGTTTATAATAGTTGAGCATAGAATACAGCGGTACAGTAGAACATAGTGGAACATAGTCTGCAACAGTACGGAATATCGTAGTAAACCATAGAATGCAGCGGTACGGTATATTATAGTAAAATAATAAAAAAGCTAATTGGCTGGAGCCAGTGGGGAAGTCAGTAAGATACTCGACCGCAGATCAGTATATGCGGGGTTCAAGTCCTGGGCTCGCCCGTCACTAACATTGCTTTCGAGTGAGGAAAATGACATTAACCTTAGCTTTATCAGCTTTTAGCTTTTAACGTTAACATCAGTTTCCTCACTCGAAAGCGATGTCAGTAGGTCATAGTAGAACATGGAATGCAGTGGTACGGTATATCATACTATTACATAGATTAAAGAGGTGCGGTATATCGTAATAGAGAATAGAATAGAGCGGTACGGCTAATAGTAGTAGAGAATAGAATACAGCGGTACGGTTTATCATAGGAGATCATAGAATGCAGTGTTACAGTACAGTATATCAAAAGGAGAACATAGTATCCAACGGTACGGTATATCGTAGTAAAGCATAGAATGCAACGGTGCGGTACATCATAGTATAGCATAGAATGCAGTGGTACGGTACATCATAGTAGAGCATAGAATACAGCATTGCGGTATATCACAGTAGAGCGCAGAATACAGAGGTACGACATATCTTAGTAGAGCATAGAATACAGCTGTACTATATATCATAGTAGAGCATAGAATGCAGCGGTACGGTACATCCTAGTGGAGCACTGAAAACGGTATATAGCTTGAAGAATTGAGCGAATGATCGAAGTACCAATGAAGTGATGAATGACATTGGGGAGTTTGATTGATTGAATGCTGATGAGAACTGTTGTTAAATTAATCGATGTTACATTGATGAGATTGATTGATTGTATGCTGATGAGAATTATTCTTTAATTAATGTTGTTTTTATACATACAGAAGAACGCGTGACTTACAAGGATCCTGTGGGTCATGGAATGGATGATCGGTTTTATCAGAGGATTTGTGAGCTGGCCCTGCTGCAGGACAACGCCGTGAGGTGGGAGAAAAAGAGAAAAAACAAAAAGTTGCTGAAAGAGAGGGACATAGAAATTGACAGAGACTCGCAGTGTATGAATTCAGCGTAGTGGCTCACATCACTGACTATAGAAAATTCTAGATTTAAAAGTTTGGTGTTGCATACCAGTGCATAGTCAGTAATAGTTGTTAGCCGATGAATTGTGATAACGGTATTTCAGAGCTGTCATAAAATATAGTTAAAATTATCAGTATAAATTACACCAATCATTTACTGAACCGATTGCAGCGACTTTTTTTCGTCTATACTAACTCACAAAAAAACCCTAGATTTCTTCCTTTTCTTCTCCTCATCTCTCTCCCCCTTTCTTCTTCCTTCCTCTCATACTCTGCACTCTCTCTCTCTCTCCCTCTCTCTCTCTATCTTTCTTTCTATTTTTCTCTATCTCTATCTCTTTCATCGCTCTCTCCACGCACTCTCTCTCTCTCTCTCTCCTAGTCTACATTAAAAGTCAACTAAGTTTGATATATTTCTATTACATTAGACCTCCAAACAAAGTTTACACTCTACTTAAGCTTAGTACCGGGTTATGAAGGCTATCATCATCATGGTATATATTAGTTAAAGTAACATGATCTATTTCTTTCAGTTCCCGACACATACTACGGATGATCGCTAGGCGAGTTTAGGTTTTCCAGGGTTTAACTGCGGTACGGAGGAAACATAGGATCTGTAGAAATGAGAGCTAGTCACTGATTTGATAGCATCAGCCGTCTGACCTACAAATCAATCAATCAAATCGATTTAAAGAGGTTCCTCGCGTAACATTCTATATAGGTCATCATAAGTTGTCGCTTCCAGGAATTATGATTGGCAACTTATCAGGAATGTTTCATTGCTACAAGTGCATTCGATTTTCACAAGCAGAATGTAAACTTTAATTTTAAATATGTGAATATATAGATATGAATATATTATACAACATATTGCAATAACACTTACTACATTGCAGAATAAATTAATTTAGAGGAATAAATCGATATCGTTTGTTGATTTGTGGGGATACTAAGAGCCTAATTAGAAGACTGATTATATAGCGAAATTAATTTTGGATTAATTTATTTACAGAAAATCTTACATACACACCGGCTGATATGAAGAAGCCTTCGAGAGGATTCGTGTTCTTAGGCTTTAGCGTCCTACGTAATTATATAAATCAAAGCATAAATCAATCAAAGCTTAGCTAATTCAAAACGCTATCAAGAATTATGAGCACTTCCTGTGTTGAATACTAAACAACGCTTAAAGTCGGGTTTCTTTCTCGAAAATATGTCGTTTTGAAAACGTTCTTCAATCTTTCTGGATAATATGTCGTTGGGGGAGCGAGTCCTAGATTAGAGGATTGCGTAGTTGTAAACTTAATCAATCACTCACTGACTCAGACTGCTTTCAACTCTACCCCCTCAATTGTCCCGTCCACCCACCTATATGTATTCACCACGTCTTCTACACCCCTCTTCTTTTTGCCATCATCTAATTTTATTGTCCTTGACATCGTCCTTGGATAAGGAAATAAACGTTAAACCTTTATTATTATTATTATTATTATTTATTATATTATTATATACAATTATTTAATAAAATATAACTAAAACGTTCGTACTTTGGATTTTCCTTATTAAAATTAAACTATAAACTGGCTGGTTGGTGCCAGTGGCGATGACGGTAAGATTACGGATCAGTATATGCGAGTTCAAATCCTGGGCTCGCCCGTCAATAACATCGCTTTCGAGTGAGGAAACTGACGTTAACATTAGCTTTAGCTTTTTTTATAGCCCCATGGCATTTGCACGTTTATAAATAAACCAGATTATTTTTCACTGAGACATCAGGCGAATGCTATCAAATTCTGTCGCACTTACGCTCGCTTGGCCTCTATGGCGGCGAGTTTCTGCATAAGATTATCGTGCTTATCCATCTCAGCCTGCTGCTCTGAGGAGAACTTCTCCAGGCAGTCCCTGCAATCCCTCAACGAGTCATCCCAGACCTTCTTAGCCATCACGTACTGGTTGTCCAGCTCCTGCTTGAAAGCCTTCTTGGGACTGAGGCGAGTTATGCGCGATATCACCTCCTCGCGCTGTCTGTACCGTCAAATACAGTATAGTAGTGTACCTCAAGCTGTCTGTACCGTCGTCAAATACTGTACAGTAGTGTACATCGCGCTGTCAGTACCGTCAAGTACGGTACAATAGTGTACCTCATGCTGTCTGTGCATTAGCTCTTAGCTGACTCATTAGTACGTTAGTCAGCTCCTCAAAACACAAGCTTTTCTACTGAGCAAGTTCTTAACTTTGTTGTAATGCGATAGATTGCAGTTAAATGTTAAATAGCTATGATTTCTGTAGAGCCCTTTGAATATAAGACCGTATGGTATTACATACAAGTTAATACACGTAATTATTACAACAGTTAATTGTTATTACACGTAATTATTACCCATAGCCAAATAATTCCTTGCACTGCCTGTGAAATGTTTTTCAGAAGCATAAATAGAAATATTTGTACTAATTCGTCACTAAATTACTCATCACTTAGACCTACAGTTTATAGTGTGCATGTCTGTACGCAATTACATTCTACTATTTCATCCATGCGCTACAAATATTAATATTTAAATATAAATATTTTAGATATTTAAATTCTTAGAATTTTTATTTGTGAAAACTTATCATTTTACGATTCAGTATACCTTTTTCTTTCTTTTTCTTCTTCCTTCAGTATCGCCAGTCTGCGAGTTCCAAAAAGGTTGTTCATATAGACTTGAAGGATAAAATATGGTTTAACAATAAAGTTTTAAATAATAGTTAGGCCTAATAACGGTTTGAGGACCATTTTCTCATCGAAGGATGATGTCAAGGCCACGACAAAGTTCTTCTTGGTGACTAAAGATTAATTAGTAAAGCTTAGTTTAATAAGATATTCTACAATGTTCTTAGCCGATAGCACAGTGATATGGTTGTTCTACTGGTGATCTGTAGGTGCAGGGTCCAAATTCAATGCTAGCTCCGTAACTGGCATACTTTCGAGAGAGGAAACTATAACAAAATTGAGCTACAGAGCTAAAGCCAAGTGTATTAGGCCTTCCAAAGTGTATTGTGAAAACGCTGTTATACTGTCTAATATCCACTTAATCATCTCTGAAATTTAAATAATTAGAGAGCACTGATACTGTATGCAAAATAATAAAATTAATACGTTTTAATTATACCTTCCGAGTAAACAACTATAATTATTAATCAAATATAATTTAAAATCTTGAGCTATTCAATATCGTGTAAAAGATTATTAAAGAGCTCTATCAGATAAAATGATTTATTTAAAAGCTATAATTTAACTTTAGTCTCGTACATCCAAGCATGCAAGAATGAAAATGACAGGGTCAGCGCTTGACTTGAACCATGCACCTACTAATCTAGTGTATTATAACTGGTGATAAACTTTTGATAGAATCTTCTAAGTTAAATTTATTATTTCACACAATTTTTTAAATTTTATTGAACATGTTTTTGGATGATTGATTGGCTACCTGGCCATATCTTTATGATGATTTCTTTCACAATCCTCGCATCTCGGAGCCATTCTCTTTCCTCTCTCGTACTTCACTACCGTTCTGCACAGTCCACATTAATAATTACACTGATTCATTGGATGTAATATTGACTAGACCATTCAACAATGCATCATACATGTTAAATTTGTAAAAGTGTTATGCAAGAAATTCCATATGGCTTATTTACATGACCAAAGAGACATAATTACGGAAGAATAATGGAGAAATATTAAAGCAACGTTAATAGACAGCGAAAATTCGATTAGTTGGTTATTAAAGCCCACAATGCCACCGTAATGCTAAGTACACTGACTTTGAATTTAATGATTTTCATTGCGCGGTTACTAGACATAGCATTCCAGTTTATACAGAGGCATATATTCACGAATAGTATGTTATTCATAACATTCGTAAAATCGAAAGGTATGTCCGTGTATACATGTAAGTACGAGAGTTTTAGAGGTAGTTATCCATTGCCTTCATGGTCCTCCATTATTTTCTATATCTATATACCCTGAAAGTTGCGTCGTGCTCCTGAAATCCAGCTACTTGGAGGCTTATGTGATGCTACATGTACATGTAAATGGTAGCTTCTGACTACATAAGCAAGAGACCGCAGATTCGATGCCGCACCGGATCGTCTCTGGCAAACAGAAATGTGGTAATAATTGACGTCCCTGACATTGCCTCATGGCGAGAAACCGGACATTAATTTTTTATTGATTGATTGATTGATTGTAAGAAAAGAAATTAACTTAAACTCTGTAGATTTCTATAGTCAGCATTTGTGCTCATTCACTATAAACCATTAGTCCTGCCTGGAGCCAGTGGCGAAGTCGGTAAGATACTCGACCGCGGATCAGATGGTGCGGGGTTCAAATCCTGGTCTCGCCTGTCACTGACATCGTTTTCGAGTAAGGAAACTGACGTTAACCTTAGCTTTACCAGCTTTTTTCCTGTACATCTCACGAGCTGTGTCCACTACATGTGAATCGTGTCAGCAGAATCACACGGTTTTATAATACTAAAGGGATATATTGCAGCTCTTGTACAAAATATTTCGCACTACGGAAGCAATTTTTTAAGTTTTATATCTTTCTACTGTATATGGACGGGTAGCAATGAGTAACAGCAAGAACATTTGTGAATCTGAATCAAGCTTAGTTCTTAGGATCCTCCTAATAAGTAACTTTCAAATCAAATCAAAGCAATGTATATAACCACGAAGTCAAAGTGCCCAAGACATTCAAGGAACAGCGAACCTTCGATCCAGACACAATTAGCTGTTACTCTAGGTATATGCGCTTTACACAGTAAGCAATAATACACGCAACTATTTTGAATGCAAGGCTTCAATTCAGATTCCTGGTTGGCTGAAGCCGGTGGCGATGTCGGTAAGATACTCGACCGCGGATCAGTATGAGCGGGTTCAAATCCTGGGCTCGCCCGTCACTGACATCGCTTTCGAGTGAGGAAACTGACGTTAACATTAGTTGTTTTGCTTTTATAGACTTTCGTACTTAGGAAAGCAATGACCGGCCTCTTTACTGAAAGCAAGCAGCTCAGCCTCCCTGAAATAATCCAGAAAAATCCAGTTAAATCCAGTTGCATATCATTATACATGTATAAAAATGAGAGCTCACAAGGGTTCAATGCTCTTCTTCTAGTTTATATAGTATATTGTTATTTTTAAATATTAACCAGTAGCAACAATTTAAAATAAACAAGAGCTATCTAGGTAGTAGTCAAAAAGAGACTGACTGGTCTACTGGTTCATTAATTGATAATACATTTATATTTATTTGTAAAGCAATTATTATTAAATTAAATTATTTATAAATTAATTGATAGTTAATTTGTTTATGACAGAATTTAGTTTTTTACTTATAGTTTGTCTCCCTCTCTTGCTCTCTCTCTCTCTCTCTCTCTCTCACACACTCTCTCTTATTGCACTGCCTACTCGCACGTCCATGAAATATATAACGCCTCCACTCTTCTCTGTCTTCCGATTTCCTCTTCATGCCCACATATGAGTGGATCTTTAAATCATCTAATATTCCTAATCTAGGCCTGCCTCGGCCTCTCTTTCTTGCCATTCTACCTTCTATGACATCTTTTAGTAGACTTATCCTCCCCCCTTGGAATTTGTCCTAACCAGCTCTTCTTCCTATTTCTTAATGCATTCATCAACTGTCTATCAATATATCATAATATCGACTCTCTCCAGAACTTCCTCATGTGTAACATTTTGGGTCCAGCTAATCTTTTTCATTCTCTTCCAAAACCACTTTTCCGACGCTTCCAGTTTCCTGAAATCTTCCTATATTATTTATACATGTAGTTTATTTATCGCTGCATTCATGTACCACTGAACTGGTAGCTTAGGTATTTGTCAATGTGCAAGTATATTACACAATAGGCCTACTGCTGATTAAGGTGGTGTAGACGCAGATGACCTCAGTTCCACTAGCCACTGGTTGAAGCCAGTGGCGATGTCAGTAAGATATTCGACCGCTGGTTAGTATGTGCGGAGTTCAAATCCTGGGCTCTCCCGTCACTGACATTGCTTTCGAGTGAGGAAACTGACGTTAACATTAGCTTTACCATCTTTTACTAGCTCTCATTTTTTCTGAAGTGCGTTCGCCGCTAGGGACTCGTATCATATATACTATGGACGCTGTATAATGGAAAGGGGCCGAAAATCTGTGATAGTTCCAATGGCTCTCAATTCCCACCTTAACCACTGAGGTCTACGTATGTTTCGAATTAAGCAAACTTTTATATTTTATGATTCAAAGATAGTCATACTACCTTTCTTTCTGTCTTTGTTCTTCTGCAGCTTTTTTCCTACATAGCATCAAAATATGCGGCAATCACTCCATTACAATAAAAAATCATATCATAAACTTAAAAGAAGGAGAATATTCTAAACTTGTAAACCTAAAAATAATTTAAACAAACAATTAAAGGACTGGTTGAATGTCATCATAAGTAAGATAAATCTAGAATCTGTGCCTCTTGACTAAGAAATTACTGCAAAGAATGTGAATTAAGAATTATTGTAAAGCATGTATTGCTAAGTAAACTAGAGAGTGACTGGAGGAATTCCCGTCAGTTCTTACTTGAGTATATCCTCATAGTTCCAGCTGTGTATACAGGATTTGAGACAGTCCCCTAGTGTACGCTTCTTCTCTTTACTCCTGAGAATCACACACAACAGAAAGTCCGAATGTTAACAAACTCTACTTCACGTCGACTTATGCGCAACTATTAAAAGCTATAATTTTTACATTTGATGTCATTTAGCATCAGAAGCTGCGTAACAAGACTTTATGAAAGTAATTCAAGCAAATAACCAGAAGACTGGAACTCTGCTTACCGCTGATATTTTATAGTCTACTACGACAATGCACAATGCTGAATGCGCACACGAATATGTATGGTATCTCTCTCTCTCTCTCTGTCTCTCTCTCTCTCTGTCTCTGTCTCTCTCTCTCTCTCTCTCTGAGTGTCTCAATAGCGCAATGGATAAAGTCATGAACTTTTAAATGACATATCCTGAGGTGAATTTTAACCCTTGCGGGTTCGAATCCCAGCCGCACTGATCTGAGAATAAAATCTTGGACATTCACTGGACTGGTTGTATGGAAAAGGGATTAAATGGCCTGACGGATTAAACATGTGGTGTTAAAAAGTGATAGATATCGACATAGTTGATCATTTCACTATAATGCGTGTTTACTTTTTTACTCTCTCTCTGTCTCTGTCTAGTGTTCTGCCAAGTGACAGGTCCAAGGTACATATTCGTACTCGCAATGCTGCTTTTCGCTCTCCACAATGATCACTCCATTGATGAACTAGTTAATTCCTTCACAAAAGGCTATGCCTCATCCACACCTTAATGTGACCAATTGCTTGAGAATTATATGGCTTTTGCCCTACAGGAACATGCACAGTATAAGACAGAGAAAAATATCATTTTATTATATATCTCTTCTCTCTTCACTGCCTACTGGCAGGTCCATGGTACATAACGCCTCCACTCTTCTCTGTCTTCCGCCTTCCTCTTCATTTCCACATATGAGTGGGTCTTTAAATCATCTAACATACCTAATCTCAGCCTGCCCCTGCCTCTTTTTCCTTCCATTCTACCTTCTATGACCTCTTTTAATAGACCTTCCCCCCTTAGAATGTGTCCTATCCATCTCTTCTTCCTAGTTCTTAATACATTTATCAACTGTCTATCTATGCCAACTCTCTCCAGGACTTCCTCATTTGTAACCTTTTGAGTCCAGCTAATCCTCTCCATTCTTTTCCAAATCCACATTTCCAATGCCTCCATTTTCCTAATATCTTCCTTCCTTAAGGTCCATGTTTCACCTCCATACAATAGCGTGGTCCAAACCAAAGTTTTCACTATCTTTATCTTTGTGTCTTTCTTTAGACTTTTTGCTAATAGTTCTTTCTACTACCAAAGGCCGCTTTTGCTTGTGCAATCCTACTACATATTCCTGTCTCACATTTCCCATCATCGGTTATAGTATGACCCAAATATTTGAAGCTCCTTACCTGTTCCAATTTCGTACCATTTATTGTGATATTAACTTCACCTTTATTATTGCACACTCTCATAACCTTGGTCTTTTTTATATTAATCTTCATGCCATATCTTAGGGCGGTATCATTCAGCCTATCCATTATCTTCTGCAATCCAATTTCGCTACCCGCTACCATTCCTTGGTCATCTGCAAATCGTACATCTTGTAACAAATTCCCTCCTACTTTTATTCCTTCTTCCAGGGCTTCCTCCATCATTGCCTCAGCGTAAATGTTAAACAGCAGCGGCGAAATGCTACAACCTTGTCTTACTCCACGTCGTATTTCACCTTCTTCTGAGTATTCTTGTTGGATTTTGATTCTGCTCTTTGATTCATGTACAAGTTCAAAATTAGTCTTCTATTCTTTTATTTTATATATATATATATATATATATATATATATATATATATATATATATACGTATAAATGTATATACATGTATATAGAGTATAGAAAGTATATATATATATATATATATATATATATATATATATATATATATATATATATATATATATACATACATATATACATATATATATGTGTGTGTGTGTGTGTGTGTGTGTGTGTGTGTAATTTTGTATATATGCATTTTACCGTTTACAAATAAACTGTTAGAGAACGTTAGTCATACAAGTAGCAATACACACAAATACATTTAAACAGGTAAGCAGACGCTTAACTGCATGTTAACAGAGTGAAAGCAGAGAGAGAGAGAAAGAGAGAGAGAGAGAGAAAGAAAGAGAGAAAAAGAGAGGGAGAGAGAGAAAGAAAGAGAGAAAAAGAGAGGGAGAGAGAAAGAAAGAAAAAAGAGACCGAGACAGCGAGTGAATCCGACATATAGACCGACAGCTAGATAAATAAACAGACTGACAGACAGACAGATAGACAAACAGACAGACTTGAATACTAGTTTATCATGTAGATCCAGAGTACATATGAAGTACTGATCCGATGGTATGCTTTCTGAGTATTTCTCGGTCTTCCATTCGTTTTGTATTATGTCGGTTCTTTGAGGAAAAGTTCTTCGGTCTCCCAACCGCAACGCCGGCTTGTTGGCCGATGCGCTATCACAAATGTTATACAATAAGTTAGCACTATCGGATCATGGACTTATAATTGAATTTCGGCTTTAATTAACATATATTATACAATTACTATGAAAACATTATAGATATTAATTAACAATTTAAGCAAAAAATTGAAGATATGACAACAGAAAAATTCCAATCTGAGGGAAATCTAGACTAATAAATCGCCAGACCCTGAAAGTGACTAGAATGTAGCACTTGTTCAGATAGCACCACGAACCTACAGCAGCCAAGATCTCTAGCAATATGCATACCTAGAACTGCTGACTCTTGCTGAGACGTTCTTCATAAAGCGATTTAATCCGGGTTGAGCCAGTGGCTTGTTATTTAACAGCGGATCAGTAGGTGCAGGACTCAAATTCAGTGCTCTCCCCGTCACTGACATGATATTCGAACAGGAAACTGACGCTAAACTTGCCTTTGGCATTTTAGCTTTATCTTTATAATTATACTTCCGGGAATTCTGGTTGAATAATTGATTTTCAATCTTTTTAATCTAAGTGAAGAATTACTTCACAAAACTGAAGAATATCGTATTGATACTTAAGCAATTATTTCGGCAGAGCAGTTATAACATACGTACTACAGCAAGAAGAGTAATTTAAATGGAAATTGTTGTACCTGCAAACTTTCGGCATGCTGCCTTCTGACTTGAATCAGCTTTCACTATCGTGATAAGTATTTTAAGACCTGGTCAGCTTGTCGAGTAGGCTATCCGACAATATGAATAGTTGTAATTGTGATGTAAAGAATGATTGAATCTCCGAATGATTGAATGATTTAACGGACTATTTGTTATCTGCTCAGTTAAAAATCCTGTCGAATATGTTAATATAGATTAAAAAAGACTTATATTTGTACATGTAAAATGACACAAGCATAAACTTCATGCGAATGGAAGTGAAAGTACGTACAAATAGTCAATGCCTAGGGATCAAGTTATTGTCAATCGTTGCTCTTTTTACTGAGTGCGCAAGTAGATTGCTATCATATGTAGAAATATTGTAAACCTGATATTTGACGTAGTTGCTCATAAATACAGCGGACCTACTGTGAGTATTTGACGAGATCGATGGATGTAGCTGAATAACTTGCGTGTATTGCAACGTATCAGTGAACCTCTAAGGTGATGACAATTTAATTCTTAAATTATGTTCGTTCATCATTTTCCCCATGTATTCAATGTGGATTTTCAGTGTTGGTTGACTCTGTGATTTTCTACTGCCATGAATTTGGTAAAACAAAGTTTAAATATACAGAACTTCTAATCTTATAATTGTAAGTTCTGTCGAAGACTCTTTTGAGGAATAACATTCGAGAACGAATTACACGTTAATTTATATTAATGCGTTAACCCCTAAATAAAATGCTACTCTAGTAAACTAAATATGTTACTCATATAATTGTTTATGTATTGTGTCGACGTCACGCGAATCAAAAGATTATTGGCAGACATAACTATTATCTTAGAACCTAAATAAACTATTATCTTAGGTTTAGACTAATTATATAAATTAAGGCAATCAGAAAATCTGGATTCATGTTGTCCGCTTATGAAATGCAAAATCAATTCCAATAAGTTATCGCAACATAACCCAGAACAATAAGTTTTGAACATTTACCATAACGATGACGAAAGTTTCTTTATGCAACTGATATTTCTTCAACAACGGTCAAATGATACAAAATGATGAATAAATAATTGCAAAAACAGCTTAAGATAAAACAATCTTCAATAGAACACTGTCTAAACACTGTACATAAAATACAAACACAATTATACAAGAACATAAACACGACTATAGCACACGCCTTAACGTTAACGTCGATCAACTGACGGGTTGTTAGCTCGAGATTATCATTAAGTTCACATGCCATACGAAATTAGAAACCATTCAAACAGTCGTCAATTAGCGCCAGTGTATAACATGAACTATGCCAGCATGTAATTAATTCACCAGATGTCACTGAGAGACTGCAAGATTCAGTCGCTGGCAATACAACCTTACGGTGCCCCTCTCTTTGCTACGTTTGGATCCCTCGATTGATCTCAGGCTGACCATGACCCCGATACGTAGACGACTTCCAAAATAAAGTAATAGTCTAACAAACACTCTGATAGCATATAAATCAGTCCACAATGCGCAAAAGATTAACGTTGCATAATTTTATATAACATCATGAAATACAAATAGTTCACCATTAATTTGAGTAGACCGAATTCAAATACAACTAAATACAATTCACTAATTACATGCAAATAATGAGTTCACATTGGAGAAAATGTTCAACAGAAGTTATGTTAAAATAACTATAATTTACCAGATTAGTTTAAATAAGGAGGTTCTGTTAATTCAATACACGAAAATCAATCATCTAGTTTACATGTAGATACTTAGAACCTCTGAATTCCGACGCTCAACATAAATTGTAACTCAATTTAATCTCGACTCTTCTAGTCTTAACTCATGATAAATTCTGCCCCAAAATGTGCATGGTTTTATAAAAAATGTTTCATCTCTCCCAAAAATAAGATATAATAAAAAATAAGGTTTAATTAGAATTATTAGTCCGGAATTATAATAGAATTTTAATAACTTTAATAAAGCATTCATGTTACAAGAAGGAATGGACTTCTTAAATACCTCACAGAAGAAAGAATGTAAGACAATAGAAATAGAGTAATGGGAACACTGAAAGAAGGATATTGGATGATTTGAAAACACATTCGCAGATAGCGATGAATAGAAAAGCTGATGCTAGAAATGATTGGAAGAGTTATATGCCATGGACTAGCTGTTAGGCAGTAAACTGTCAGCAAAGAGTATTAACATTATTAAATTCTCAGCATAAAAAGATTATTGATAGCTAAATACTTTGCAATTAGCTCCACAGATAAACTAAAAAGTCTGCCAACGACTTGGAAGACAGGGATCAAATTGTCATTGTTAAAACCATAAGTTTAACTAAACACTTAATATAGGCCAAATAACTACATTATTCATTACTTACAAAAGAAATATATAATTAAACTATTGATTACAGTTCTGTATAATCAATTTTGGAATTACTTTAACTTAATAAAAGCAAAAGCACATAATTTCTTTCTGGCTATATTTTGAGCAAAATCAATATGCTCTTATGTCCATTGGATTATGGCATGCATAGCTAATCTCGTATTTGAAAGTATAACAAAAATATTAGTAATTACCAGCAGTGGCTTTATATATCAAAGCAAAATTTTATACTTTACGCAACTGTCAGACACAAACCAAGAATACAAGATAAAAGTACAATAAGTTAGCAACGACATGCGTCATAATTTAACCAACATCATTCATGTCTATCAAATCACATCACTCTTGTCTCTCAAATCACATCACTTGTGACTCTAAAATCACATCACTCGTGGTTTTCAAATCACAACAATTCTGAATCTCAAATCACATCACTTGTGCCTCTCAAATCAAAGAAGCTATCTGTCACATTTTAATGAATTTTAAAGAAAGAAGATTAACTGAGAGAGGGAGAGAGAGAGACGATTAGAATAGTTAACAAAAATCCCCCATGTTGTATTCGGGTTGCTTGAAGAATAGACCAACCGGTGATTGCACGCGTCGTAGAAGGCTACTAAAGCACTAAAATCCAAACCAACGTCAGAAAGGAATTCGGTTGGCGAGCGCCAAGGCTCCAGAAATTACTACAAAATTGTTCAAAACGAATGGAAGACTATAGGGGATAGAGGGATGATATGGTATGGTACAGAGATGAATGGAGTAGGTCTATTTGTATCCCGACCCTAGTTTAACTGAGAATAAAGAAGAGATAATGATGACGATGATGAGAATAGTTAAAAATATTACAGTATAATACTAGAAATTAAAATTTAATAACACAAGTTTAAAACAGACAAAACATAAAGATAAATGCACAGAAATAACTTGAAAAATTACACGTACACTAAAAGAATATTTGAAGCATTTTGTACATTATCGCAATTTAATGACTTTAAATCAAAGTTAAACCCTGACACTAAAACAATCACTTTTCTCTGTTACACTTCATAGCACTCAAAACACAACTTATCAGCAATCATTCGTTCTCTATAATACAAATTAGGTTATCAGCAAGAGTTCCATAGGGGGTAGAAAGCGATGAAGGGGTAAAGTGGTGGCGGTTGGGCTGCGTGGATTGCTGCTTACTCTTAGCTTTGGATGAACTAGCAATCCATTTCATTTTTACTACTGAACTCTCACTCTTAATGCTGGATGTGCCTAACCATAACTCTAGATATTACCCCAATCCTAGATACTACGCCTAACCCTAAATATTACCTCTAACCCTTGATATTACCCCTTACCCTAGATACAACCCTAACCCTAGATATTACCCCTAATCCTAGATATTACCCTTAACCCTAGATATTACCCCTAACCCTAGACATTACCACTAACCCTAGATATTACCCCGAACCCTAGATATTTCCCCTAATCCTAGATATTACCTCTAACCCTAAATATTAAGTCAAACCCTAGATACTACCCTAACCGTCGATACTACCCCTAAACGTAGATACTATCCCTAATCCTAGACACCACCCCTAACTTCAGTACATCAGCAAACGATGACTTGTTACACGCAAGCATTATTTAGTACAGTACACTCTAAAGGACTCAACTCTAAGAATAAGACTTCAACTGAAGAATCGAAGATGGTTAAGTGGACGCAATCAGAGATTACTAGCAACTAGCATAGAGTACTTAAGAGTAATGAGTGTAGAGTACTTAAGAGTACTGAGTGCAGAGTACTCGAGTACTAGAAGTCAGAGAACTTGCTTGACTTCTTACAACGACTGCGAGACTTAGGCTCGCTCTCTACTGTAGGATAGAACATCACGGCGTGGCGCATCTCTGTAGCCGCAGACTGAAAATTAGTAGAATAACAAATAACACATAACGTTATAAAACTGATATGTTAGCTAAGTTAGTGTGCATAAAGTTCATAACGTCCAATACGTAAAAATACTTTCGATTTTGTTTAGCTAAATTTTGTCCCTTTTTATTATTGTAATGCTAACATGTAATTTTGACTACCTTATAGTAATAAGATATATATATATATATATATATATATATATATATATATATATATATATATATATATATATATATATATATATATATATATATATACATACATATATATATCAATTTATTGTTATGGCATCCTCAAATTAATAAAGATTCTAAACTGATTAAGCCACTGAGACTAGTCATAAGAAAAAACTGAAAGATTTTATGTATCCTCCTCAGCCAACATTACTCTTAAGAACATACTGGAGGCAAATATCAATATTAAATATTTATTATTGCTATTATTCATCTTACTATTATTATAATTGTTATTAATTATTATTATTACTTTTATGTTCAATATAATCGGCGTAATAAATAGACCTAAATATAATCAGTATAAATAATAAGAATTAATTTTACAATTGAGTTGACATCATAAACGGCATAGGCAGACTAGCCACAGAACAAACAGGCGATAAGTGAAAGATTTCCTTTTTTGTAAAAGGCTATCAATAACTCGGCACAAGTTCAATGATTTCTGCTTCAGCGGTTCTTTTCAACTGGTAGAGCTCGAGCAGCCCGACGGCTATATGTTTCTTTGTTCTAATGGTTATTATTACTGTCTACAAAGCATGCACGGCTATAAGTTCTTTGTTCTAATGGTTATTATTATTGTCTATAAAGCATGCACGGCTATATGTTCTTTGTTCTAATCGTTACTATTATTGTCTATAAAGCATGCACGGCTATTCAGTTCTTTGTTCTAATCGTTACTATTATTGTCTATAGAGCATGTAAAGTGTACAGTGGAAAGGCATTAACGTTCAATAAAAATGAAGCAAACAAAAGAAGGAGTTTAGTGGCAGCCTTGCTATTATAGACGGTAGAAGTACGGAGTAAACAGACAGCGATGAAGAAAGGTGATAGAAAACCTTCGCCAAAGAAATGAAGCTATCATTATTGCTATCACCACCACTATCATCACTATTATCATCATCACTGACTGACTGATTCTTCTTCTTTACTCTGTGTAACGTCACTTTGTGGACACCAGAGCAGCCTCTTTTACCTTCTGTCTCCACTGATACCTATCCTGGGCAAGATCATAGATATCGCCCTATGAAAGATTATATTTAGTGTCTATTTGTCTTATATCTTTGTTATATTGTTTAATTAAAGTCTATTTATTTCCCATTCCTAATTTCATGATTGACTGATTGGCTTATTAAGCGACTAACCAGTTTAGACCGGACCCTGCTGGGTAGCTCCTCCCCCTCCACAAACAAGTCCCGCCTCTCCACGTCTCTCGTAGACCCGTCCTCAAAGCGCACAGTGAACGTTTGACCTTGAGCCAGTCCGTTAAACCAGCCGTTGTACGTCTGACCCTTGCGCCACTGGATAAGTACCTCAGTGCCTGGTCGTGGGGGAGGTATAGCACGTCTGCCATCTGTCAGCTAAAACAATATAAAGTAGTAATAATTTTTAGTATGTTGCTATATCCATCATCATCCTCCTCCTCCCTTTAATCCCAGTTTAACCAGGGTCGGGATATGAATAGACTTTCTTTAAGTTTATCCATTCGTTAAGTTTTTTTTAGCAATTTCTGGGGCCTAGGCGCTAACCAACCGAATGCCCTTTCTGACGTTGGTTTGGATCTAGTTTTTATGTCGCCTTCTACGACACATGCATATTTACACGGTTGGTCTATTCTTCAAGCAACCCGGACACAACAAGGGAGTATGTTGCCATATTAAGCCACAATAATTTTAGCACTTCAACATTGTTTATTTCGCTCTGACTTGGAAGTATTGAATTAACAGCAAATTTGCTAATACAAAAATATTTTCATTTATGTAAAGATAAGAAAAATTTAAAATTATAGTGGTGCTATAACAGGAAAATTGTCATGCATGCTGATATATGAAAATTATTTTTCCAGCTGTGAAGGTAAACTGTCATTTTATCAGGGTACGAAAGGGGCATTTACATACTATGCCAATATTTCTTAAGCAAGAGAGTACAAAGAATCTTACTGTTTTATAAAGATATGAATTTATATATAAGACAAATTAAACTCCTAATCTAAACCTCAATATACTTTTCCCGTATACGCTAAAGAAAGTAATGTATTAATGCTGTTACATGCAAACTGTGCCATATTAGTTAATACACACCCTGGTATCAGTGGGATACGTACTGTAAAACAATATATACCCTTATATCAGATAGATACATACTGTAATACATACCCTGATATACGATGGATACATATTGTAATACATACCCTGATATCAGAGAGATACAAATTGTAATACATACCCTGCTAATAGTCAGATACGTAGTGTACAACAATACATACCCTGATATCAGACGGATACGTATTGTAATACATACCTTGACATCAGACTGATACATAATGTAGTACATACCCTGATATCAGATGGATACATATCGTTGCTCATGTGTGTAAAACAATACATACACTGATATCAGACGGATACATAATGTAATACATATCCTGATAACAGACGGATACATATTGTAATACATACACTGATATCAGACGGATACATATTGTAATACATACCCTGGTATTAATCAGATACGTATTGTAATACAATGCATACCCTGATATCAGACGGATACGTATTGCAATACATACACTGATATCAGACGGATACGTATTGTAATACATACCTTGACATCAGACTGATACATAATGTAGTACATACCCTGATATCAGATGGATACATATCGTTGCTCACACTCCCGTCCTGGAATGTGACCTTATAGAACGTCTCACTCTTGATGTTGATCACTTGACAGTGGTAGTAGCGGTTGTTACGATGCTTAGCGACAGCCTGTGATCCGTTGAACACGGAGTGCCGAATGTTGTCGTGGACAACGCTGTCACTACTCTATATGCCGTCAATCAATACCATCAATAAGAAGCATTAGAACTAACCAACAAAGAGGAGTATTATAGAAAATAGCAGTGACGGTACAATGAACAAATATCTCAATGAGCAAAGAAACAACCCATTAATTTTACATAATTATCAAATATCAATTAATATTACCTAGTATCTAAATCAAAATCTAAAATTCAACTGTACAGTTATCAGTGATAGTATAATACCATAATACGATATAGCAAAATCTATTAAACAAATTTTTAGAACACAAGAATATGAGAAAATAGCTAGCTCAATAAAAGAAACCAATGGATTCAAAATAATCATGAGTATTATAGGTAAGACTTCTAAAAGAGAGAGAGAGATAGAGCGAGAGAGAGAGAGATATTATATAACATTCAGAGCATAATACATTATACAACATCTTATAAAACACTCTTAACGAAGCTTCAGATGCACACAGTATCAGTAGCTACTCACATCATCGTCGTTAGTCGCCTCATCATCATCATCGTCGTCGTCACTGTGACGTGAGCACATGATGTAGATGCCCACAGGGGTCTCACGCAGAGCAGGAGAGAGAGTTACGCCGCACGCTATGGCACATGTTACATGAAACACTCTGTCACATCCCTCCACACCGCACGCTACGCACACACCGGTGTCAGGCAAGTGTGCATGGACTCGAGGCAGCAAGTCGTGGCAGTATGTGCAACTCTACACAGAAAATATAAATCAACCCATCGGGGTTAGTCACGTGATCTGATAACAAATAAATGCCTTATAATTGTACACAATAGATCACTCAGTTTAATAATCAGTCAACTAATTAATAGATCAATCAGTTAATTAATCAGTCAACTATTCTGTAGATCAGTCAGTTTATCAATCAGTCAACTAATTAATAGCTCAGTCAGATAATTAATATGTAAACTATTTACTACATCAGTTAGTTTATCAATCAGTCAACTATTTACTACATCACTTAGTTTATCAATCAGTCAACTATTTACTACATCAGTTAGTTTATCAATCAGTCAACTATTTACTACATCAGTTAGTTTATCAATCAGTCAACTATTTACTATATCAGTTAGTTTATCAATCAGTCAACTATTTAGTAGATCAGTCAGTAAAAGAATAAGTGCTTCAATCAACACAGCAATGAAAGAATAAATAAATAAATTACAGTCTCACTCAATTTTGTAAAACATTCACGATTATAGCCAAGATCATGCTCCAAACAACAGAAATCTAAGAAAATCCTTGCCTAATTAACAGATGCTAAGTTCAAGGAAGTAACTTCAGAAGAAACCTGAGCGAGGTTGCTGTAGTGAGAGGAAGAGAGTCTGATCGTCCAGTCTGAGTGCGATGACTTCTGTTTAAAGCTGACGGAGTCTGCGACACACGCGCACACCACGTGCACCCACGCGCTCTCAGCACTGCCTCGCTGTGATCTCTTCAGTGCACCACCACGCAGCACACAAAGGCAGCAGCTCTGAGAGAACAATAACAACAACAATAGCACACACAGGCAGCAGCTCTGAGAGCACAACAATAACAACAATAGCACACACAGGCAGCAGCTCTGAGAGCACAGCAACAACAAAGTAGTACACACGGGCAGCAGCTCTGCGAGCACAACAACAACAACAACAGTAGCACATACAGGCAGCAGCTCTGAGAGCACAACAACAACAATAGTTCACACAGGCAGCAGCTCTGAGAGCACAACAACAACAGTACACACAGGCAGCAGCTCTGAGACCACAACAGCAACAACAACAATAGCACACACAGGTAGCAGCTCTGAGAGCACAACAACAACAACAATAGTTCACACAGGCAGCAGCTCTGAGAGCACAACAACAACAACAACAGTACACACAGGCAGCAGCTCTGAGACCACAACAGCAACAACAACAATAGCACACACAGGCAGCAGCTCTGAGAGCACAACAACAACAACAATAGTTCACACAGTCTGTAGCTCTGAGAGCACAACAACAACAACAACAGTACGTCAAATTATGAAATATTACAGTGCATAACTATGACCAACAACAATAGCATATCAACAACAATAGTACATCGACAACTATAACATATCAAAAACAATAGTACTTAGTATATCAAGAACAATAGTAAATATCAGAAGATAATGCAGACCATGCCGCATACAACGTGCACCGATCTCTAAACAGAGATAAGATAAAGACTAGACATAGACATATGCAAAGGTCTCTAAACATAGATAAGATAAAGACTGGACAGAGCCATATGCAAAGGTCTCTAAACATAGATAAGATAAAGACTGGACAGAGCCATATGCAAAGGTCTCTAAACATAGATAAGATAAAGACTGGACCATATGCAAAGGTCTCTAAACATAGATAAGATACAGACTAGACATAGACAATGGAAGATCAAATAATTATCTAGTACAATGGATGTAGAGAATATAGCGAGATTGGTAGACAACTTACTGTTGTAAGCAGATCAGGTGATTGACATCTGTCACAAAGCCATCTGTCGGCAGGTAGCGCGTCCTCATTAACTATCCCATAGCAGCCTATACACATACATACTTATACACAACACCAGAATTATCACACTTAAACTTTCCGCATAAATAGTATAACTAAAATATGAATTTGAATTAGAAAAAAGAAAACTTCTTTGGAAATAGCAGTTCAACAAGAAAGAACAGCAATACACTCGCTTAACATACAGGAATAGAGAGAGGGAGAGAAAGAGAGACAGAGAGAGAAAGAGAGAAAGATAGAGAGAGAGATAGAGAGAGAGTGAGTGAAAACAGTAGAATAGGGAACATATATTTTTCTATTTGTGCAGCCACAAGCAGCCACACACAAGCACACACACAAGCAAACATACACCCACCACACTAGATATTATACTACACACTAGGATACTACATTAAGAGAGAAAGGTAGTGAAAGAGGAGACAGAGAGAGAGAGAGAGAGAGAGAGAGTTTAAGACTGGTACATACTTGCGTGCACACACACTCTGCAGGTGGAGCAAGTGAGAAGTCTACTAGCGGTGCTCTTACTCGGGTTCTTGTTGCTATGACGACCCATCAACGACGACATGAGCTGTGGCACCACGGGAACTGATCTGTGAGGTAACCATGGCGACGCCTTGGATATGTCAGCCTGTTTGAGGTTAATTAATTATATAGAAAGATTATTTTATTTTATTATTTTCCATTTAATATATATTTAGTTATTTATCTAGTTTTATATATGTATATATATATATATATATATATATATATATATATATATATATATATATATATACAGTATATTTATATTTTTTTCGTATCCCGACCCTGGTTCAACTGGGATTCAAGGGAAGATGATGATGATGAATATATATTTAGTTTAATTCAGGCATAATCGGTCACACATCACATAAACAAACAGGGCAGCATAAAGAACTAAGTACAAATAATACTCACATAGAGTTTAAAGCAATATAGTATATACAGTAAATATGCACACACAACAGTAATGTATATTACTAAGCATGCTAATGAATTCTCAATAAAATGAAACAGAATTTGGCACAATACAATAGAAGTGATACTTTTATGGCACTAACCATATTAATTCTCGTTGCTTTACGAAACAGCTGCAAGCCAATAGTATAATCAGCATTTTTTTCTACCACAGCAGTCAAATTCATGACTTTAAGGAGCCTATTAGAATTATGATTGTGCGATGTGTGATCATTTACTTGCATAGGAAACAGGAGGCAGATGTTAAGCTTGGCTTTAGCTTTGATTTTTATACAGCTCAAATGACACTATTGTTAACTCTGCATTTTGCCAACATTCTAAAATTAGAATTTCGTATGCAATTATTAGTTTAGTGTTCGAATTAATAGTTAAAGTTACAAAACTGCAATAGAGTGTCCAAACATCAGTTTACTAATATTTTGATATTAAATACATTATTACAAACCCTTCATCTAGATCGTTCTCACGATTGCCTGTATGATACGATATAGCCCAGTGCACAATCACTACCATCATTTAACGATTTAAAGTAATATATTTATAGTATAATAATAATAATAATAATAATAATAATAATAATAATAATAATAATAACCTCCGACAATTTCTATAGCGGTGTCATGGCCGGTGTCTGGTCTTCGAGACCACTTTACAGGTTCCTGGCTGGTTATTATTAATCCTATCCATGGTTAATCATATCTTTGCTATTGATAGCGCCAATCGGCAGCAAGCTTTGATACAAAATTAACCTTCCACAGGCCCAAGGGGATAGCCATCATTACTTGACTGACATGGGCTTTGAACCCAGGCCACTTGTAACCGAGGCGAACACTCTAACCGTTACGCCATATCCCCTCCCTTAAAGTAAACAGTAATACTAACAGTTAACTTATCAGCACTGAAGATCGTATCCGAGGCGAACACTCTAACCATTACGCCATATCCCCTCCCCTTAAGTAAACGGCAATACTAACGGTTAACTTATCAGCACTGAAGATGGTGCACACACAGCAGTGCGGTGCAGTGCAGGACTGCTTCTCGTTGTAGCGCACCTCAGCGCTCAAGTCTTCTTGCGCACAGCTGAACAGTGGTGCCATCTCTAAAAGCCCCGACCTCTCTGAATGCTCATCAATCTTACTCCGTATTCTTGACATTAGTTCTTCAGCACCTGTGCAAATTAAATTAATCAGGCGAATCAAACGTTTAGTAAATCAAACAATAAAATAAAATAAAGCAATCTATAGATATAACTGAAAATAATTAAGTACAACTAATTAATTATTATTATAGTTATGTAACAAGATTACAATCGCTACCAGAACAATTTTTATAAATTATGCTGGATAAATATCAGAACAATTACAGTGTCTCGCTGAGCATATAATCTCTTTATCTTACACATCCTAACTGAAAAAAGAAACTGCAAAGAGTTCACTAGTACTAGAACACACAAAGTACTTAAAAATATTAACTGCAAACACAGAAAACAATCACTTACTACAACTGATGAAAGAAGTTTCCTCAGCCACTCTATCGGAGTGAGATAATCTCTTTGTCCTCCCTCTCTCTTCCATTCGTTTCAACGTTAAAGAAGAACTTACGGAACATTTATCCACCGCTGCATGACTGGAAGATGAAATGAGTCTATCGCCTCGTCCACCTGTGGAGTTATCGACTGAACACTGTGCTGCAGAAGCCTGCAATCTCCCTGACGCCATGTCTGGATTAAAACGAGAACAAGAAGTCGATGATTGCAGACAATCATTCCTAGATACAGTAAAACTATAGCTTGAATGAATGGAATAAATAGAATTAGTCCTGCTGCTTGCACCGCTTAGATAAGTACTCTCACACAAATTGCTACGCTTATCCTTTGGAGAACCGTTACTGAAATCTGCTCCAGAATTTAAACTACTGCAGTTACTCAAAATAGAAGAGGCAATAAAGTTAGTACAGATATTCGCTTTACTTTCTAATTCCTTACTGCTTTGAGAGCACTGTACAAGTGACTGGTATCTATCTCCGTTATCTCCAGTGGAGTCATAATCATCAGTTAGATCTATTGTATCGACAGTGACGTCGTAGTTAGGTTTACTGGCACTGCAGTCGTGCTTTGTTTCAGTAGACGACTTTCTCGAGTTGCTCGGACTAGACTTGACTAATTGTTTTAGAGACGATAAAGCAAGTGATATACTGCTTCTCTGTGATTCATTCAGATTTCTGCTAGTATTCATTTGCGTAACTTGTGACATATCTTGAGAAGTTCCACGTGAAGCCAGACTAATGTCTGAAGAACCCTGGAAACTGTCCAATGTATTAGATACAGAAAATGTTGCAGTTGATGGCAAGAGCTCATTAGATTGAGAAGACAGAAATGGTGGCAGAGCTAACTGAGACATTTTAGATTTTGATTTTGCTATCACAGCGTGTGAAACAGACAAGTATTTGGATTGGGCAGATGGCGCTATTTCTGATTGCAAATGCCCTCCACTAATATCAATATCTCTATTAGGAGAAAACTCTGCAGAGAAAGGTTGAGAACTATATTCAGATCTCACAGGAGTCTCGTGTGATTTTAAGCCCAGAGATTTGCTGATTCTCATCTTCAGTTCTTCAACCTTTTCTCTATTGAACTTCATTCTACTCACCAAACTAGTATCAGAATTGCTAGAGAAAACTTGCAATTTAGACTGTGCCTGATAGAGCGGTGTAATGTTTGAAGCAGAACTACTACCGCAGGCATGTGATCTACTCTCAAGTGAACGTATCCGAGATTTCATAGCACTCTGCGAAACCCCAGCATACACTCTATGGTTAACTGGTGACTGAAAACCAGAATGTGCGACTCCAGGATATCCTAGTAGATGCTGCGCAGTATTAATGTTATCTGTTTTACCGAAAAAATGAGAATTTAAGTTGCTCGTATCAACCTGTGAATTAGACATTGACAACCGAAATGTTGATGAATCGACAAAAGATGAATTTTGTGTTTGAAATGCTGCATCACCGTAGATATGCACATCTGGTACACTCAGCGTAGATCTACAAGGGCTGTTCAGATTTGGTTCTAATTGTTCACTGGAAGATAACTGAGATGAGTTAACTGATCCAGTACTGGTTTGTTGATAATGAAAATTCTCCAGCTTTCTACACGCTGAAGAGCCTGGGCTAAAGCCTGAATTCTTTCCATAGGGCAGTAACAGTGAACTTAATTGAATAGTTGAACTTGTTGGCGAATTTGAAAAAGCTATTTTCTCTCGCGACAACTCGTTTTCGAGGAATTGATACTGCTGTAACTGTCTACAATCACTATTTTTGTAATTTTGTTGCACGCTAGACTGTAATTCGTCGCATGATATAGAAGATCTGTTTGGATTTAAAATTCTGCAGGAAAGAGCTGAATAACTATGTTGAAAATCACTGGATGACTTAGCCAGGGTATTGAATTTTAGCTGACTAATAGGAGCCCTAACGAGCATTACTTTGTCAGAATAATTCCTGAATGCGTTTAACTGTGTGCCGCTACTACTACTACATTCCAAGGAGTCTCGGTTACAACCGAGTGATTGAATGAAATTTATAGGAAACCCTGATCGCTGTCCATCTAATGGCATTTTCTCACGATTAACCTGATTAGCACTACAGACACTCCTGTCAATATCAGCTGCAGCAGTAGCCCCTGCAGCAGTAGCAGATGCAGCAGCAGCAGCAGCATTAATAACTCGGAAATTGGACAAACAAGAGGAATGATCTTGACTTGTTTCATTGTGTGAGACATGAGCCTTGGTCAAGCTTCCACTGATAGGATATGCTGATAGACGATTAGTACAAGACACCGATGACGTAATATCGTTAGTGAGAGGTGTAATCATATTATACTCAGCATTAGCAGAGACATCCCACTTACCTCTAGGAGACGATGAGCTTGTAACGTCAGCAGATGCTTCGTGAAATCTTGAAAACTGCGACGAAACATTTCCTATTCTCAAATTCCGTTCTTTCTGGTAAGCTACCTCATTAGCAATGCTTCTTTTAGAAATGTTTTCAGTATTGCTACCAATTCTGTCACCAACATTTCTTTCGTTTTCTGGTTGCACAGACTTGGGAACATTAGGAAAGCGCAAGTTTGATATTAGATTCTGGGGAATTCGTAACTTAGACTTTAGTTCTGCTGAAATCTGTAGATTTGATTGCTTGTCTACAGCATTCCGCATCTGTGACGTGAGATCTTCAGACATTTCTGACTTTAATGACTGTTTAGCAGGATGTCGCAGCTCTGATGCTTCGTTTTCTTGAATGTGGTGATTTGATACGGAAGACAGAGATGACACAGCAATAAGGGCAGGATCCAACTTTAATTTCTTATTCTGCTCCGACTCTGCTTTGCTGTCTATAATTAACATTATCTGTGAGTCACTGTTTGGCGGAAGCTTATGTTTTATTATCTTACCCTTCCTCTTAGCTGAGCCCAATGGCCTGTCAGCAGCAGTAGAACCGTGTGACAGTAAGGAATGTGCTGACATTCGTTCATTTCTCTCTCCTTCTGATTGGCTTACTGACGATGCGACGGAAGAATCTGAATTAGACTGGCCGAACTTCTGGCAGTACTGAAACAAAGATCTCTCTTGGTGCCTCACTTCACTCTCCCTGCACAACCGATCAACACTTCTCTCACTTCTCACACTGGACGATATGCCGTCACTACCTGCATCCGATTCAATCTTATCCGCTTCACCATCACGTAATCCTTTATTTCGCTTTGTCTCTAAATCCACAGCAAGTCTCTCTTTAGAGCTAAACGGTTTATTTCCAGTTTCAGAAGTATCTCCGGCCACCTGACTGACGATGCTGTAGTCTTGACCTGTCCTGGAAAACTTGACGCCGAGAGGTTGACGTCGACTGACCTGGCTGTTAGTCACACAGGTAGACGACTGCTGAGGAGCCGAGCACGCCGTCGACTCTAACGAGTCTTTATCTCGAGACTCCTGATCATTACTCAGCACTTCAATCGTTCTAACAAATACATCAAAAATACACGTCAATCGATCAGTACATTAGAAAAGCAAAATATGTGGATTACAGAAAGATAAATGAAAGAAAATTCTGGAATTAATTCTTTACCATTACGTATAGCATTTCTTTACTAATTAAAAATACTTAATCTTATACACGTTTTTTTTTAAAGCACAAATTCATTTCATTATGTAAAGAAATGCTAGCTTTCCTTGCACATTTGCAACTTACTAGAGAAGTTAATAAAAAATTATCTTTACATTGATTTACAACGGCACATTTAAGTAGTCATAACAGATAAAAAATTCTGAATACCAAAAATACCAGCCTCTGAAAGAGAAGCTGAAGCAGACAAAGATTAAGAATGTTGGATGATTTAAAGATCCACTCGTATATGGACATAAAGAGGAAAATGAAAGACAGAGTGGAGGCATTATATACCATAGATCTTCCAGTAGGCAGCGCGCTAAGACAGAGAGAGAGAGAAAGAGAGAGGGGATAGAGAGAAACCAGAACTACATTTAAGAACTATCTCACTGAAATAAATCAAACATAATTATGACATAATTAAATAAATTTACCCAGTAGCATCAGTTGAGAGAGCGGAAGAACTAGCAGCAAGTTTAAGCCTCAGTTTTCTATTGGCTCGGGCGGCAGCTGAGAGGGGGTAGGGCTTGCCCTGCTCGTCCTCTGGGTGGGGGGTCTGATCCTCACCCCTGATCCACGCCTCATACACATCAGGCTGATACTTATACACGAATCTATCCATGTCGATACGAACTGTGTCGACATTGCAGTTACACTACACACACACAATATCAACAGCTACACGTGCTAGATGCTATCTATACTTGTTGTTATGTTGCTACACTATACACACAATATCTACAGCTACATACACATGATGCTACAACTTGTTGTTATGCAGCTACACTGTATACATAATATCGACAGTTATATGAAGTAGATGCTATACCTTGCTGTTATGCAGTTACACTGTACACACAATATCCACAGATACATGCACATGATGCTACAACTTGTTGTTATGCAGCTACACTGTATACACAATATCGACAGTTACATGAAGTAGATGCTATACCTTGCTGTTATGCAGTTACACTGTACACACAATATCCACAGATACATGCACATGATGCTACAACTTGTTGTTATGCAGCTACACTGTATACACAATATCGACAGTTACATGAAGTAGATGCTATCTATACTTGCTGTTTTACAGTCAAGAGAAGGTCAAGAACAACAGAGATATATGAGCTGCATGCCAACAGCTATGAAATATCACATTGTAAGACGCTAGCAAAACACTAGCAGTAAACTAAATAATAAAAAGTAAAACTAGGATTCAAGGGAAGATGATGACGAAACTAAACAATAAACAGTAGGAATGCAGTAAATGCAGCAATTATTGCACAAATGTTTAAAAGAAATTGTAATTAAACAAACTAGTCATAACACATCAGGCTTAGTATTAACCCTTTTTGAAAATATTGATTAAGTCACCACCTAATAGGAACCCGTGACACTATAGCCTTCACTAAAAGTTTCAATAAATAAACACTTACAATCAAATATGAGATACTCTACTGCAATTATAAATACTGAAAAATATTTAAATACTTTTACTATGAACTACCTTACAATGTATTCAATTTTATTTTTAGTATCTTATTGTATTGCCTTGCATTTTATAGCATCATACAAACCCAAGTGGCTCGTTTGCCGTACTCTATCCACCGGACAGAAGCAAAGTTTGTTGACTCGGCACAATTATATCCGTGATTGTAGCCAGAGTGGTAGGAGAATGGAAAGGTCACTATGAACTCTCCGGGCTCTTGAGTGACCTGCAATCAGACAGGACTCAGGTTAATCACTCAATCAACATAACATCAATCAATACAACAGACAATCAATGAATCAATATGTCTATCAATCAATTAATACAACAATCAATCAGTCCAGCAATAAATCAGCTAACAGGAGTCAGTACGAAACAATCAATCAATCATCATATAAGTGTACCAGTCAACCTATCAGCATAGAGCATTCTATTTATACTGATCCTTAAAGTCTGTACGGCTATCTAATGACCATAGTTAAGTCTCCTACAGCACAAAATAAGAAAACTATTCACTAATTGGACATCATACATTACTCCCCTAGAAATATTATTATTACACTGCCACGAGAGAGCTATCATCTTCATAACATATGCAAGAGATTAAACAGTAAGTGACAAGATGAGATATTTAGAGACAGTTGGAGATAGTAAGAGATAGTAAGAGATAGTAATAGATGGTTAGAGATAGTAATAGATATTAGAGATAGTAATAAATAGTAAGAGATAGTAAGAGACAGTAAGATATAGTAATAGATAGTAAGAGATAGTAAGAGACAGTAAGAAATAGCAAGAGATAGTAAGAGACAGTAAGAAATAGCAAGAGATAGTAAGAGATAGTAATAGATAGTAATAGATAGTAAGAGATAGTAATAGATAGTAAGAGATAGTAATAGATAGTAATAGATAGTAATAGATGGTTAGAGATAGTAAGAGATAGTAATAGATAGTAGGAGACAGTTAGAGATAGTAAGAGATAGTAATAGATAGTAAGAGACAGTTAGAGATAGTAAGAGATAGTAATAGATGGTTAGAGATAGTAATAGATAATTAGAGATAGTAATAAATAGTAAGAGATAGTAAGAGACAGTAAGAAATAGCAAGAGATAGTAAGAGATAGTAATAGATAGTAATAGATAGTAAGAGATAGTAATAGATAGTAAGAGATAATAATAGATAGTAATAGATAGTAATAGGTGGTTAGAGATAGTAAGAGATAGTAATAGATAGTAGGAGACAGTTAGAGATAGTAAGAGATAGTAATAGATAGTAAGAGATAGTAATAGATAGTAAGAGACAGTTAGAGATAGTAAGAGATAGTAATAGATAGTTAGAGATAGTAATAGATAGTAAGAGATAGTAAGAGATAGTAAGAGATAGTAAGAGACAGTAAGAGATAGTAAGAGATAGTAATAGATAGTAATAGATGGTTAGAGATAGTAAGAGATAGTAATAGATAGTAAGAGACAGTTAGAGATAGTAAGAGACAGTTAGAGATAGTAAGAGATAGTTAGAGATAGTAAGAGATAGAGATAGTAACCTGCTAATAGTATTATATTGGAGCAGGGCGATCCTGACACTTAGTAAAAATGCTGAAATAGAAACCGAGCAGCATTAGATCAGAAATGCTTACCTTGTTGAAGGGTATGGAGTATCTGTGCAGAATGCTGGGGGACATTATACTCGTCTTGTGCCTCAAGAAAGCGGGACACTGACCTACTTCTGCAGGAAAGAAACCTGAAATTAAAGTCAGAATTTGTGCACATATATGCTAATATTATATGTTAAACAATACGATGCCTTAAGGTTCCATTCTCGATCTAGACCCCTCAGCATCAACCCCATAAAAGCGATATAACAGCTTGTTAAAAGAAGATCAATATACAGTGCTAACTTACTCCATTATATTATTCTACAACATAAAAGTTCATTAGTCCATGTAAAATTGCTTTACGTGGGAGACTTACATCATAAAGTATCTAACTAACAAAGTAAATAATATAATCTATCACACATTGATTCCATTATGCAATCATAAAGTATCTAACTTGCTAAGTAAATAATATAATCTGTCACATATTGATTACTGCAATCACATTAGATAATTAACACCTATTGACATTTCACAAGTGATGCCTCAGTGATTGATTGATTGTAACTAACCGGCAGCGAGACGCTCCAGTCTGCGACCATGCGCCGGTGGTATGGCATACCAAGACTTAGGAGCACCAAAGTGAAGATAGTTGATGCTGTAGAGATCCATGTCCTCCGTGTGCCAGCAGAACGTTGTCTTCCACATACCAAAGTAAAGATAGGCCGTGTTTACACCCTCTATTCGCACATCGCTGGATATCTCATCGAGAATCGTTCCTAGTCGCCCGATGTTCCAGATGTCTTGATCGTCGTCGTATAAAGTTCCCGAGATATCCGCTCCGTAGATGGGTGGGTTGAAGGTGATGTTTTTCCAGTATTTACTCTCCAACTGATCCCTGTCTGAGTGTGCAGGAGTCTTATATCTATTCAAAATAAGTACAGATTAGTATTAAAAATAGATATGTAAGAAAATTTAATTAAGTTAATATGATATTACCATGGTAAGATATTTACTGAGCCAACTCGTAGGAAGTTTATTTAAGTTTATTTAGAGAGTTAACTTTGCGCTGAGCCAATAGCATGTCATTAAATTTTCTGACTGCAGCTGAATATGTGCCGGGTTAAAATAAACTGCTTGCCCCATACTGAAAAGGTTTCGAGGGAGGAAACTTACGTTAAACTTGGCAATGACTTTAATAAGTGATCGTTCATCATCAGTCAAAATGTAATAAACATCGTATTCATTACTAGTACGTCCCTGACATCATCCTTAGATGAGAAAACAATGAGAAACCTTTATTAATATTAATTCTTTGAGCTACTCTTGAGCCTAAAAGAAACTAAGTCTCTTACCTTACTATTAACCTTCTCGTAATGTAGTACAAGATTTCTATATAATCCATTTTTGTAAATATCTTTAAAATTAATAATACTATAATAGGCATTAAATTAAGTTACACGATTTTCAGCTTCAATTTTATGATCATTTCACAGTATATATCTTTATCATACTGCACTCAATTGTTACCTGAAATTTCTAAAATGCTGCCTCAAAATATACATTTAACTTAAAATAATTTCTAGAATAACAACGTTTTACGACTCAGACAGTGAACTAGTCATACTTGGGTTGGTTGGCTAGCTTGCTGAACTCTTGTACAGACATTGGCCTCTGCTGTATGTTCAGATTCTGATAGAGACCCTTGTGGCCGCTGACCATCTGTAGTATGGGAGCCGGTATCATCACATCGACGTCCTCGTAGCCCTCCCTGCGTGGCGTCCACTCTACCGGTGGAATGATCTAAAGAAATCAACTTAGTCCATAAATCTATATATACTGGCTGAAGCCAGTGGCGACGTCGGTAAGATATTCGACGACTGTGGATCAGTATGAGCGGGGGTTGAAATCCTGGGCTCGCCCGTCACTAGCGTCGAGTGAGGAAGCTGATGTTAACATAAGTTATAGCTATTTATATACTAATAAAAATTCAATAGAAAATTAATCCATACTCGATAACAATGTTATCGCCTAACCGGCGTGGTGACCGACGGTTAATTTAAGTAAATCAAGAAATAATCAACAGCATCATCATCCAAATAGGCCGCTCAGAGCAGTATAAACTCTAATAGTGGAATAATCATATTTAATCAATAATCTACATATCCTCATTTACAGCTTCCTCAGACCGGCATTATGTGCTTCATTCATTATAGAATATAAAGTATAAGCAGTAAAAGTCTACCTTTTATAAAGATTGTTTTGCTAGATTGTATGGTCGAAGTAATGTAAGTTTTACATTGTTTACATTTTGTTTTATTTTTATTTTTATTAGTCATTTAGTTCTGTATATACTAGTGATGTGCTTAACGATTCATCTGAGAGAGCAGCACATAAACGACTTGCACATTCAGTGAGCCGACTCTTTTGAGCTGCTCACCTGCATACTACTTGCAATTGGTTAAGGTACTGGCTACAGTAGCTACACTGGGCCTGTGTATAAGGCCTACGTGACTTCTAGTAGTCTAGGAACTAGGTCCTCTAGGAGTCTACTGCTTGAGTCAGCAGGGTGGCCAGTTGGGAGGGTTTCACGCACAATTGGGCAATTTGTGGGCTAGTTGCATTAAGGCGTTTGGATATATTTTTTAGACGTCTGGTAACCCTGCAAACGAGTATTATAAACTGACAACTGTGAATGAATGTACCTAATAAAAAATACAGACGAGGATGAGATAGAAAAAATGAAATAAAAAATCAATTATTACTATTAATGTCACTGTATTACTGTGGACGAGTTTGTATTACTCCAAGGTCACCAGTCCTAATTATGTTTCATCTCTGAAATGGCTTTATATGCACATAAATATTTTTTACTCAAACTAACTTAAATGTAGGTCCCTTAATTGCAGGCCTACTTACTAAGTAGCTACATGTAACATAATTACAAATTTACTAAGAGTAATTAATACAGGCCTATTAGTGCACTATTGCAAAAATTGCTTGATACAGCACAATGAATAATGTCTGTTAGAAAAAACTGCCAGTTCGGCAGCGGTAGATTTGCATTTAGAAAACAGTTGAGCGCACTTCTGCTACTTGACAGCCGGCTTCTGTGGCTACTGTAGTAGGCCTATATGGGTCTGATATGTGGCCTAGGTAATAGTGATTTTCAGTCAGTTTTATCAGGGCATGCTGTAACAGAAGCCCATATAACAACACATTGCAGCCTGCAGTATTATAAGGTGCTGCATATACTGCACTGTGTCGTTATGCCACACAGTGCAGCTTGTTGTATTATATCACTGTGAACTAGAGCTGCCCAGTGAGAGCAGCTCTCAATGAGCAATGAGCTGTGAGCGAGAGCAGCTAACTTCAAAGAGCAGCACTTAGTGAGTCAAAAGTGACAAACACAGTGAGCGGTCAACTCTAGCATATACATGTATATTATAAGTTCAACTTTGTATGTATTATGAACTATAAACTTTATTAAGAACTAATATTACTAAGTACTAGTTTTATTAAGAACTCTAAGTATTATGGTTATCGTGGTAGTCAGCTAGATAAGATACTCTGTATCTTCACTGATTACCAATTCTTCCCACGATAGATGTAGGAAATGTTGTTAAGGAATTACATGTCTCTTATGCATTTTGTGTCTTTGTTGATATAAACATATTATCTATTCTATTCTAACAAAAATCAAATTTTAATCATTAGACTTTTTCTAAAAGCTGTAACCAAGGTTTTCACACCAGCTGTTGCAGTCTTAAGCGCAGACAATATACATAACAGAACATATTATACATGCATTTCACCAACACGGAGAAACACAGACATACATTACACTGATAGGATGACCCTAGTCCACCTTTGCAAATAACGGCATAGGTGTATATATAGTACTCAATAAATAAACTTTTTACACAGCTAATGCATTGGAATGTTTGGTTTAGAGAATAAAGAGCTTAATATCACAATAGTTCATTAGATAAGCATGACTAGTACAACAGATTGTCACCGTGACACGTTATACGCCATTTACGTACAGGGTAAAGCTAAATAAAGCTAATAAAGCTAATATTAACGTCAGTTTTCTCATTCAAAAGCGATGTCAGTCACGGGCGAGCCCTGGATTTGAACCCCGCACATACTGATCCATGGTCGAGTACCTTACCGACATCGCCAATGGCTCCAGCCAGGGTTCCACTTTACATTAATGTTCACTACTAAATGAAGAGTAGCGATAGCCATTTATCATTCAGAAAATTCCAGGACTAACAGTGAAATAATCGCCGACTACATATGTCTGAGTCAATACCATGATGGTAAGTTGTCCAACAGCACATCGTTATATTAAATGCACGATTAAAATCTATTGCTCATCCGTCACCGACAAGTTTCCCTACACGAACCTTACACTCAATCAGTGTTTAGCCTTATACAAAAAAAATATTTGTAATTACCTTCGCCAGCCCAATCTTATGAGCTCCCATGTCCTCCATGTGTTTGATATAAGCACTGAAATCTCTGAATTCATTCATCGTGGGTCGAAACACAGGCACACCACAATAAGCACTCCCTGAATCCATTATGTAACTTTGCCTTACTCAATAAACGAGAATTACAATGAATTTACTTTTTCATGTTGATGTTAAATTATTAATACTAACTCTCTTCCATAACTATATAATTATACTTAATTATATTCTTTCATAGCTACAAATTGTACACAATTATATAATAATGAAATATAACTTTGTATTACGAAGCGAACCCTTTCCACAAGACATCACACAGCCAAAACTACTTTAACCTTCCAGATCTTAGAAAATTCAATGGAAAAAATTTCAGCAACCATACTCCTAAAGCTAAATGATCAAAAAAAGCAAATTTGAAGTGTATGGTGCAAGTTTAAAAAACAACTGAAAAACAGTGCAGCAACCAAATAATGTAATCAAATAAATAAAAATTTAAACAGGCATCAGCTTAGTTAAGAGAAATTGATAATAATTTATATCTAAAGTTAATGATATAACAATTAACTAAATTTACTAAACAATATAAATGCAATGATCACATAAGAGGTGTTTTCAAATAATTGTCATATTTTCTAATCAATTTTCAGTTTCAAGCATATGAATTCTACTTGAAAGCACTGACACATTTGTTATACAAAGTAGTGCAACACATTATTACACTAAGGTATATTATATATTATTAAGTAGTCACCATCAATCGAGCAACTATCACACTTTAATTAACTAAATGTATGGAAATACAAATTAGAGAATGAGGAGTTGCCCCGTAAGTTATTAACATACCATGTTATCAAATCCTTACACTTCGGTCCGTAAATTTTAGGGTTAGGGTAGTAGCCTGTGGTTATTATAATAACACTAACCCCAACCCTGCAATAGTAGAGGATGGTTGTTATAATAACACTAACCCCAACCCTGCAATAGTAGAGGATGGTTGTTATAATAACACTAATCCCAACCCTGCAATAGTAGAGGATGGTTGTTATAATAACACTAACCCCAACCCTGCAATAGTAGCAGGTGGTTGTTATAATAACACTAACCCCAACCCTGCTATAGTAGAGGATGGTTGTTATAATAACACTAATCCCAACCCTGCAATAGAAGAGGATGGTTGTTATAATAACACTAACCCCAACCCTGCAATAATAGCAGGAGGTTGTTATAATAACACTAATCCCAACCCTTAGCAGGTGGTTGTTACAATAACACTAATCCCAACCCTGCTATAGTAGCAGGTGGTTGTTATAATAACACTAATCCCAACCCTGCTATAGTAGCAGGTGGTTGTTATAATAACACTAATCCCAACCCTGCTATAGTAGCAGGTGGTTGTTATAATAACACTAATCCGAACCCTGCTATAGTAGCAGGTGGTTATTATAATAACACTAATCCCAACCCTGCTAAAGGCATTCTACACCTATTGTGAAGATTTGGGGAGAATCGCGCGAAGTGTCCTGGATAGGGACGTTAGTGCAATAGCCCATGAAATGTTCTTACTTTTCAAGATGATATCTATCACCTTTACTGCTACATATTTACACTAATAAGTAAGTTAATCAATTATTTATTTATTGGTCCAATTAATGACTATGACTTTAATAGCCAAATATATTACCAATGAGTCAATTTTAAAAGAGTTAAATACATGTCAAGGTGAGATAAAGTAATA